>CM062517.1:43386907-43414407 GCA_031439585.1 Pterocarpus macrocarpus
TTTTCGAGGGGCGTACGATCCGAACAAAGCTAACGAATGGATCAAAGCCATGGAGAAGATTTTCTCCGTCCTGGATTGCTCGGATCATCAAAAGGTGACCTTCGCCACTTACATGCTCGAAGCAGACGCTGAGTTTTGGTGGAATGGCATACAAAGATTGTTCGAAGAATCTTAGATGGTAGTCACCTGGGCGATGTTTAAGGATGTATTTTACCAGAAATACTTTCCGGCTTCTGTTCGAAATGCCAAGGAGCTTGAGTTTATGCAGCTTCGTTAGGGAAACCGGACAATATCTGAATACATTGCCAAGTTTGAAGAGCTGTGCAAATTTTCCATGATTTACCAGAGGAACCCGGATGAAGCGTGGAAGTGCATCAAGTTTGAAGGTGGATTACGAGAGGACATTCTCACCTCAATCGAGCCAATGGAGATCAGAGATTTCCCCATATTGGTGAACAAGTGCCGACTCGTGGAAGATTGCAACTCAAAATTAGCTGCAGCCAGGGCATCTAGTGGGAATTTCAAGAGGGGGTTGGCCCCACAAGGCCCAAAATTTAAGCCTAATGTACAGTAACAGTGGAGATTTCAGTTGGCAGGCAGCAAAGGCAAGCAGCCCCAAAGGCCTTTTCCAAATTCGACTTGCACAAAATGCGGCAAGAATCATGGCGATCGACCATATTTGGCGGGCCAGAATGTCTGCTATGGATATGGCAAGCTAGGCCACAAAATTTATGAGTGTCCAACCAGGAATCCATCACAGTCGCCTCCACCCCAACGACAAGGACGGGTCTTTACAATGAGCGCAGAAAAAGCTGACAAGTCGGAAGGGCTAATCCAAGGCACTTGTGATGTGGACGGTGAGACTCTAACTGTACTCTATGATTCGGGTGCTTCACATTCGTTTATTTCTCATAGTTGTGTAGCTACTTTGCAAGTGTCAATTTCTGAATTACCTTATGATCTATTGGTTTCTACTCCTACCAATGGGCCTGTTAGAACTAGTCAAATATGCATCAACGTTCCTCTTCGAATTGAGGGTAGGACCTTTGCCGCCGACTTGATTTGTCTCCCTCTGTCTGGTCTTAACATAATTCTAGGCATGGATTGGCTTTCTGCCAATCAAGTCGTACTCAATTGCTCTGATAAGACGGTGGTACTCCCCTCTGTCTCACTTTCTGAATCCCAGACCGCAACACTCTTCTATCTGAACTCTTTTGGGCCGAAGAAGCAAGGGTATATCCTCTTGTCAGCTAATGTGACAGAAGCCGAGTAGGAACTAGAAGAGATTCCTGTTGTCAGGGAATATCCGGATGTTTTTCCAGAGGATATTCCTGAATTTTCTCCGGAGAGAGAGATTGAGTTTACCATCGAGTTGGTTCCAGGTGCGGGACCAATATCTATAGCTCTGTATCGGATGTCACCTATGGAGCTGACAGAACTAAAAAGACAGATCGAAGAGCTTTTAGGAAAAGGATTCATACTGTAACACCCTACTAATTTAATGTTATGCTTAAGTCATAGCATGAAATTAAGTAGATTGTGTTACTGTGTTAATACACTGCCTACGTTTCCTTTATCCGTATCTTTATTTATTTATCTATTTATTTGAAGAAGTGGAATGCTGTATAAAGAACGTGACAGGGTTTAATTCATCACAATAGAAAGATAAGAACAATCTACACTTATGTCACATATATATATATATATATATATATATATATATATATATATATATATATATATATATATATATATATATATATATATATATATATATAAAGAGCCACTGTTTCAGCTTATGTACAAGTTTCAAAATAGGATACATGAGTGGGGCCGTGTACTAAAAAGACATAAGGCCCATGTCAGTCAACCTGATCCTATGTAGTCCTCAGAGGACATTTCAAAAAAACCTACCACTAGTCTATGACCCAAAGTTGCATGCTGCCAAAAGAGGGTCATGCTATACACATCGCTCGTGGTCGACCTACTCAGTCAGGTAGCCGTTGGCCATATCAGGCCCGGCTGGCGAGTAGTCGGTACTAGGTCCTGAGGAGGAGGATGCTGAACTGGTGGCCTCTGAAAGGTCGCTATGGGAGCTGAGCGGGATGTCAGGTACGACCTGCGGAGGTGACTGCAGTGCAGGTCGGCGGGGGGGCTACAGTCTGCAGTGCAGTCGGTGTTGAGGGAGGGTGTGCCGCGTATAACGGAACCGCAAAGTAAGGGGTAGCAGGATCAAAAGCGGGATGATGCAAAGGGACGGCAAAGTTCCTATCACTAAAAAGGTAAAGACGGAACTGGCAAGAGCCGGCTATATACAGCGAGCCTACTGCAGGGTCATGGTGGAGCTGCAAGTCTGGCACCTCAATGAAGAGGGTAGCTGTCGTGTCCATCGTCCACATCTAAGAATGAGGCGGAAATGCAAAACGAGGTGAGAATTTAAGGAAATTCTCAGTAGGGTCGTGCATGGCGTTTAACTGACGTCGCTTTCATTCTCAATTGCCTCGGGTTTCATTTAATTATGAAAACATGAGATCAAATTTAACCATTCATACTTAATAAGGTTAAGAAAATGTCTGGTCCGAGGCAAGGTCCAGTTTTACTTTAAACAGCATAAGAAACCGTCTAAACTACTAACAGTAATACACAGAATAATGGGCAGAATGAGTGAACACATGCTGTAAGTAAGCATAATAGTTAAACTGTAAATAACTTGTAATCATGCACTTAATGCAATCATGCAAAACTTGCTCTTGAACTTTCCTTCATAAACTTTTCCTTTGCTCATATACTTTCTTCATTACTCATAAACTTTTCCATTACTTGGTCCCCTGGGAGTTCTTGGCCATTTTAGACTCCTGGGTAATGATCGCTTTTCAGGATCGAGCTCGTTCCTATACAGGGATTGCCGGGTTTACTTTCCCCGACGTCCCCACCGATCTATTCCCCTTAACTTTTTATCTGAGGCTGGCCCAAGTATCATGAAACTTTCATCATAACATATTCTTGGTCATCATAACATGAACTTCATAGCTTTTTGTGAGAATGCACATGCATCTATATGTACATCATAACTTATTCATATACTTTACCGCAATTTTGGCGGCATAACGGAACGTGTCCGCTTCCTCATGAATAGTGCCAATGTTTAGAGCTAGTTTCTCATAGGAATCATCAGAGTTCATTCATATTTCAAACATCCATTCATGGCACAATTATTGAAATCAAAACATAGTTGCTGTCTCAATACTTGCATTTGACCCGGTTTTTGTAAAACAGGTCATAATTTCTGTTTAACTCATTTGGACCTCAATTTTGGATATGTTAAAGTGTTATGTGTCTATTTTCTAACCTCTTTAGTCCCATCTAATTTTGATAATTATAACTCAGGTTATTTAGGTTTTATCCTAGCCTGCCCACCAGCTAGCCAGAATTGCACACTTAAAAGTAAAAATCTACTAAAAATCGAAAACTGGTTCAGAGGATATGAAATCGTCTCATATTGAATCTGATAGAACCATCTTTCATTTGCAAAAAGTGCCATTCCATTTGACTCAGTAGGGCTTGAGTTATAAGCCCCGAAACTTAACCTTCCTGATCTGCTCTGTTTTGGCCCGGTTTGGACATAGGTTAACTTCTTCAAATCACTGGGAACAAATAGGATAGTAACAAACTCAGAATTTTTGGGTAGGATGTTCTCCTATGTGTAAGCTTTCCAACAAAATTAGTTTCACTCAATTTGGAGTTGTATAGGGTGAGTTACACCCTTTTCAACCCATACTGCCCGGGTGGATGTTCTGATTCCTAGGTCGAACTTCAAAAATTCATATCTCTCTCAACATTACTCCAACGGTCTTACATGATATATGTGTAGAAAGCCCTAGATGTCTAGTTTTACATAAAAATGGTTTCATTAATTTTAAATGGCAGGAGGCGGAGCCGTATACTCTGCCGTATGGACTGCCGAGGGTTTTGAGTTTCCCAGCCTCTCAACTTCTCCATATCTGCATCCTTTCTTGTTTCCAATTCAACTTTAATTTCACAAACAGTCAATAAACCAGCCACAATTCATTATGAATCACTCAGTCAATATATCAGAATTGAAGAATTAAACCACTAATAATCATTCAAAATCAGAAAAATCAAGACAGGAATTAAAACCTCTACCTCTTGCTTTGAGTTTGGAAATAGAGCTGGGTTGAACTTGAAGGCTGGATAGAGTGGAAGAGTTGAGAAGAGGAAAGAGAGCTGAAGTGAGGAAGGGAAAGCAACATAAGAAAATGAGCTGAAAAGGCAGGAGGAGGATATATATAGACAAGGCTTCGAAGTGGTAGTTAGAATGAGTGGCTTTGATTGGGTGAAATTTTTGTGGGCAAAGTTCAGCCATGTTTCTCTCTTCTGCGTCAAATTTGCTCTCCATGTCGCCAGAAAAGTGAGACTCACTTCCAGCGTATATGAACATGACGTCGGAACTCGCACACTTCTTAAGGTCGGAATTTGTGGAAGTCGGAACTCGGAAATATTGTCTGGTTTATTCAAAACTTGAAAGCAAAGCCTGATGTGAAGACAAGCAATTAAAGTCGTAAGTCGGGAATTATGGATCTCGATCTCGGAAATTGGGAGGATAGAGAAATGAGAAGCTCTTGCTAATAAACTCGAGATTGGAATTCAACACTTAATCTCGGAAATTGGAAAAATCATAGAAATGAAAAGCTCTTGGCAATAGCCTCGAATTCGGAAGTCGTGAAAATTTTGGCCGAACTTGGAGACCAATTCAGATAAACTCGGAAGTCGGATATCGTATACATTATAATTCATGATAAGGTCGGAAATTGGAAAATCCAAGCCATTCCATTTGAGCATAGTAAGATCGGAAATCGGGATATATTACTGATGAGGTCGGAATTCTTACATGCTTACATGAAGTCGGAAATCGAAACACTGCTAAGGTCGGAAATCGGAATTTATAACTCGGAAATCGGAAATTTCATGACGAGATCGGAAGTCAGAAATCGGGTTGTTACACATACGGCCAAGCGCATCGCCATGGGGAGCTCCAGTCTTGTTGGTCAAAAAGAAAGATGGAAGCATGCGCTTATGCGTGGATTATAGGCAGCTGAATAAAGTGACAATTAAGAATAAATATCCACTATCAAGAATTGACGATCTCATGGACCAACTACAAGGTGCAACGGTATTCTCCAAGATTGATTTACGTTCCGGATATCACCAAATTCGAGTTCGGGAACAAGATATCCCTAAGACAGCTTTTCGAACTCGTTACGGACACTATGAGTATACCGTGATATCGTTTGGACTGACAAATGCACCTGCAGTATTCATGGATTACATGAATCGAATATTTCGTCTATATCTGGACAAATTTGTAGTGGTCTTCATCGACGATATACTTGTCTATTCGAAAATGGAGCAAGAGCATGCGGAGCACTTGCGGTTAGTTCTACAAATTTTAAGAGAAAAGAAACTCTATGCCAAATTGTCCAAATGTGAATTTTGGATGAAGGAAGTGAAATTTCTTGGCCACATAGTGTCGTCTGGAGGAATCTCTGTAGACCCCAGCAAAGTAGAAGCAGTTCTAAACTGGGAAAGGCCGACCACAGTCTCTGAAGTTAGGAGTTTTCTGGGCTTAGCTGGATATTACAGGCGGTTCGTTAAAGATTTTTCTCGAATAGCCTTACCCTTGACCAAGCTAACCAGAATGAATGTCCTATTTGAGTGGACACCGAAGTGCGAACAGAGTTTTCAAGATTTGAAGAGGAGATTGACCACGACACCAGTGCTAGCCCTACCAGACCCTCATGGACCATTTGAAGTCTATTGCGATGCTTCCCAACAAGGGTTAGGGTGTGTGTTGATGCAAACCGGAAAGGTGGTCGCGTATGCCTCCAGGCAATTAAAGCCATACGAAAGAAACTATCCAACTCACAACCTTGAATTAGCAGCGGTAGTATTTGCTTTGAAGATATGGAGACATCACCTGTATGGAGTGAAGTTCGAGGTCTTTTCTGATCATAAGAGTTTGAAGTACCTCTTTGATCAGAAGGAATTAAACATGAGGCAATGGAGATGGATGGAACTCCTTAAAGACCACGAGTTTGAACTGAAATACCACCCAGGTAAGGCAAACATCATGGCAGATGCATTGAGCAGGAAGTCATTGACCATAGCCTGGATGATAATTAAAGAGACAGAGCTTATTGAAAATTTCCAAAATCTTAATTTGGGAGTCCTTACACTCCCACAACTCTTCAGTTATACCAGATAAAGATAACCAGTAGCTTTAAGAACCAGATTCGGCAAGCACAGTAGCAGGATGTTAATTTTCAACATACGATTAATCTTATGCAGTCAAGGAAACTAACGGGTTTTGTCCAAGATAAAGAGGGCATCTGGCGGTGTCACGACAGAGTATGTGTTCCTGAAAAGGATGACCTCCGAAGAAGAATCTTGGAAGAAGCACATAAAGGCGAATTCGCTGTACATCCTGGCATAACCAAAATGTATCAAGACCTCAAGAAAATGTTTTGGTGGCCGGGCATGAAGTCGGATGTAGCAAGCTTCGTGGGCAGATGCTTGACTTGTCAGAAGGTGAAAGCGGAACACTAGAAACCTTCTGGGATCCTACAACCCTTGGAAATCCCTGAGTGGAAGTGGGAGAGTATCTCCATGGATTTTATAATGGGGTTGCCAAGGACGCCAACTAGATATGATGCTATATGGGTCATTGTGGACAGATTAACTAAATTTGCTCATTTCCTACCCATCTGAGCAAATTACACATTGGAGAAATTGGCACAATTGTATATTCAAGAAATTATCAGGCTACACAGTACCCCTTCAACTATTATCTCGGATCGAGACCCAAGGTTTACCTCGCAGTTTTGGGGAGCTTTACAGAAAGTGTTCGGTGCGAAGCTATATTTAAGCACTGCATATCACCTGCAGACAGATGGCCAAACTAAAAGGACGATTCAAACCTTGGAAGATATGCTACGAGCTTATATACTGGAGCAACATGGAAATTGGGATCGATACTTACCGTTGGCCGAATTCGCATACAACAATAGCTATCACGCTAGCATCGGCATGGCTCCTTACGAAGCATTGTATGGACGAAAGTGCCAATCTCCCTTATGCTGGTATGAGACAAGAGAATCAACTCTACTGGGGCCTGATTTAGTTGAGTAGACCACTGAGCAGATCAAGAAAATACGGAGCAAGATGCTCATCACTCAAAGCCGCCAGAAGAGTTACGCGGATACCAGGAGGAAACCTCTGGAATTTCAGGAAGGAGACCACGTATTTCTTAAGGTTACTCCTACAACAGGGATTGGCAGAGCAATCAAAGTCAAGAAGCTAAATCCCCGTTTCATTGGTCCCTTTCAAATCTTGAAGCGAATCGAAGCAGTAGCATACCGAGTCGCTTTGCCTCCACATCTATCAAACCTCCATGATGTTTTTCATGTCTCCCAACTCAGAAAATATCAATCTGACCCCACACACTTCCTAGAACCTGAATCAATACAGTTAAAAGAGGATCTGACTTTCCGTGTACAACCAGCACGGATCGTAGATAGAAGTACCAGACAACTTCGGAACAAGACCGTGCAGCTAGTAAAGGTAGCATGGGGAAAAGAAGATGCGGAGGACTACACTTGGGAGCTAGAATCATATATGAGAAAGGAGTATCCTGAACTATTCTTAGGTACTAAATTTTGAGGACAAAATTTTTTTAAGGAGGGTGGTAATGTAACATCCACCATTTTTCGCCTAATTATTCGGTTTTATCGAATAATTGAGAATAATTAGAATTCGGTTAAACAATTATTTAGACTCAATTGATTAGCAATTACACGAGAGAATTAAGTTAGAGTATAGGAGATTTCATAAAATTTTGTTGAAAATCGATTTACCGATTTAAAGGAAATCGGTAAGTTTACGGTATTTTAAACTGTCGAAATCGGACCAATAGAATTGCAAGCTTAAAACCCTAGAATCTAAGGCTAATAACTCAGCCACTTAAGCCACAATGTGGTGCCACTTTGGCCACACCCCATGGAGAAGCTTGGTTGAATTTCAGCCAAGCATTCTAAGCCAATCAAATTTCAAGAAGAAAGCCACCTAAACACCACCCATGTGATCAGATTTTCAGCTCCTTTTATCACATATTCTGACCTCTTCTTGCGCCACTTTTCTCTCCTCTCATTCAGCTCTCTTTCTCTCTTCTTCATACATAAAAACTCCAGCCAACACCAAGCCAATTCACGCCTTGCTCATCCAAGCTTCAAAAATCCAGCACAATCACTTGGAACAAAGGTAGGAGTTTAACAATTGCATCAAATCTGTGGTATTGGCTGGCTGAGCTTGGATTATTTTCATGATTCTTGATGTGTTAAATGGATGATTATGATGATATGTGATTAGTTTTGGGCTGTTGGTTTGATTAAAATCGAATTTGAAGCAAGAAAGAATAGAAATAAGAAGAGCTGAGGGGCTGGAGAACCAAAACCCCTCGGCAGTCCGTACGGCAGAGTGTACAGTTTTGCCTACAGCTGATCAAATTGGATGAAACCATTTTTATATGAAACTAGACATCTAGGGCTTTCCATAGATATATCATATAAGGCTTTTGGATTATAATTGAGAGAGTTATGAATTTTTGAATTTTGACCTAGGGTTTTGACTCTAGCCCTGGGCAGATTAGGTTGTTTAGGGCAGAACTCGACCTATACTACTTGAAAATGAGTGAAACCAACTTTGTTAGAAAGCTTACACATGGGAGAATGTCCCATAAAAATTCCAGAATTAGATAAGGTCCCAGTTGCTTCCAGTGATCCAAGAAATTTGCCCTATGTCCACACCAGGCCAGAACAGGGTAGTTTAGGAAGGTCAGAATTCGGGGCTTATAACTCGAGCCCTACCAAGTCAAATGAAATGGAACTTTTTGTAAATGAAACTTTACCCTGTTATATTTAATATGAATCCAATTTCGTATCATTTGAGTCAGTTTTCGATTTTTAGTGGATCTTTACTTTTAGGTGTCTGATTCTGGCTAGCCATTGGGCAAGCCGAGGTAAAATCTAAATATCTTGAGCCATAGATATCGAAATTAGATGGGACCAAAGAGGTTAGAAACTAGACACATAACACTTTAACATACCAAATTTGAGGTCCAAATGAGTTAAATAGAAATTACGACTTGAATTATAAAAACTGGGTTAGTTGAATATGCTGAGGCAGAAACTCTGCCTTAATGAATTTGATATTGATATGAGTTCAATATTAGAATATATATGTAATATTGTGATCCTTGTGATAAATTGATGTTCTGGTATGCTGGCACTATTCATGGGGAAGCGGACTCGTTCCGTTATGCTACCGAAATTTTGGTGGAATCCATGTATAAATTATGAATTGCATATTAGTGCATGTGCATTTTCAAGTAAGTCATGAAAGTTATGATAAGGATTATGTCACTATGAAAGTTCCATGCTACTCGGGCCAACCCCGGATAAGAAGTTAAGGGGAATAGATCGGTAGGGAGGTCGGGGAAAGTAAACCCGGCATTCCTGTATAGGAATGAGCTCGATCCTGATAAGCAGACTATTACCTAGGAGTCTAAATGGCCAAGAACTCCCAGGGGACCAAGAGATGGAAAAGAATGAAAAGTTATGGAAAAATGATGAAAAGTAATGGAAAGGCTTATGAAGAAAGGTTCATGATTAAGTTTGCATGATTACATGAATGCATGGTTACATGAAATAATTATGTCAAGATGGATGCAATGTCTATTAAGTTTATTTACTGCCGTTTATTTACTTATTCTGCTTATTAATCTGTGAAACCTTATTAGTAAATTTGTTTGTTCCTTGTGCCTTCTAAAGTAAAACTGGACCTTGCCTCGGACCAGACATTTCCTTAAACTCAATAAAATGGATAACTAGTTTGAACACATGCTTTTATAATTAAATAAAAACTGAGGCAACTGAGAATGAATGTGACATCAGATGAACGCTATACACGAACTCTACTGAGAATTTCTTGAAATTCACACCCCGTGTTGTATTTCTGCACCATTCTCAGATGCTGGCGAAGGGCTCAACGGACACTCTTTTCCTTGAGATCCCAGTCCTGTAGCTTCACCAGGGTTCCGAGTTGGACTCGTTGGACACAGCTGGCTCCTGCTAGTTTTGCCTCTGCTTTTAGCACTAGGAATTTTGCTGTTCCTTATTTCATCTGCTATTAATATATATATATATATATATGCAAAATATTAACATGGTAACACAGTCTACCTAATTTTATGTTATGACTTAAGCATAATATTAAATTAGTAGGGTGTTACACGAGGTGACAATACGTTCGTCACGGGTGCCTCCAGTGTGGTGATCAAGACCTTCTCCATGCAAATCTCATATCAAATTTTCTTAGAGCAAAGACTCCAAAATATTGAGCCAATGGCCTCACATAAGGAAACCATCGTGTACATGGAACTCTTCAGTGGCTTGATTTGTTGTAAGCTTTTCCCAGACATCATGAAAGTCCTCATTAGTTTAATACAATCCTCATCATGAAAGGCCTAATTTGTTGCATCTCATACATTTTTTTGCTCACTTGCCTTATGCACTAATTTGAAAGGGAACTTCTCTAAAAATTGAGATCATTGGCATGCATGTTAGTGATGCTTTTCTTACTGTTTAGATACTTCAAAGCATCATGGTCAAAATACAACATGAACTCATTGACAATCAAATAATGTTCCCTCATTTTCAATGCATGCAAAACTGAATAAAACTCCTTTTATACGTAGTCCATTTTTGTCTGGCCTCACACAAACTGTGAACCAAACATCACAGAAATATTATTCAAAAAGAGTTTGCAACAAAAGTCTTTAAATAAGGGTTTATATCAGCAACTAACCCAAATTAGAGGGTGTTTGGCATGTCGTATTAGGCATGATAGAATAAGATAATACAATATGTTATGACCTTATCTGTTATTTGGTGCAGTCAACGTATTGTATAAGCTTATCCATCAAACCTCCCTTATACATTATAATGTGGATAACTCAATCCAGCCTAGGGAGGCCGTATTAAGCCTAATTAGCTTTTAATATATAAGGGTTCTTTCATTTTTTTATTTTTTAATATATTTTATTAAAAGAAAATTAATTATTAAATAAATAAAAAAATACATAAATATATAAATATATAAATAAAAAATAATATTATTTAATAATAAATAAATATTTTTTAAAAAATAATTGTAAAATAATTATTCAAACTAAAATAAAAATATAGGAATAAAAATTTATTATTAAAATATATAAATAATAATATTTAATATAAATTTAATTATATATAATAAAAAATACAACCAAATATAGGAATGTGATACTAAGCCTACCTAGATTTCGATGTATAAAAACTCTATCTCTATTTCACTCACTCACTCTCTCTCACATGTTTTTTATATTTAAGAAAAAATATTAAAAACAAATAAATAAATAATTTTTAATATAAAAATATTTTTATATATAATAAACAATAGCTAAAATAATTATAATAACTATTTAAACAATTATATTAATTTTTAATTTTTTAATTTAATATTTAAAAATTATATTTATTATAATCTCTTCTTCTGGTTATATTTTATATAATACAATATCTTATATAGTGATATACCAAACACTGCATAATATTACATTTTTGTTAGACCTTATACTATCAGCCCTTATCCTATTAGCTCTTATACTATCAAGCATACCAATTGGGCCCTTAGAGTCCTAATTACGACAAACAATGAATAATAGGATAACAGGCCATATTTCTCTCTCTGCACAAAGATAGGGAGGTAAATAATATAACAGTTGGTTATTACATCTTAGGGACAATATGTCATGGGCCAATGCATTTGAATAGCATGGGTTCATGTGTTTGTGATCAATTGGATTTGTATATACTTACTTTTCCCTCATCCCTAGCTCATTAATCCTCTTTTGTGCTTAATTGTTTTGAATTGGATCATTTTGTGTTGTTTGGATTTTGTTTGGGCTTGATTTAATTTTTCTAGTATTAGGCTAATTCTGACACTACTTTGGTTTTTGGGCCATATCTTGAGTTATAGAGCTCATTTGATCATGATCTTTGGTTTGTAGGAAAACTGAGGAATGGGCCTACAACTCTTATGTAGAGGTCAGTAGCAAACTCAGAAATCTTGGAGCAAACTCAGAAATCTTGGAGCTGAAATTGGGCCTAGAAGTAGAGTCCTAACTGTAGTTGTGGTTCCTGAGCAACATGCATTTTGGAGGCCATATCTTGGTCCACAAAAGCTCAATTGAGCCCATTCTAGTGGCTTTTTGAAGTTGACATCCAAGGCTACAATTCTCCTTCAAACCACAAATCCAAACGAAATCATTTTCATAGCCAAAATAGCAGAAGAACATTACTGATAGAATTAAGGAACTTGATTACATGTTTTTAGTGTAACTTTCTGTATATAATTCAGAATTTAGTAACTAAGGTGTCCAGATTCATCTTAGAGATAGGGGATTAATGTAATAACTGTTATGAAATTAGTTGAGGTATTTTGATTCTGTAATTGGCTGAGTTAAAAGTTAGGTTAGGAAAATTATAAGATTGAACATATTTTGGATTAACAAGTTTTTCGATTTTTTTTCTTCTTTTCTCTTCTCTCACGCCCCCCACCTTTACACTTTTGAAACTTCATGTTCCTCTATCAACGGAGGACTAGTTAACATCTAATCCAAGGATTCTAAGAAGTAGTTGCACTCTTGAGGATTGGTGCCTTCGAATTTCAACAATTCCAAACTGGTTTTTCTACTCCCTTTCTTTGTTCTTGATCCAATTTTGATTTGAAGGTTTTCAATTTGAAACTTTGGTTAATTAGCATATTGTTCGATTGATTAATATGCTGGATGAGTAGAATCATGTTTCAATTTGAACATGAGATTAACTGCATTAGTTCTTGAAATTAACGCGAATTGGTTAAGTTCTACAGGTTTCTGAAGTTAATCACTTATATGTTGATTAAATGCTTGAAGGTTTTCATGTGCAATGCTGTAATCAAATTGAGGTCTCAATTGGATTCATTGTTAATCATTGATTCGGGTTGTTGATATATATACTTTTAGAATCTAATGATTGAGTGATAACTACTTCCTTTTGATTCTTGGGTTAGGATTTTTGAATTCTGTTTCATTTTATTTTAATTCCTTGCACTCGTAATTCTGTTTCTTCCATTTTTAAATTACAAACAAAACCCCCCTGAAAGCTTTGATCACATAGCATTGCCATCATTGGGAGATGACTTGAGTTGCACCCTTTGCTATGAATTAGTGTAATTCGATTTTTACAATTTGACTGAGCTCGACATTCGAGTCAAATTTTGGCACCGCTGCGGGGATGGTTGATGCTATTTGATTATGTGGATATGTGTTAATATCATTGCTAACTTTGTTATTGTATGTCTTTTCTTAGCTTAGAAGTTTTAGTTAATTTTTATCATGTTAGTAGTTGAATTTTACGGTTTTTGACCACTAACTCTTTTTAGTTTGATTTTAGGGGACCTAATCTTATAGGAAAATGCCAGTCTGAGAAAGACTCAATTCTTACAAGAATTGAGCCCCTCTATTTTTTCCAAATTCTAATGTTTAGATAGAGTTTTTGAGGTTTTTCGAAACGTCGTCGATATCTTGTTAAAAGATTTTGTGCTTCGATTGATCTAATTTTTGGTTAGTTGAAGGAAAATGATCTTTTGATCAAGATTTTTAGCTTTTGTTGAAAACTTTTCACCATGAAGCCAAATTCCTTCATTTAGACCACTTTTTTAATTTTTTAAGATTTTTCTTTGCATTTTTGGACCCTTTGAGGGTCAAATATTTGAGCTGTGGTGGTCCCATATTGTAACACCCTACTAATTTAATGTTATGCTTAAGTCATAGCATGAAATTAAGTAGATTGTATTACTGTGTTAATGCTCCATTTACGTTCTCTTTTTTTTTTTTTTTGAACAAAAGAAACGGCGCGCTACTATGTTAAAAGTGAAACGAATTCAACAGAATATCATAAAGATGCGAATAGTACAATAACATTACTGAATACGTGCCTATATATATATTTATGTATATATTTATATATATATCAGAAGCTTCTGCTTTAGTTTATATACAAAGTATCAAAATAGGATATATGAGTGGGGCCGTGTACCAAAAAGACATAAGGCCCATGTCACCAACTCGATCCATGTGGTCCTCAGAGGACATTTCAAAAACCTATCACTAGTCTATGACCCAAAGCTGCATGCTGCCAAAAAGGGGGTCATGCTATACAATATTACTGTGGTGACCTACTCGATCGGTGGCCAGTTGGCCATATCAAACTTTGGCGAGTAGTCAGTACTGGGTCCTGAGGAGGAGGATGCTGAGCTGGTGGCCTCTGAAGGGTCGCTATCGGAGCTGAGCGGGATGTCAGGTACGACCTGCGGAGGTGACTCTAGTGCAGGGTCGGCAGGGGCTGCAGGTGCTGCAGGTGCAGGAGGTGTTGGGGGAGGGTGTGCCGCGTACAACGGAACTGCAAAGTAAGGGGAAGCAGGATCAAAAGTGGGATGGTGCAAAGGGACGGCGAAATTCCTATCACTAAAAAGGTAGAGACGGAACTGGCAAGAGCCGGCTATATACAGCGAACCTACTGCAGGGTCATGGTGGAGCTGCAAGTCTGGCACCTCAATGAAGAGGGTAGCTGTCGTGTCCATCGTCCACGTCTGAGAATGGGGCGGAAATGCAAACGAGGTGAGAATTTAAGGAAATTCTCAGTAGGGTCGTGCATGGCATTTAACTGACGTCGCTTTCATTCTCAGTTGCCTCAGGTTTCATTTAATTATGAGAACATGAGATCAAATTTAACCATTCATATTTAATAAGGTTAAGAAAATGTCTGGTCCGAGGCAAGGCCCAGTTTTACTTTAAACAGCATAAGAAATTGTCTAAACTACTAACAGTAATACACAGAATAATGGGCAGGATAAGTGAACACATGCTGTAAGTAAGCATAATAGTTAAACTGTAAATGATTTGTAATCATGCACTTAATGCGATCATGCAAACTTGCTCTTGAACTTTCCTTCATAAACTTTTCCTTTGCTCATATACTTTCTTCATTACTCATAAATCCTTCCATTACTTGGTCCCTTGGGAGTTCTTGGCCATTTTAGACTCCTGGGTAATAGTCTGCTTATCAGGATCGAGCTCGTTCCTATACAGGAATTGCCGGATTTACTTTCCCTGACGTTCCCACCGATCTATTCCCCTTAACTTCTTATTCGGGGCTGGCCCAAGTAGCATGGAACTTTCATAGTGGCATAATCCTTTTCATAACTCTCATAACTTTCTTAAGGATGCACATGCATTAACATAGAATTCATAACTTGTGCATGGGTCCTACCGTAATTTCGGTAGCATAACGGAATATGTCCGCTTCCCCATGAATAGTGCCAACCAACCAATACAGTTACACAATTTGCAATTTCAATATAGAGCAGCAATTATGCACATACATTCATAAATTCATTCATAGCTTCAACAAACTTCAATAGGACTTTTAACTGATTCTGCCTATTTCTGCCCGGTTATGGTATAGCCCACCTTTATTTCAATGTAACTCCTTTAAACCTGATTTTTGGATATGTTGTAGCCTTGTATGTCTAGTTTCTAACCTTTTTGGTCCCATCTAATTTTGATATCTATAGCTCAAGATATTCAGATTTTATCTCGGCATGCCCAACGGCTTGCCAGAATCAAGCAACTAAACGTAAAAATCCACTAAAAATTGAAAACTGACTCAAATGATACGAAATTGGACTCATATTAAAGTTAACAGAGTAAAGTTTCATTTACAAAAAGTCCCATCCCATTTGGCTTGGTAGGGCTCGATTTATAAGCCCCGAAACTTAACCTTCTTGAACTGGTCTGATTTGGCTCAGTTTGGACATAGGTTAACTTTTTCAAATCACTGGGAACAAATAGGATGGTAACAAACTCGGAATTTCTGGGTAGGATGTTCTCCTATGTGTAAGATTTCCAACAAAATTAGTTTCACTCAATTTGGAGTTGTATAGGGTGAGTTACACCCTTTTCAACCCATACTACCCGGGTGGATGTCTGGATTCCTAGGTCAAACTTCAAAAATTCATATCTCTCTCAATATTAATCCAATGGTCTTATATGATATATGTATGGAAAGCTCTAGATGTCTAGTTTCACATAAAAATGGTTTCATTAATTTTGAACGGCAGGAGTCGGAGCCGTACACTCCGCCGTACGGACTGCCAAGGGTTTTGAGTTTCCCAGCCTCTCAACTCCTCCATATCTGCATCCTTTCTTGTTTCCAATTCAACTTTAATTTCACAAACAGTCAATAAACCAGCCACAGTTCATTATGAATCACTCAGTCAATATATCAGAATTGAAGAATCAAACCACCGATAATCATTCAAAATCAGAAAAACCAAAACAGGAGTTAAAACCTCTACCTCTTGCTTTGAGTTTGGAAATAGAGTGAAATTTGAACTTGAAGGCTGTATAGAGTGGGAGAGTTGAGAAGAGGAAAGAGAGCTGAAGTGAGGAAGGGAAAGCAACGTAAGAAAAATGAGCTGAAGAGGCAGGAGAAGGATATATATAGACAAGGCTTCGAAGTGGTAGTTAAAATGAGTGGCTTTGATTGGGTAAAATTTTGTGGGCAAAGTTCAGCCATGTCTCCCTCTTTTGTGTCAAAATTGCTCTCCACGTCGCCAGAGAAGTGAAACTCGCTTCCTGCGTATCTGAGCATGAAGTTGGAACTCGCACTCTTAAGGTCGGAATTCGTGCTGAAGTCGAAACTCGGAAATATTGCCTTGGTTCATTCACAAGGTAAAGTCGGACTTCGGAATCATAAGATACAATTACCTTCAAATCGAAGGTCAAGGGCCAGAATGTGAAACCAAAATACTCGAACCCGGAAATCGGGAGACATAGCAAACTCAAATCGATTCTAAGGATGACACCAGATATCGGGATTCAAAACATTAATCAAGTGCACCAAGAAATCGGAACTCATAGGATCTCGGCACTCCAACTCGATCTCGGAACTCGGAAGTAAGAGAAATGAAAGCTTCTACTAATAAACTCGAGATCGGAACTCAAAACTTAATATCGGAAATCGGAAGCATAAGCCACTACATTTGAACTAACGAAATCAGAAATCGGGATATCGTGTTTATTCTAACTTGAGCATAAGGTCGGAAATCGCATATTTACGTGCATAAGGTCGGAAATCGGAAATTTATTACTGATGAGGTCGAAATTCATACATGCTTTCATAAGGTCGAAAATCGGAAAATGCAAGGCAATCCGTTTGAGCCTTCCTAAGTCGGAAATCGGAATTTTAGAATTCACTGAGGTCGGAAATCGGAAATCCTTGTCTATCCAGCCTTGAAGATGAATTCGGAGGTCGGGAATAGTGATGGCTCGGAAGTCGGAAGTTGCGGACGTTACACATATTTTTTAAAAATCAGTGGTAGTGTTTTTATTTTTTATTTTTTTGATTAATTTTGAGTGTTTGTTTGCAATTTCTAGTGTTTTGTGTTAGGAGGTGATATAGGTGTGCATATGGTTTGGTTTGCTATCCTTTAGTGCATGACCTGGTCAAATTGAAATTCTGAATTAGTTGCATTTGATCCTAAATTAGAGAGGACTCTTAGATTGATTAGAATATCTAGGAGAAGGTTATTTGATATTGGTTGTGTAGAGCATAATTATCTTCATAATTCACCTAGTTTTGAGTTTGTTGCTAATAATTCTATTTTTGTAAAAAACATGGCTAGCAAGACTTTGAAAGAGCCTGCAATGCCTGATGGTAATTACCAAGCATTAGCCATCCAATATCCTGACTTGGATGCAAACTTTGAGCTAAAGTCCAGATTAATACACTTCTTTGCCCAAGTTCCATGTCCTAGCTGGAGTGGATCCTCACAAGCACTTGAAGGAATTCCATGTGGTATGCTCAACCATGAAGCCACATGGAGTAGATGAAGACCATATCAAGCTAAGGGTATTTCCTTTCTCACTAGATGGATTTGCTAAGGATTGGTTGTACGACTTGCATCCAGGTTCTATCACATGTTGGCGAGACATGAAGAGGATGTTTTTGGAGAAGTTCTTCCCTGCTTCAAGAGTTGCTACCATAAGAAAATATATTTGTGGCATAAGGTAGATTATTGGTGAGACATTGCACGAGTATTGGGAGAGATTCAAAAAGCTGTGTGCAAGTTGCCCACACCATCAAATAAGTGACTAACTTCTAATCCAATACTTCTATGATGGCCTTTTGCCAATGGACAGAAGCATGGTGGATGCTGCTTTGGAAGGAGCTTTGGTAGATAAAACACCTACTGCAGCCCATGAATTAATATCCAATATGGCTGCCAATGCATAACAATTCGGCATAAGAGCTATAGTTCTAACCAGAGGAGTAAATGAAGTGCAAACCTCAGATGCCAACCACTAGAGGATGGAGAACCGAATTGAAGAATTGACATCTTTGGTCAGGCAAATAGCTCTTGGTTAGACACAGCAGTAGCCATAGCAAGTCATGACACTAGCAGCTAGCATTTGTGGCATTTGCTCTATACCTGGACATCCAACAGATCAATATCCACAGCTACAAGAGAACAATGAAATTATGGCTGGAATATTTCCTAGCAGACTTCATCAACAGCAGCAGAGCAATTATGATCCATTTTCCAGCACATACAACCCTGGTTGGAGAGACAACCTAAACCTAAGGTATGGTAATAGTTCCAATCAGTTTCAGCAGCAGCAGCAACCTCAACATCAGTTTAGTTACAATGTTACAGGACCAAACATGAGACAGCATTATCCACAGCAAGCCAAACTAGATTAACCACAAAGCAGCAGCTCAAAACCAAGATTAGCAGATTTAGTGAAGCAAATGGCAACTAGCAATATTTAGTTCTAGCAGAGAACAGAAGCTAGTATTCAGAATCTACAGACACAAATTGGTCAGTTAGCTACAGCTGTTAGTGAGCTGAAATCACAGGGTTCTGGTAGCCTGCCCTCCCAAACCTTGACCAATCCAAAGAATGTGAATGCCATCACTTTCAGAAGTGGAAAGGAGCTTAAAGTTCCAAATGTTGTAGAGAAGACAACCTTCACCTGTCCATTTGGCACATTTGCATACCGGAGGATGCCTTTTGTAATACCTTACCAGACAAAATACTATGCTTAAGTCATAATATATTACCTGATAAGTTGTTACGTGTCACTGTCTAATTAAATTTCAATTTTACTTCAATGTTAATTACTGCAAAGGTTAACTGTTCATCTTTTTTCCTTCGGCTGTAGAATAACTAATGGGTAAATGCCAAACAGAAATAATATAATAAATAAATAAATAAATAAATAAAATCTACAGAATAAACAGAACTATTTGGTTGTATCATGTATATGTATATAGATGTTTGTTTCCAAAGTTTTCCAAAAGATATATAAACATTACAGGGTAATAAAATGAGGCCATTGAAACAAAAATAAATCGTCCTGTCTCTATGAATAGTACCCTATCTAGTCCCCATGGGACATTTCATGTACTGACCATCCACTAGATTACTACCTATGTCCCAAAGTACCAAAAGAGGATCATTCTATATATCCACTCCTACTGCACTAAAAATCCCCTAAATGGACTCCGAAGAAAGGAATCCATTGGTCATGCCCGCGCCTGCCGAAGCATAGCCATCATCGGGCGCTAACGATGAAGAGGACGAGCTCATGGCCTCCAAGGGGTCCTCCTCCTCAGAAAATGAAATGGACAGGGCCTGCTGAGGAGATGCCACTGGAGGAGATGCTGGAACCGAGGTTGCTGCTGCTGCTACTGCTGTTGCTGGTGGAGGTGGAAAAGGATGTGCCACATATATAGGGATGGCAATGTAGGGCGCAGTAGGATCAAAAAGAGGATGAGAAAGTGGAACTGCGAAATCTCTACCAAAGAAGAAGTAAAAATGAAAATGACAGCTACCGGCAATATATATAGAGTCCAGCATAGGATCTAGATAGAAGTGCAAGTCCGGGAACTCAATGAATAGGACTCCTATCATCGTATTCTCCATGATCTGAGAATGAGGCAGAAACATATAGTAGGGTGAGAAATAAAAATTTCTCAGTAGGAATCCTAATTCTATACACATCTGTCATCGCCGTCATTCCCAGTTGTTTCGATTTTTCTTAACTCTAAATAGTACAACATGATGGTAATATTCAACTTAAAACTCATGTCGTGAAAATATAACCCAAAACGAACTAAATTTTAAATTAAAGCAATGAAAATATAGTTAAACATATAGGCCAATATAACTAAGATAGTAACCGTAAATCAACAGTAACATATCATGAGAAATAAACAGATAACTATCACAATCAATTAAGAATTATCATACAATGCATATAAACGTGCAAACTAGAAGATGCATCTTATCGTTGAAGGCTTTCGCCTTCTAAAACTTATATTTTCCATCCTTGGTCCCCTGGGAATTATTGGCCATATACTCTTCGGTAATAGTCTGCTTTTTAGGATCGAACTCATTTCTATACAGGATTGCCGGGTTTATTTTCCCAGACTTTCCCACTGATCTATTCCCTTTAAACTTATTCAGGGGCTGGCCCAAGTAATGTGGAATCCTTTATATCTTTCATAATTTGCATGCACAACTAACATTATTTTACTTGAACATCATGTATTCGTACAAATATTTCATAACTTATATGAATTCGTTGCCGAAATTTCGGCAACATAACCGATCGAGTCCGCTTCCCTGTGAATAGTGCCAGGCTACCAATACAATCAATTAAGTATGCAATTCAATGTAAAACAACAAGTTACAGCAACATTATGAATCATACGATATGTCAAAATCAATAGAAATATCAACAGAGTTTTTTGCTCACTCTACTCTCTTCTACCCGAATTTTGTAAAATCCACCTTTACACGTATTCAGCTCATTTAAATCTAAATTTTGCATATGTCATAGCTCTATGTGTCTAGTTTCCAACCCTTTTGGTCCCATCTTATTTTGACTTGCATAGCTCAAGTTATTAGTATTTTACCTCAGACCGCCCTGTACTTAGCCAAAAGTGTACTCTTATAAGTGAAAATTCACTAAAAATAGAAATCTAGGTGAAATCATATGAAATTTATATCAAATTAAAGATAACAGAACAAAATTTCAAATAAAAAGTTTCATATCATTTGCATAAGTATATCTTGAGATATAAGCCCTGTAATTTGACCTTACTAGACTACTTTGTTCTAGCCATGTTTGAACTTAAGGCAACTTCGTTGATGTGCTGGGAACAAATGGCCACAAATCTAACTTTGAAATTTTTATGAGATGTTTTGTTACATGTTAGCTTTCAAACAGCATTAGTTTCACTCAATTTAGAGTTGTGTAGGGTGAGTTACACCCTTCTCAACTCACACTGCCTAGATGGGAATCTAGGATTCTAGGTCAAACTTCAAAAATTCATAACTAATTCTATACTAATCCAATGGACTTATATTTTATATGGTTGGAAAGCCCTAGATGTATAGTTTCATATAAAAAAAGTTTCATTAAATTTAAAAGGTTGTAGGTGGAGCCGTATAATCCTCCATATGGACTATCGAGGGAAAAACCCCAATAGCTTCTTGAATTCTCTCTATCGTCAAGTTCTTTCATACCAATTTCAATTCTAATCACAACATACATGCAAAATCAACCATAATCTATCATCATTACTCCAAATCACATCAGTATCATGAGAAAAATAGGATCTCCACATAGCCCCAAATCAAGGAAAACAAGAAGAGAAGTTGGATTCCTACCTTGTCTAGTTGAAATCTTGTTGGTTTGGTGTCTTAGATTGAAGAAACTTTTGATGAGACTTGAAGAGTGGATAAAGATGGAGTGAAGATGAGTGTGAATGAAAGAGAAATGCAGAGAGGTCTGCTCCTTTTGTTGGCCGAATTACACAAGGGAGAAAGAGGGAATTAATCACAAACTTTTGAAGCAAGTCTCACATGATTGGTGGATGCATATTGGTAATTCAAATGGATTGTGGCTGCCCTCTATGGGCTGATGTAGCACCACATATGGATGTGTTTTAGCTAAATCTTAGCCCTCCATCCTAGGGCACTCATAGCATAATTTTTATTGGTCCGGTTCTGACAATTTAAAATACCGAAATCTTACAGATTTTTTTTAAATCGGTAAACCGATTTTAGAAAAATCCTATGAGGTTTCCTATGGTTCTAATCTAATTCCATCAAATTTAATCCTTCTAAATCATACTTAATTGGCTTTAAGTGAATGCTTAATTGAATTCTAATTAATTCTAATTATTCGATGAAAATCGAACAATTCAGTTAATAACGATAAAATTTTTCGGACGTTACACCTTTCGGCTTGTGCAATGCCCCAGGTACATTTCAGAGATGTATGGTGAGTATATTTTCTGATTTTCTAGTGGATTGTATGGAAGTCTTTATGGATGATTTTACTATTTATGTCACTTCATTTGATGCATGCTTGGATAGTCTTGCTAGGGTATTGGATAAATGTATTGAGTCACACCTTGTATTGAATTTTGAAAAATGTCATTTTATGGTTAGGCAAGGTATAGTCTTAGGACATGTTATCTCTAGTGAGGATATTGCTGTTGATAGGTCCAAGATTGATGTGATTACTTCTTTACCTTATGCCACATGCATGCGGAAAGTGCGTTCTTTTCTTGGACATGTAGGTTTTTACAAGCAATTCATCCAAGACTTCAGCCAAATTGCCCTTCCATTTTCCAAGCTGCTATAGAAGGATATAGACTTCCAGTTTGATGATGATTGTAGGAGAGCTTTCGACCAGTTGAAGCGGCACCTGATTTCTGCTCTTGTTCTTCAGCCGCGAAACTGGAAGTACCCATTCTAGCTCATGTATGATGCATTAAACCTTGCAGTTGGTGCTGTTCTTTCCTAAAGGGATGGGAAAATCCCTCAGGTCATAGCATATGCCTCCCAGACCCTAGACTCTGCACAGGCTAATTACACCACCATTGAGAAGGAGATTTTAGCCATAATTTTTGCTTTAGATAAGTTCCGTGCTTATCTTTTGGGAACTAAAGTGACTATTTTTTTGATCATATAACATTAAAGTTCTTGCTGAAGAAGCCAGATGCTAAGCCCAGGCTCATTAGATGGATGTTGCTATTGCAGGAGTTTGACATCGAGATCAGGGACAAGAGTGGAGCTGAGAACCTTGTAGTGGATCACTTGAGCTGGATTCCACAGTCCCTAGAGTCTCTACCCATCCATGAGACCTTCCCAGATGACTAACTCGAGTGTCAAGCTCGGTCAAATTATAAATAAACCAAATTACACTAATTCGTAGCAAAGGGTGCAATTTAGGTCGTTTCCCAATGATGACAATGTTATATGATCAGGAATTTGGGGGGTGTTTAGGAATTAAAACAAAAGAAACAGAATATGAATCACGAAATTAAAATAAAATGGGAAGCATCCAATCCAAGAATCAAAGGAAATGACAGCAGACACTCAATCATCAAATTCTAAAAGTAATTCAGCAAACCGATTCAGTGATTAACAATAAATCCAATTGAAATCTCAATTCGAACTTAGCATTCACACAAAAAGCTTCATGCATTTGATCAACACAAAATCAGTTAATGTTCATAGACCTCTAGAACCTAATTGAGTTGTGTTAATTTCGGGTATCAACGCAGTTAATCATAGAACTCAAACCTGAAATTGTAATTCACACTCTTTCAACAACCTGATCACATATATCAACCAAATAATATGCAACAAATCATGTTTTCAATCCACAATTCAGAATGAAAAACTTCAATTCAGAATGAGATTAAAAAAATGTGAGAAAGAGTAGATGAAACCGAAAATTATATGCTAAAGTCAGTCACGCCAATTCTCAAGAGTGTTAGTGCTTCCTTGATCGTTGAATCAGATAGAAGTTTACTCCTCCATGGATGGAGGAAAATGAAGTTTCAGAAGTGTAAAGGTGAGGGGGGGAAAGAGAGAAGAAGAGAGAAAAACCAAAAACTCCTTATTCCAAAATCTGTCTAACTTTTTACAATATTTTGCCTCCCCTTAACTTGGCCAATTACAGAATCAAAACACCTAAACTAACTCCATAATAGTCATTGCATTAATACCCTATCTCTAAGATGAATCTGGACACCTTATTTGCTAAATTTTGAATTATATACAGAAAGTTACACTAAAAACATGAAATGAAGTTCCTTAATTCCATCAGTAATGCTCTTCTGTTGTTTTGGCTATGAAAAATGTTTGGATTTGTGGTCTGAAGGAGAATTGTAGCCTTGAATGTCAGCTTCAAAACGCCACTGGAATGGGCTTAATCGGGCTTCTGTGGACTGAGATATGGTCTCCACAATGCATGCTGCTCAGGATCCATGGCTATAGTCAAGACTATACTTCCAGGCCCAATTTCAGCTCCAATACTTCCGAGTTTGCCACTGACCTCTCATAAGCGTTGTAGGCCTATCTCTTAGATTTTCTACAAATGAAAGATCATGACCAAATGAGCTCCACAACTCAAAATATCACCCAAAAACCAAAGCAGTGTCAGAATTAGCTTAATATTGGAAAAATTAAATCAAGCCCAAACAAAATCCAAACAACACAAAATGGTCCAATTCAAAACAATTGAGCATAAAAGAGGATTAGTGAGCTAGGAATGAGGAAAAATAAGTATATAAAAATCCAATTGATCAATGAGCAGCTTTTAGTGCTGCAAGGTAAGGACCCATGGTATGCTAACTTGGTGAATTATTTGGTTGCTTTTGAGTTGCCTGCTTACTTTAAAAAGCACTGGATAATTAAACTTAGGAGTGAGGCTAAACATTATGTCTGAGATGATCCTTATTTCTAGTGTATGTGCAGTGACCTGATCATTAGGCGCTGTGTGCATGAACTTGAGATTCCTTTTATTTTGCATTTTTGTCATACACTTGCTTGCAGTGGCCATTTTGGCCTACAATGCACTACTAGGAAACTGTTGGAATCTGGATTCTACTGGCCCACATTGTTTCACGATGCTTACACATATTGTAAGAATTGTGAATAATGCTAGAGGACAGGTACCATTTCTCATAGGAATGAGATGCCTCAAAAACCATTCTTGTTTTGTGAGATATTTGATGTTTGGGGTATTGATTTTATGGGTCCATTTCTTGTCTCATTTGGTTTTATTTACATTTTGCTGGCTGTTGATTATGTCTCCAAATGGGTGGAGGCTAAGGCCATCCGAACTGATGATTTTCATGTTGTTGTAGATTTTGTTAGATCACACATCTTTTGTAGGTTTGGAGTGCCCAAGGCTATCATCAGTGATCAGGGTAGCCACTTCTGTAACAGGAACATGGCAGCCCTATTGAAGAAATATGGTGTCACCTACAAGGTCTCAACTCCATACCACCTGCAGACTAATGGACAAGTAGAGGTGTCCAACAAGGAGTTGAAACAGATCTTGGAGAAAACAATCCAGCCTAATAGGAAAGATTAGAGCAAAAGGCTAGAGGATACATTATGGGCTTACGCACTGCTTACAAGACTCCTTTGGGCATGTCTCCCTATAGGATTGTCTTTGGTAAGGCATACCACCTTCTAGTGGAGATTTAGCACAGGGCTTATTGGGTAATCAAGAACTACAACTTTGATTTGAGCCAGTCCAGACTTCACAGGAAGTTCCAACTTCAGCAGTTGGAGGAGATCCAGTTAGAGGTATATATGGGAACTCCCGCATGTACAAGGAGAAGACAAAACTCATCCATGATAAGATGTTGCTGCGGAAGGAGTTCTCCATGTTCCAGAAAGTGCTCCTTTACAATTCTTGCCTCAAGCTCTTTTCTGGTAAGCTTCATTATAGGTGGCTTGGTACTTATATAGTGGCTAAAATTTTTTCATATGGTGTTGTCCAAATTTTGGAGCCTGGAACAGATAAAGCTTTCACAGTGAATGGCCATCACTTGAAGCCTTTTCATGAGGACACACCCTTGGAGACCATTGAGGAAGTTCGCTTGCTAGCAGCCACGTACACTCGATAGAGGAGTTTTTCTTTTCATTCCTTCACCTCATTTTACTTGTAAGATCCTCCCGAAATATAGTACTATGCTTAAGTCATAGTATCACACTCAGGACTTGTTACTATTACCTAAGCGGACTTCTTCCTCATTTAAACTTCACTGCCTCAAGCTTCTCGAACTATCTGGAGATAACACAGAAATAGGAGCGAGAATTTTAAATTCTCAGTAGAATTCGTTAAGAAATTTCATGCTGTGTCATCATTATTATCTCTGGCTGCTTCGGTTTATTGTAAAAAAAAGTGAACATAATATACGAACTATCCCATTTTATAGTTTGAAAACATATGGTCCAAAGCAGAGTTTATTTTATTTCACGCACTTGAGTCATATTGGCAATATTTTATAATGAGAATAATAATCACCGCATAAGTAGATAGAACAGTCTCAGCATCACGAACAGTCTCAGCATCAATAAAATATGGGATATAATTATGCAAATACTCACATTTGAATTCATATAAATGCATTGGTACTTTCTCTTGACTTTCTTTGTTTTCTTTTAATATGTATTCTTTACTACCCTTGGGTAGTCTGATCTAGGAATGGGCTCAACTCGTAATCGTCGTCACACAGTACTGACCCGCAAGGGGACCTACGTGCCTCTAGGTCGGAGGGACTCAGTTGGCCAATTGTCTCCAATATAGAGGGACCCAAAAGTTTTAGCTGCCTTCACAGGGAGGGACCCAATGTGCAACTGTCTCCTAGCGAAGGGACCCACATTTTTATCTTTTAACTGCCTTCACCTGGAGGGACCCAAATAACTGCCTCCAAGTGAAGAGACCCAATCTTGTCTTATTTAACTACCTTCACAAGGAGAGATCTCATAACTGCCTCCAGGTGAAAGGATCCACATTTAATATGCTCATATCCTTTCATTTTCATACATAATTATGCATAGACATTCTGAATGCACTCATGCATATGCTTCATTGCTTACTTTCGTATATTCTTGCATATAGAATTTTATGTTCATATCATAAATATTCATAATATATAAATGCTCATAACCTCCTTACAATTCTACTGAAAATTCGACAGCATAACGGATCAGAACCGTTTCTCCATGAATAGTGCTAGTTTCAATAGACAGTTAGTCACAGTAAGAGATCAAATATAATGCATTAATCTTTAAAGCACCAACATGGAAGTGCAACATTTAGACTTTAATTGAACTCATATATGCATTAAGGTGCCAAATCCTTTAATTTATGGAAATCCTACTCATATTCTTCAACTCTG
>CM062517.1:43419407-43570691 GCA_031439585.1 Pterocarpus macrocarpus
CGAATTGAGGTCTCAATTCGATTCATTGTTAATCATTGATTTGGGTTGTTGATATATATATTTTTAGAATCCGATGATTAAGTGATAACTACTTCCTTTTGATTCTTGGGTTAGAATTTCGAATTCTGTTTCATTTCATTTTAATTCCTTGCACTCATAATACTATTTCTTCCATTTTTAAATTACAAACAAAAGCCCCTGAAAGCTTTGATCACATAGCATTGTCATCATTGGAAGACGACCTGAGTTGCACTCTTTGCTATGAATTAGTGTAATTTGATTTTTACAATTTGACCAACCTCGACACTCGAGTCAGTGTGACAAATCTTGCATCAATCACAAACTACAACCCTTTTTTCTTAAGAATAAAATCAATGCAGTCTCAAATTTATATGACATTGGACACTCCACAATATGAATTTTCAAAATGCAATCCAACTTAGCATGAAATAATATCTTGAACCAAAATGAATTGACTTTATTTGTGTGTGTGTATACTAATTTTAAATGACAATGTGAACCCTTGCAACATAATCCAAAATATTGTTTACTCAAAGCTGTTTCAGAAGATTTAAATTTTAGGTACAAATTTAGGTTTTATTTTTTTATTTAATTTGTTAAATAAAACATTCATTATATTTTGTTATCAAGTTTTTTCGTATTTCGTTACTAATATCTATTTTTATTATAATGCAGGATGGTATATGAAGATCAAAATTTGAAACAAGTCACACATGTAAAGAATTATTTGTAATATATTTACTTTTGATTATAAACATTATTGCTAATTATTTACGATTGTTAGTTACTATATAAAAAGTTGCCATCAAATAATTTTTACTATTTACTAAACTTAAAAATATTTTTCATTGTTAACTCGTACATCGCTCAAGTTAAACGACTAGTTTAGCTAAATTTATATGATGTATGGATTTTCAAAAAGCAATTTAAGTTTGCATGAAATAATATCATGAAGCGAAACAGATTGACTTTATCTGCAGAAATTTTATATATATAAAATTCAAATGGAACTATATTCAAACTTAATATTTAAAGTCTTAAATTTAATTATACTCTATCCAATACAAATTCACTCCCATTGAGAACTCTATAATCAAAATCTAATCTTAAAATATAAAGATGTCTAGCACAAATGCATCCACAAATATTTCTTCAAGTTTTCAGTTTGTATAGGATGGCCGTTAAATTGATTGGCGAAAGGCACCCACATTTGTACGATCCATAAATATATAGCTTCGATACTCAATATTTAAGTAGTTAAATAGGTTGGGTCAACATTTTGCTATTATAAATTATGACAAGCATCTGCTGACCTACGATCTCAAAATCATTCAATGCGGTTAACCTTAATTCAGTTGCATCACCCTCTCCCTTACGCAAAATTTATTTATATAATAACATCAATGTAGTTGCTCCGAGGGTGTTTTCTTCTTTACACTCAAGAATGGTTTGAACATTAGCAGCACTCCAAGTCCTTCAACAACATTCAGGATAAAGAAGACCATATGGGTGCCTAAAGTAAAAGAAATAACAATGAGCTTCCGGCAGTACAACTAGCGAAAGCAATATGTGTGTGTGCGTGTGCGCCAGCGCGCGTGTGTTGGTGCCTAAAGTAAAAGAAATAACAATGAGCTTCCAGTTAGTACAACTAGCAAAATCAACATGCGTGCGTACGTGTACGTGTGCGTGTGCGTGTGTCTTGAATACCAAATTAATTTCAAGTTATTGTTATTATTTCATTTTTTTTATTCATCAACCACACTATTGAATAAAAAATCAAATAACAAGAATAATTTGAAGTTGATGGAATTGTAATGGTTTGGTAGTTATGTGACCTTTGATGTGGTTAGTGTAAGCGTCATAAAAAATATTGAGTTATTTTTTATAGAGAAGAATAGTTTTGTAGTTAACGTAATTAGCGTGAACTATATTATGAGGTAAGACAAATTATTCCTGTTAATTAGTGAGAGCTATCGAATATGTAAGGTCTTTTATATTCAGAGTTATCCTATGTATTTTGGATTTTAATGAGAAAGAAAGTGTGGTGCCATGCTTGGAAACGAGGGGAAAGGAAAAAAATTAAAAGGTTGAGGGCTTTGTAGTCTTTTGGGTGTTAAAAAAATAATAGGAAGAATAAAAAGGGTGGGTTCCCCCCCCCCCCTCCCATCCCAAATTTATTGTCACCATCGATCTCTCCCTATTTCCTTCCTCCACTCTTCTTTCTTCTTCTTCTCCCATACTAAACCACAGCCTTATTTTCTTCCATTTGGTCACAAGATCTTCACACCCATTAGTTTCTAAAGCTTGAGATGAGCTTCAAATCTCAAGCCTTATTTTTATGGGTAAACTCTAGGGGTTCTTTTAGAGCTAGTAAGTAATAATAAAATAGTGAGTGAGTAATATTTGGAATTTTGAGTAAAAATTTAGTGAGTTAGAACCTTAAGCACTAATAGATTAGTGGGTAAGTCCAATTATGACTTTTACTCTAATCTCTAGGAACCCTAGAGCTCACAAATTGGGGGTTTTACTCAATAAACTTCCCAATTATTAGATTATCTTCAAATAAATTATCTAAGCTTATCAAAAATATTTGTGCTGGCCAGATCCTCTTGATACAGTGTCAGTTACTCCTTTCGGAGCTATTGGGGAGCAATTCAGTTGATTCCTCTTTATTGTGAGTGGATATTTACTTAGTGATAATACTTTTAGATCTACTTTTATAGGAGAAACTAACCAATTAAAGTTAATGATTTTTATTTTGTACTATTGATTGAATTGGATAGTTATTTTAGCTAATTGGCTTTTCCCTCTAAAATGATAATTAAATTTTGGACATTGATAACTAATTTAATATCTTGAGTACCCTCCTTGTTAAAGTTTTAACACCACATGATGTTATTATTTCTTATTTTATTATTTATTTACAACGAATTACAAAAGTTTATTACTTGCAAGAATCAGATCTTATAGAGGTTGATTTATTGAGTTTGAGCATTTTATTTTATTTTAAAAGTGGAAAGTAATGTAACATCTTGAATTTTATCTTATGCTAAATTACCTCAGTGACCTTGAGTAATTGGGCACTTAATAAGAAATAAAGGAATAACAGCTTAATTAAAGGACTAAAGGGTAATTATGAAGAGGAAAGTCAAGAGAATAATTAATTAAGATTAGAAAATCTCTAATTTAAGCAAGTCAAACCCTTAATGACCTAATTAAACGCCAATTGCCCATAACTAGCTTAATCGAATTTAATTATTGGCAATTAAGCTTAATTAAAAGTTTAAATTTTGTTAATCATGATCATATGAGTTAATCACTAATTCTTACTTAATTAAGTTAATTAAGTCGCATGAGCACTTAATCACATCATTAAAGTTCAAATTTAATCAACTAGACAATAAAGCATTAATGATATCATTAAAGCAAAAAGCAAAAGATAAAGTTGCTTTATGTAAGAGTAAATACATGATTTGTTTCCCTTATCATCTAATTTGTCCCCCTAAATCTTAAGTAACACAAAATAACACAAAATATCCCCCCTTGGCCTTATTACGACCAACCTCTCCCCCACGCACACATCCATTTTTCAATTTTACAACTTCTTATTCTCTTTCTAAACCTCAAACTTCTCCAATTTCTCTTTACTTCTTCTTTATCTTCATCTTCTTTTTCCTTTCTTCATCACCACCACCACCATAACCAAACTCACATCACTAGCCCTTCAAAGATCACATCTTTTGGTCTTTGAAGACAAGATTCAAACACTACAACCTCCATTTCCTTAAAAACACAAAAACTCTCATCCTCTCCACTTGAAACCGCCACCACCACCACCTTGGAGGAGTCATCTTCATCTTCCTTTTGTAACGTCCCAAATTGTGGTACATTTGATCTATGCTATTAATCAATTTATGCAGTTTTAATAATTGTAAAAAGGGCAATTAGAAGTTGATTAGAAGTTAATTAGAGAGGTTAGGGTTAGGAGAGGCTTGAATAAACATTTAGAAAATCTCAACAAAATTGTTAGTGAAAGTTTGCCCGCTTGAAGGAAATTGGTTGAAATTTGGTATTTTAAACTGTCGGAGCCAAATCAGTAGAATTTTATACTGATAAAACCCTAGATTGGGTGGCCAAATACTCAGCCACCTCCGCCCTAAATGGCATCACAATAGCCATAGATAAGGAGGAAATGTTGGTTGAATCTCAACCATTCAAAGCCACAACCAATCAAAAGTCAAGATTCTAACTACCAAGCAATTTATATTTTCATTATTTCCTCCTAAGTCCTTCATTTTGTCGACCAACTTCAGCAACTCCCTCTCCATCTTCTCTTCTTCCATTTCATCTCATTTCATCCCACCTTCAAGTTCTAATTACTTCTTCTATCCAAAGAAACCTAATTCTAGCTATTTTTGCATCAAATTTGATGTAGGATTCAAGCTTCCTACTTGCTTGTTATGAACTGATGGTTTCTTGGAATTTTGTATCTATTCACTTATTTGGTAATATATTACATTTATGTGGTAGTTTACGGTTGGATTAACATGAGATTATTAGGTTAGGGTTGAAATTGGAATGAAAAACTAGAAGAAGAGTAACCAAAATTTGTTTTAGGTAAGAACCCTAAGGCTATCAGCACTTGCAAAGTGTACGGCTTCACATACAGTCATTATAATTTGATTAAACCAATTTTAATGAAACTAGACATCTACAGCTTTCCAACCATATAAACTATAAGGCATTGGATTAATATTGAGTGAGATATGATTTTTTGAAGTTTACCCTAGATTTCTGCCTCTGGATCTGACCAGAGTGGGTTGTGCAGGCCATAACTCGCCTTATACAACTTCAAATTGGGTGCAACTAATTTTTTTAGAAAGATAATATATAGATGTTGATGCCATAAAAATTTCAGATCAAACTCTAAGTTGCTCCCAGTAATTTGTCAAATTCGCCTTATGTCCTGACTGGGCTAAAACAAGGCAGACCAATTCAACCAACTTTAAGAGCTTATTTGTTGAGCTCCACCCACTCAAATGAAACAAAATTGTTGTCAGTTAAAGGTGGTTCTGTTACTTTAAAGTGATATAAGGTTCAAGAAAATCCAATAAGATTTCTATTTTTGGCAATTTTTCATATTCTAGACCCTAGTTCTATATAACACCAAGACAAACCTAGGCTAAACTTTAATAACTCACTTTATACTTATTAAAACTTAATGGGACCAAAAAATTTAAAATATAGACACATAATACTTCAACAAAGTAGAAATTCACAATTTAATACATTAAGTAGAAATTATGAAATAAATCACAAGACTGAGCAGATTTGAATAATATGAGCAGAATTGCTAATTAAATAATTGGCTACCTTAATGCATGAGTAAGTTGCAATTGGTGTTAGATATTGCAAACCTATGACAATATTGAGGCATTAATGTGTGATGTTTGCTCTATTGTTATGATTGATTTTCTGATTAAGTTGTTATTGTTCACAGAGAAGCGGACCTAATCCGTTATACTGCCGAAATTTTGGCAGAATTTAAGTATTTTGCATATATTTCTCATGTCATTCAAGTTGAATTGCTTATAATCCTATGATCTACAAAGACTATATGGATTCCATTTACTTAGGCTAGCCTCGAAAATACAGTTAAGGGGAATAAAGTGATGGGGGTTCGGGGAAAATAAACTCGAAAATCATGTATAGGAACGAGCTCGATCCTAAAAAAGCAGACTATTACCTAAGAGTTATATGGCCTAAAACTCGCCGGGGATCAAGTATAAAAAGCTTATGAAGTACAAGTTTAAGGATCCATGATGATGAAGTGCATTCCATTTCCATGCATTAATGCATTGTGAAGATGTGATGATGGTTAGTGATTTAAATTGTAACATCCATCGGAATTTTTATCATTTTTCGCCTAATTATTCGGTTTTTATCCAATAATTGAGATTAATTAAAATTCAACTAAATATTTATTTAGGATCAATTGATTAGCAATTAATTGAGTTTAGATATGAGGGAATTAGGTTAGAAGTATAGAAGATTTCATAGAAATTTTCTTAAACCAATTTACCGATTTAAAGGAAATCGGTAAAGGTTCGGTGTGTTAAACTGTCTGAACCGAATCAATAGGATTTTTCACTTAATAACCCTACATCTAGTCGCTGAAAACTCAGCCACTTAACCCATAAAAAGTGGTGCAAGACAGCCACAAAGAATGGGGGAAAGTTGGCTGAAATTGAGCCACAAAATCCTCCAACCAATGGGGTGCTTCTTTCCTAACTACCCCCAAATATCTTGCTGCCTTATTTCTTTTTTCTACACAAGCAGAATTTGACCCCTTCCAGCAGCCTTCCTCTCTTCTTTTCTTCATTTTCTTCATCTCCCTCTTCCACTTTCAGCCTCCATCAAGCCTCTTGCATCCATATTCTTCACTAGAACTCAAGACTAGCTAGTTGTTGCTTCAAGATAAAGGTAGAGATTCAACTTGTTCTTGTTTTCTTGGGTATGGGTGGCTAATTGGGATTTTATTTCCTCACTTCTTGATATAATGATCGAATGAATATGATGATCTTTGGTTGGTTTGTTGGCTATTTTTTATGTTAAAATCGATTAAGAAGTAAGAGTGAAAGTAGGAAGAAGTGAGGGGCTTGAAGACCAAAATCCCTCGGTGGAGTGTACGGTGGAGTGTATGGCTCCGCTTATAGCCATTTAAATTTGATGAAACTATTTTTATGTGAAACTAGACATCCAGGGCTTTCTATACATATATAATATAAGGCCATTGGATTAGTATTGAGAGAGATATAAATTTTGGAAGTTCGACCTAGGGTTTTGAGTTTGATTCTAGGCAGACTGGGTTGTTCAAGGCAAAACTTGCCTTATACGAGTTGGAATGAAATGAAACTAACTTTGTTAAAAAGCTTACACATAGAATAATATCCCATAAAAATTTCAAAGTTAGATAAGGTCCTATTTATTTCCAGTGGTTCAAAGAAGTTGCCCTATATCCAAATCAGGCCAAAATAGGGTAGTTTATGAAGGTCAAATTTCGGGGCTTATAACTCGAGCTCTACTAAAGAAAATGAAATGAAACTTGTTGAAAATGAAATCTTGTCCTGTTAGATTTAATATGAGACTAATTTTGTATGATTTGAACTAGTTTTCAATTTTTATTGGATTTTTACTTTTAAGTGTGTAATTCTGGCTAGCTTCAGGGCAGGCCGGGATAAAACTTAAATAACTTGAGCTATACTTATCAAAGTTAGATGGGACCATAGAGATTATAAAATAGACAGATAACACTGTAACATGTCCAAAATGTAGGTCTAGATGAGTTAAATAGATATTATGACTTGATTTACAAAAATTGGGTTGAATGAATGTGCTGAGACAGCAACCATGTTCTAAATGCAACCATTGTTCCTATGAAATTGATGATTGAATTATGAATGAAATCTTATGATATCTCTGAAAAGTTGGTTTTCTTAGTATTGGCACCATTCATGGGGAAGAGGACACGTTCCGTTATGCTACTGAAATTTCGGTAAAGCCTATGCATGAGTTATAATCTATATTCAAATCCATGTGCATTTGCAAGGACCTTGTAGGACTTTTTGACTGACACGGACCTTATGTCTTTTTGGTACCCCAGCCTCACTTATGTATTCTCTTTTGGAACCTGTATATAAACTGAAGCATTGACTTCCAACTTATATACATATGTATATAGCTGATAATATGTTACCTGTCTTTATTCTTTTATGTTGTGCTTTTTATTAAATTTTGTTACGTTCTATAATGCTGATCACATTTATTATATATACACACATTTATTTATTTATAGGTATATTCATCAAGTATATATATATAAAATAGAGAAATGGAGAATATAATATAATGAATACAGCTTTAGACGGAGAACTAACACAGTAACGCAATCTATTCAATTTCATGCTATGACTTAAGCATAACATTAAGTTGGTAGGGTGTTACATTTTTGGTATAAGAGCAGTTCATCCTAGCTAAGGCCTGAGGATTGGATTGACTATGCTTTACACATATTTTGTATTTTTAGCTGATAACATGCACTAGATCTTGCCTGTACGGTTGAGATGTGGATACGCATGTGTACGAGGTGCCTGACCCTGTGAGCTATTATTTACTAGCGCATTAGACTTAGTATTGAGCTTGATCAACTTAATAACTTTTGTTTTGTATGCTCAGAACTTAATGGCTTTCGGAAGGTGAGGCAGGCCACACACAGAACCTGCTCAAGAAGACTCGGCTGACTTTATGGATATAATACGAGAAATGGCTCATGCGATACCAGAACAGGTCGCGGCAGCTCACCAGATGATGGATCAATTAGGCAAGCGACCTGAGGCAAGCTGTAGAGGAAACCCACATGACCCAGGAGCTGACCTGGACTATCTTAAATTTGCTGAGTTCAGAAAGGCAAATCTGCCCAGCTTTCGAGGAACGTATGACCCAAATAAGGCCGATGAATGGATCAAGACTATGGAAAAGATTTTCTCGGTCCTGGATTGTTCGGATCATTAGAAGGTGACTTTTGCCACTTATATGCTCAAAGCAGACGCCGAGTTTTGGTGGAATGGCGTACGAAGATTATTCGAAGAATCTCAGACAGCAATCACCTGGATGGTGTTTAGAGATGTTTTCTACCAAAAGTACTTTCCTGCTTCCGTTCGAAATGCCAAGGAACTAGAATTCATGCAGCTTTGTCAAGGAAACTGGACGGTATCTGAATATATTGTTAGATTTGAAGAATTGTGTAAGTTTTCTACAATTTGCCAGAGGAATCCTGATGAAATTTGGAAGTGTGTCAATTCGAAGGAGGATTACGACAAGACATTCTTGCAGCAATAGGGCCAATGGAGATTAGAGATTTCCCCACACTGGTGAATAAATGCCGACTTGTGGGAGACTGTAACCTGAAACTGGCTGCAGCCAAGGTGTCTAGTGGCAACTTTAAGAAGGGGTTGGCACCGCAAGGCCTAAGATTCAAGTCCAACTTACAATAGCAGAGAAGATTCCCGCCGATAGGCAACAAAGGCAAGCAACACCAAAGGCCCCTTCCGAATCTGACTTGCACAAAATGCGGTAAGAATCATGGTGATCGGCAGTGTTTAGCAGGTCAGAATGTCTGCTATGGGTGTGGCAAGCCAGGCCACAAAATTTATGATTGCCTAACTAGGAATCCACCACAACCGTCTAGACCTCAACGTCAAGGACTGGTCTTTATAATGAATGCAGAAGAAGCTGACAAGTCTGAAGGACTAATCCAAGGTACCTGTGAAGTGGATGGTGAGACTCTAACTGTACTCTATGATTCGAGTGCCTCACATTCATTTATTTCTCATAATTGTGTGGCAGTTTTGCAATTACCAATTTTCAAATTACCTTATGATCTACTGGTTTCTACTCCTACCAATGAACCTGTTAAAACTAGCCAAATTTGCATCAATATTCCTCTTCAAATTAGGAGTAGGACCTTTGCAGGTAATTTGATTTGTCTTCCTCTATCTGGAATTGATATAATTTTGGGCATGGATTGGCTTTCTGCTAATCGAGTTATGCTCAATTATTCCGATAAGACGGTGATATTCTCTTCTATCTCGTCTCCTGAACCCCAAGTCTCAACCCACTTTTATCTGAGCTCTTTATTAATAAACTTTAGTGGGTCGAAGAGTCAAGGGTATATCCTCTTGTCAGCTAATATGACGGAAGTTGAACAGAAACTAGAGGAGATCCCAGTTGTTAAGGAATATCCCGATATTTTTCCAAAAGACATTCTTGAATTTCCTCCTGAGAGAAAAATTGAGTTCACTATCGAGTTGGTTCCAGGTGCGGGACCAATATCTATAGCTCCATATCAAATGTCACCTTTGGAGCTGACAGAACTAAAGAGACAGATTGAAAAGCTTTTGGAAAAAGGATTCATATGGCCAAGTGCATCACCATGGGGAGCTCCAATCTTGTTGGTCAAAAAGAAAGATGGGAGCATGCGCCTATGCGTGGATTATAGATAGCTGAATAAAGTGACGATTAAAAATAAATATCCACTACCAAGGATCGATGATCTCATGGACCAGCTACAAGGTGCAATGGTATTTTCCAAGATCAATTTGCATTCTAGATATCATCAAATTTGAGTTCGGGAACAAGATATCCCTAAGACAGTCTTTCAAACTCGTTATGGGCACTACAAGTACACCGTGATGTCATTCGAACTGACAGACGTACTAGCAGTATTCATGGATTATATGAATCGAATATTTCACTCATATCTGGACAAGTTTGTAGTGGTTTTCATTGACGACATACTTGTCTATTCGAAGACAGAGCGAGAGCATGCGGAATACTTGCGGCTAGTTTTGCAAATTTTAAGAGAAAATAAACTCTATGGTAAGTTATCCAAATGTGAATTTTGGATGAAGGAAGTAAAATTTCTCGGCCATGTGGTATCCTATCGAGGAATCTCCATAGACCCCAGCAAAGTAGAGGTAGTATTAAATTGGGAGAGGCCGACCATAGTCACTAAGGTCAGGACTTTTCTGGGCTTAGCTGGATATTACAGGCAATTCATTAAGGATTTTTCTCGAATAGCCTTGCCTTTGACCAAGCTAACCAGGAAGAATGTTCCATTTGAATGGACACTAGAGTGCGAATAGAGTCTTCAAGACTTGAAAAGAAGGTTAACCACGACACCAGTGTTAGTCTTGCCAGACCCTTGTGGACCATTTGAGATCTATTGTGATGCTTCCAAACAAGGATTAGGATGTGTATTGATGCAAATAGGAAACATGGTCGCTTATGCCTCCAAACAATTAAAGTCACATGAAAGGAATTATCTTACACACGATCTCGAATTAGCTGCAGTAGTATTTGCCTTGAAGATATGGAGACATCACCTATACGGTGTAAGGTTCGAGGTCTTTTTTGATCATAAGAGTTTGAAGTACCTCTTTGATCAGAAGGAATTAAGTATAAGGTAGCGGAGGTGGATGGAACATCTTAAGGACTACGAATTTGAATTGAAATATCATCCAGGCAAGGCAAATATTATGGCAGATGCTTTGAGCAGGAAATCTCTTACTGTAGCCTAGATGATGATTAAAGAGACAGAGCTTATTGAGAGTTTTTGAGATCTTAACTTGGGAATGCTTATGACTCCCAAGACCCTTCAATTACACGAAATTAAGATAGCCAGTAGGTTTAAGGAGCAAATTCGGCAGGCACAACAGCAGGATACTAGTTTTCAACATACAATTAATCTTGTGCAATCGAGGAAATTAAAGGGTTTTGCTCAAGATAAAGAGGGCATATGGCGGTGTCATGATAGGGTGTGTGCACCTAAGGGGGATGATCTTTGAAGAAGAATCTTGGAAGAAGTACATAAGGGTGAATTCGTCGTACATCCCGACATTACTAAAATGTATCAAGATCTCAAGAAAATGTTTTGGTGGCCGGGCATGAAGTCAAACATGGCAAGCTTCGTGAGCAAATGCTTGGTCTGTCAGAAGGTGAAAGCGGAACATCAGAAACCCTCCGGGATGGTGCAACCTTTGGAAATCCCTAAATGGAAGTGAGAGAGTATCTCCATGGATTTTGTAATGGGATTACCAAGAACACCAATAGGATATGATGTCATATTGGTTATCATGGATAGGTTAACCAAATCTGCTTACTTTCTACCTATTCGAGCAAATTACCCGTTGGAAAAATTAGCGCAATTGTATATCCAAGAAATTATAAGACTGCATGAGACCCCTTCAACCATTATCTCTGATAGAGACCCAAGGTTTACCTCACGGTTTTGGGGAGCCTTACAAAGAGCATTTAGTGCTAAGTTGTGCCTAAGCACTACATATATCACCCACAAACGGATGGTCAAACGGAAAGGATAATTCAAACCTTAGAAGATACTACGAGCCTATATAATGGAGCAACGTGGGAATTGGGATTGATACTTACCGCTAGCCAAATTTGCATACAACAATAGCTATCACGTTAGCATCGGCATGGCTCCTTACGAACCATTGTACGGATGAATGTGCCAATCTCCACTATGTTGGTACGAAACATGAGAATTGAGTCTATTGGGGCCTGATTTAGTTGGACAGACCACCAAGCAGATCAAGAAAATTCAAAGTAAGATATTTGCCGCTCAAAGCCGTAAGAAGAGTTACACGGATACTAGGAGAAAACCCCTAGAATTTCAAGAAGGAGACCACCTATTTCTAAAAGTTACACCTACAACAGGGATAGGTAGAGCCATTAAGGTCAAGAAGCTAAGTCCTCGTTTTATTGGTCCCTTCCAGATCTTGAAGCGAATTGGAACAGTTGCATATCGAGTCACCTTACCTCCATATTTTTCAAACCTTCATGATGTTTTTCATGTTTCTCAACTCAGAAAGTATCAACCTGATCCTACACACTTCCTAGAACCCGAGTCAATATAATTAAAAGAGGACCTAACTTTCCATGTATTGTCGGCAAAGATCGTAGACAATTAAAATTCAACTAAATATTTATTTAGAATCAAAAAATTTTTTTAGAAGGGTGGTAATGTAACATCCACTAGAATTTTTATCGTTTTTCGCCTAGTTGTTCGGTTTTTATCCAATAATTGAGATTAATTAAAATTCAACTAAATATTTATTTAGGATCAATTGATTAGCAATTAATTGAGTTTAGATATGAGGGAATTAGGTTAGAAGTATAGAAGATTTCATAGAAATTTTCTTAAACCAATTTACCGATTTAAAGGAAATTGGTAAAGGTTTGGTGTGTTAAACTATCGGAACCGAACCAATAGGATTTTTCACTTAACAACCTGCATCAAGTGGCTGAAAACTCAGCCACTTAACCCATAAAAAGTGGCACAAGACAACCACAAAGAATGGGGGAAAGTTGGCTGAAATTGAGCCACAAAATCCTCCAACCAATGGGATGCTTCCTTCCTAACTACCCCCAAATATCTTGCTGCCTTATTTCTCTTTTCTGCACAAGCAGAATTTGACCCCTTCCAGCAGCCTTGCTCTCTTCTTTTCTTCATCTTCTTCATCTCCTTCTTCCACTTTCAACCTCCATCAAGCCTCTTGCATCTATATCCTTCACTAAAACTCAAGACTAGCTAGTTGTTACTTCAAGATAAAGGTAGAGATTCAACCTGTTCTTGTTTTCTTAGGTATGGATGGCTAATTGGGGTTTTATTTCCTCACTTCTTGATGTGATGATTGAATGAATATGATGATCTTTGGTTGGTTTGTTGGCTGTTTTTGATGTTAAAATCGATTAAGAAGTAAGAAAGGGTGAAAGTAGGAAGAAGTAAGGGGTTGGAAGACCAAAATTCTTCGGCAGTCCGTACGGCGGAGTATACGGCTCTGCCTACAATTATTTAAATTTGATGAAACTACTTTTATGTGAAACTAGACATCAAGGGATTTCCATACATATATAATATAAGGCCATTGGATTAGTATTGAGAGAGATATGAATTTTGGAAGTTTGACCTAGGGTTTTGAGTTTGATTCTGGGCAGACTGGGTTGTTTAGGGCAAAACTTGCCTTATATGACTTGGCATTGAATGAAACTAACTTTGTTAGAAATCTTACACATAGGAGAATATCCCATAAAAATTTCAAAGTTAGATAAGGTCCCGTTTGCTCCCAGTGGTTCAAAGAAGTTGCCATATGTCCAAATCGGGCCAAAATAGGGCAGTTTAGGAAAGTCAAATTTCGGGGCTTATAACTCGAGCTCTACTGAAGCAAATGAAAGGAAACTTTTGAAAATGAAATATTGTCCTGCTAACTTTAATATGAGACTAATTTGGTATGATTTGAACTAGTTTTTGATTTTTAGTGGATTTTTACTTTTAAGTGTGTAATTCTAGCTAGCTTCAGGGTAGGCCGAGAGAAAACTTAAATAACTTGAGCTATACTTATCAAAATTAGATGGGACTAAAGAGGTTAGAAAACAAACAGATAACATTCTAACATATCCAAAATTTAGGTCTAGATGAGTTAAATAGAAATTATAACCTGATTTACAAAAATCGGGTTGAATGAATGTGCTGAGACAGCAACCATGTTCTAAATGCAACCATTGTTCCTATGAAATTGATGATTGAATTGTGAATGAAATGTTATGATATCTCTGAAAAGTTAGTTTTTTTAGTATTGGCACTATTCATGGGGAAGCGGACACATTCTGTTATGCTGCCGAAATTTCGGTAAAGCCTATGCATGAGTTATAATCTACATTCAAATCCATGTGCATTTGCAAGGAGTTCATAAAGGTTATGTTATGATGAAAGTTCCATAATACTTGGGCCAGCCTCGGAATAAAGTTAAGGGGAATAGATCAGTGGGAAGGTTGGGGAAAGTAAAACCGGCATTCCTGTATAGGAACGAGCTCAATCTTGAAAAGCAGACTATTATCCAAGAGTCTGAATAGCCAAGAACTCCCAGGGGACCAAGTAATGGAAAAGTTTATGAAGATAGGTTCAAAAATGAAATTTTGCATGGTCACATTGAATAGTCATTACATGTTGTTTACAGTTTGACTGTTATGTTTATTTATTGCTATATGTTTGTTTATCTTGCTTATTATTCTATATATCACTATTTAGTAGTTATTCTATTTCTTATGCTATCTTAAGTAAAATTGGACTTTGCCTCGGACCAGATGTTTTCTTAAACTTATTGAATATGGGTAGTTCAATTTGATTCCATATTTTTATAATTAAATACAAACCAAAGCAACTGAGAATGAATGTGATGTCAGTTGAATACCGTATTCAAATCCTACTGAGAATTTCTTTAAATTCTCACCTCGCTTTGTATTTCCGCATCATTCTCAGACCCTAGTGATGGACTCGATAACTACCCTGTTTATCAAGATCCCTGACCTACAGCTCCACCATGACCCCGAGTTAGATTCATTGTACATAGCTGACTCCTGCCATTTTTGCCTCTACCTTTTTAGTAATAGGAATTTTGTTGTTCCTTTATTTCACCCTGCTTTTAACCTTGCTGCCCTATACTTTGCTGTCCCATTACATGTAGCACACCCCCCTCCAGCACCTCTAGCACCTGCAGCTCTTGCTAGTCCTCCACCAAAGTCACCTCCACAGGTGGTTCCAAACATTCCGCTCAGTTCTGAAAGCGATCCTTCGAAGGCTACCGGCTCATCATCCTCTTCTTCGGGACCGAGTGTGGACTACTCTCCAGCTGGGCCTGGTGTGGCCAATAGTTATCTAACTGAGTAGGTTCCAGCCGCAGGTTGCATTGTACAGTATGACGCTTTTTTGGTAGTGTGTAGCATTGGGCCATAGGCTTAGCCATATGTAGACCAACTAGTTTGGAATGTCCTCTGAGGACCTTGTAGGACTTTTTGATTGACAGGGCCCTATGTCTTTTTGGTATCCCGGCCCCACTTATGTATTCTCTTTTGGAATCTGTATATAAACTTAAGTGTTGACTTCCAACTTATATGCATATGTATACAGCTGATAATATGTTACTTGTCTTCATTCTTTTCTATTGTGCTTTTTATTAAATTTTGTTACGTTCTATTCATCAAGTATATATATATATCAGAGAAAAAGAGAATATAATATAATGAATACAGCTTTAGATGAAGAACTAATACGGTAACGCAATCTATCCAATTTCATGCTATGACTTAAGCATAACATCAAGTTGATAGGGTGTTACATAAATCATGCTAGTTATATATGTAGTTCCGTATGACTATTATCATATGCCCTTCTTTATGACTATTATTGTTCATTTGCATTGTGATTTGTTCTGTTTGATATTTATTTTGATGATTATTTTGTCTCTTCCTGTCTTAAGTAAAATTGAACTTTGCTTCGACTATATTTTTAAAATAATGAGAAATGGAACTATTTAGATATCATTCACATTTTCATGAAATTAAACAAAAACCGAAGCAACTAAAAATGAACGCAATGTCAACGTAGCGTAGTTGTAAGGATCCTACTGAGAATTTTTCAAATTGTCACCTTACTGTGTGTGTCCGCATCATTCTCAAACTATGGACCAGGCGACGATGACCATCCTCTTTATCGAGTTCCCTGAGTTGCATTTCCACCTTGATCTGATGATAGACTCCGTGTATATCACTGGGACATGTGCTTCCATTTGTACTTCTTTTTCTGCAGAGATTTTGCCGTTCCTCTTTCTTACCCCATGTTTGACCCCATTGCACCCTTTATAGCCATTCCACTACGTATGTCACATCCCAGACCACCTCTAGCACCACTCAACCCGCTTTTACCACCGCTTTACTCCCTTCGCTGGTTCCTTCTCTCTCCCTTGATGATGATGATCCTTCAAGGGCAGTAGAGTCATCCTTTGGCTCGTCCTCCAGACCTAGTGACGACTATACCCCAGCAAGGCCTGCTATGGCTAATGGGTTCCTGTCTTCAGCATCTAATTAGAAACAACATCCACTTATCTGATGTAGTGTACAGAATGACCCTCTTTTGGAGCTCTTATGACCTTGTGCCATAAGTTTGGTTTCTTTTTTGTGTTTCTTAGAGAGTGCTTGCTACAAATATTACTTGGATGCAAAAGCTTGGAGAGGCTTAGAAAAAAATACTCGGTAAATAGAAAATCTCAACAAAGAGTTAGGGACTGGACGTAGGCATTTGTTTGGCTGAACTAGGATAAATCTTGTTATGTGATCTTTCTATCTCTTAACTTTATTTACTGTCTTCATTCTATATATAATTATGAGTAGCCATTTTAATCTATCTTAAATATATTTGTATAAGCCAAACAACTCTTATTTTTGACTAAATTGCTTCCGCATTCCGAGTCTTGGATTTGAGAAAGTTGTTTCACAAATGATTTTCAACTAGAGAATTTTTATCTAAGACACGATTCAACCCCCTTTTCATGTCACAATTTCCAACATCCCCTATCTAGGATAGATGACCTAATGGACCAATTGTAAGGTGTAGCTATGTTCTCTGTAACACCCCTAATTCTGCCTAAGTTAATTAGCTTAGTGTCATTGAACTAATTAGAGGGGTTAGTAGTTAATTGAGGATTAATCAGCTAATCTCAAGAGTGAGAGCTTAGTAAATTAGAGACAAGTTAACTAAAAGTCAATGATCAATAAGAAAAAGTCAACCATTGAATTATAAAATGCTAAATGCTTTAATTAAAGCCTAATCATTTAATCTCACTAATTTGTGATTTAGAACATAATTAAGGTAATATAATCTTATTAATTAAGCACATGACAAATGTTTTACCTTAATCAAATATGACAAATTAATCCTCACACACTAAGTACACAATTAGTAAGAATATTTCATTTTAGAAAAAAAAACAGGGGTCTTAAAGGTGTAATTAACCAAAATTGCTGAAAGAGCAATTAAACTAATCTAATTGATTAACACTTAGATAATCTAATAACAATGAAAATTCAAAATTCTCACCTGAATCTTTCATGAAAAATTTGGCCAACCCTAGCCCTATCATCCACCATTCATTTGCTTCTAAATCTTACACCATTAGGTCAAAGTCTATTTTGGTTACGTCACTTTTAGCAAGATTAACCAAAAGAAGGCTATCCTTTACATAGATCATACCATATTTGGTATAAACCCTCAAGTGAACAATCTCATACATAGTGTGGATATTGGCTTTAACCACTTCAGAAATTATAAAAGAGTCCTTACTCATGCACCAAGACTCAAAGGAAACACAACTACTCCTTCACCCCAATGTCATTAACCTTCCTCTTTGTTGAAGGAGGCAAAAATCACCTCAGCCCATGCTCTTGAAGGGGATGCCTAACAGCTCCTCTCTCATTCCCATTTACAAACTCTTGTCCTCTCACTAAGTGACCAAAGCTCTCACCTCTCTCTAAACCTCCCTTTATTCTTCCTACTCTTCCTTTTGTTCCTTTTGTCTTCCTACTACAATCAACCCTGTCTCCCATCACCATTCTCACAAACCCTTTAAATACCACATTCTTTGGTCATTGAAGGAACAAAACCAACAAACACTAGCCCCATTTTCCTAGCTCTCAAGGAAGGAGGCCATCTCCAACCTTTCAACTCTTCGAACTCCTCAAGAAGATTTTAGTGGTAATGACTCGAATCCTTCTTTTCTATGTGTTTTCAAGTACTAAAACTCCTAAGCTCTTCATAGGTAGGTGTTTTTGGGGCTTGCTCTAAGGTCTCATGACCATACCTTGCTTCCATGAAGTTTTTCTTGTGATAAAATGCTCTCTTAAAATGTGAGTATATGTATGAGCATGTTTATGTATCACACTTGATTTGCACTTTAAATATTGATTTGTTGTTGAAATGTCAAAACATGATAGTGAAATGAAAGATAAAAATGTTCATTTGATGAGAAACTTCAATATTTCTACAAACTAGTCAATAAAATGAAATCTGGTTATGCTCGCAAATCTAGCAGTCTGGGTTGCAAAGATGATAACTCATGTTATATAACTCAAAATATAACAAAACAAATTTTATATAAAGATAGACTCACTGAGCTTTCTATACATATTAAATATGTAAACTTTGGACTTAAAATGAGAAAGATATGAATTTTTCAAGTAGGCAATATCCAGTGAAGTTTTTGATTGAACAGCCTGCACTAAAACACTTAGAACTCAGGCTGTACAAGACATTTTTTAGTGGGACTAAGTTTGTTAGAAAGCTAAGACATAATAGAAGACTCCCATAGAATAGTTGTGACAGATTCCTTGTAAGGAACTCCCAATAGAGCTAAAAATTCACTGTTCTGAAGTAAACTTAAAAGACTAAGCAGTCAGGTTAAAAGGTGTATAACTCACGTTAAAGTTCAAATTTTTGAGTAAAGCTTACTTTGTTTAAAAGATAACTCAGAGAAGTATAATCCTACAAAAACTCAAGCCAAAATAGTAAAAGATTAAATTATACTGAATTTATTTATTTGCTGCTCTATAGTGAAATATAAATCTGGTTAAAGCAAATTTTATGGGATAACGAAAAACAAACTTAAAACACCAAAACCCTCAACTTAAAATATTGGAACTTTATATTTTCAACTTAAAGGATTTAAAGCAGAAAATAGAAGAGACTTGCCCCTACAAATAATAAAAGAAATCGAACAAAATGAAAACCAACTTAAAAGCTTGCATCTAATTTACTAAGCTATGCTCATAAAACATTGCTTGTGATATATATATCTCCATGTGCAATTGTGATGATGATTATTATGATGAATATGTTGGTGATGATTATTATGATGAGTATGATGTTGTAAAATGTATAATGATGTCTTGTGATTAATATCTCTGTTTGGCAAATTTTGAAGAAGCTTCGGTCTAGCCGTTATGCTGTCGAATTTCCGCAAAAGTTATGGATTTAGCATGATTTTACTACCATAAGTAGTAAATAAGTAAAAGATAACACTAAGAGTATGATCCTTCAAAACGGAAGGTGGCTCACAATAAGTTCCTTCTCCGTCCAAGGGCTTAATGAGGCATGGCAAAGGATCCAAGTAGTGTGAGTACAGGGAAATGATTGTGGCGACAGCCACAATATGAGCTCATTACCACTCAAGTTTAGAGGGTAGTAAATAAAAGACTTAAGATAAAGTCAAGCTTAAGGAAAGAAGGGGCTTCAGTCCAAATCCTTGAATAAAAAGCAAAAGAAAGTAACCTATAAGATGTTCATGCATGACATGTTTATTTATACTTGTTCCTATGCTCAATTTAATGTAATTCCTATGATCAGATTGTGTGCTTAAAAGTAAACCCATTTCGAATAATGATGTTTTCAAAAAACCTAATAACTGAACCATATGTATGCCCACTATTTTTCTTTGACAAACCGAAGTAGCTAGAATGATAACAAAGACACTTTCGTGTTGAGTTAGAGTCCTACTAAGAAATATTATTTCTCACCTTCGTTTATTATCCATATCGTCACCAGCTACCAATGGCGCAACCGGTGGAATAGATCATGGATCCCCCACAATGTGAGTGGACTTATGATGAGGGTGCACAAGCAATCGTGGCGATGACCACCATGATTATTCGCATCTATCTTTATCCTGTCGCTTACGTGAGGAAGAGCCCGACATTCCACTAGCCCCTGTTGTCATGCTTGAAGCACTACTAGAGCAACCACTAGGTCCCTAGGATTTTTCGCCAGAACCATTGCCATCTAGATGGAGCCTATGTCCCTTGAGCTACTTACAGCCGAGCTTTAACCTCAGCCAGTGATCCCGGTCACAAAGCTGAGCTCCACGGCTATTCCTAAGACTGCAACTGCCTCTTTGCCATACCCAGAGTACCACCCGGGTGTAATCCTAACATTTGAGGATGACCCGTCTGAGGAGCAGTCTTCTGCTGCCAACTGTACCCTACACAAGGCTGAATACAGTCGCCGTGTGCACTGTATCTAGGTGTTGAGTAGGCATCCTCGTATTAACCGCATGCCCTTTGTGCCCCGAGGATAAGGAGCCAGAAGGAGCATGCTCTCCAGGTTATGACTTCCATAGGATTGAGGGGTGTGTTGCAAAAGATGGAAGCTAGGGTTATATTTGGCTTCAAGGCAAGTAGTTGTTGTAGTTCTACATCCTAATATATTTGTATTTTGCTTTGAACCTTGCTATGTTAGCTTATATTGGGTATCTAGATCATGGCATAGCCATGAGTTATCTTCTATATAATTCTCGACTTTATAAGTTTAATCATGTGGAATGGAAGTATGAAACCTATTATGTATTAATGTTTTATATTTAGTCTTCATGTTTTATTTATTATTTATGATGTCAATCTCTATGTGTCACGCTTACCTGACTCCTCTATTCACGTTTGAGGCTCAAGTTTTTATTGCACCAAAAATAATGACGTGTTTCAAAATAAAAATTTCCCTATTTTTCGCATAACATATTTTCCACAAGAGTTTAAGTTTCCGCGAACATAAGTAACAACTGATAATCATACATAATATGACTTAAGCATAGTATGATATTATTAGGGTGTTACATTATGTTATCAGAGCTAGGTTCATCCTGATAAAGCCTGAGGTTGGACTGACTATGCTTCTAAGCATAATTCTACATACGCTTGATGTCATTCTTTGAATCTCGTCTATATGATGGGATGTTAGACTTAAAATGCATGACTATCATGTGAGACTACCTTTAGTTACTACCATGCTTATGCTTAATATTGGGCCTGATCAGCTTGATATCTTTGTTTGGTATGTTCAGGAACTAATGGTGACCCGCAGATGTACCTCCAAAGAGAGTAGCAACAACACAAACATCGTTGAATTCATGAGGGCCTTCCAGCAAATGGCTAATGCGATGCAAGCCCGAGCTGTGATAGTAGAGCACATGATGGAGCAACTAAATAGGAGATCCAAGGAGTTTGTCGGTGGAATTGGCATAGACACTGAGTACCAGAAGTTCTCAGAATTTAAAAGGGCAAACCCACCCAGTTTCAAGGGACCTTCAACCCGGATGAGGCTGATGAGTAGATAAAAAAGATCAGGAAGATCTACTTCGTACTACCTTGCTTGGGGACCTAAAAAGTGGCCTTGGCTGCTTATATGCTGAAGTTAGATGCCGAGTTCTGGTGGAAGGGAGTTAAGAGTCTGATAGCAAATGACCAAAGGGAAATCATATGGGATGCATTCAGGGCAGCTTTTTATGAGAAGTATTTTTCAATGTCCGTAAGGAATGCGAAGAAAATGGAGTTCTTGAGGCTCTACCAAGGAGGTATGAGCATTGCTGAGTACACAACAAAGTTTGAGGAGCTATGTAAGTTTTCTACGTTCCATCAGTGAAACCAAGATGAGCAATGCAAGTGTATGAAGTACAAAGGAGGGTTGCGGGCCAATATTCTAGCGTCGATGGCCTCGTTGGAAATAAGGAACGATGCAGCACTTGTTAACAAGAGTCACGTGGTAGAGAAGTGCTATAGGAAGTTGGCCGTCTATAGGTCGGAGTGTAACATCCCCATATAACGTTATAGGAAATAATGAAAACGTCCTTGGGCAAACTTTTATTATTTACAGTCTTGCCCCTGAACATTTTTCAAAATGATATTTAGGTCCTTATATCAATTGAATTAGCAAAATAAGGTTTTAAACAAAGCAGAACCACGTAGCAAAAACGTAGAAACCCAATTCTTGGCCAATTGAGCCAAGGAGGTGTCCACATGTGAAATAACATGGGATGCCCTAGGCTTGTTTAAAATTACAAAAATGCCATTAGCTATGGAAACAAAAAACAGAAGGCCCTAAATTTGCAAAACACTTAAGTTACACCATTAATCAATTTATTTGATTTTGAAGTTAATTAAAAGTTAATTAGGAGTTGATTAGAAGTTAATTAGAGAGATTAGGATTAAAAAGAATTAAAATAGACATATATAAACTCTTACAAAACTATTTAGTAATGTTTTGCCAGTTTGAAGGAAATCGGTAAAGATTTGGCATTTCGAATTGTCTGAACCCAATCAATAGAATTACGCACCCAAATTCTATGATTCTATGGCTGAATAGTCAGCCACATACTCACCTATGGGTGGTGCAAGGAGAGCCACCAAATGAAGAGGCTTGGCTGAATATTGGCCACAAAGCTTACAACCAATTAAAACACAATTCTCCAACTACCTCATTAAAGCTTTTATAAGATTTTTCTTTCCTTTTCCTTCAGTAGAATTTCGTCATCCCTCTTCCAGCAGGCTTCTCTCCTTCTTCTCTTCATTTTCTTCATCTCCTTCTTCCATTTTCAACCTCCCTCAAGTCTCTTGTACACATATCTTTCACTAGAACTCAAGACTAGCTAGTTTTGCATCAAAATAAGGGTAGGATTCCATCTTGCTCTTGATTTTTATAAATTGTGGCTGTATGAAGTTTTAATTTTCTTCATTTCTTTGATGATATTTTTGGTGTAGCTAGTGGTGTATGGTTGGTTTAACATGAAATTTTGAGTTAGAATTGAAGTTAGAATGAGAAAGCACAAAGAGTCATAAAACAGAATCTGTTAAGTTAAGAAACCCTGCAGTGGTCCGTATAGCGGAGTGTACGACTCCGGCTACAGCCATTTAAATTTAATGAAGCTATTTTTATATGAAACTAGGCATCTAGAACCATATATATTATAAGGCCATTGGATTAGTATTGAGAGAGATATGAATTTTTGAAGTTTACCCTAGGATTTTGACCCTGATTCTGAGCAGACTGGATTTCGAGGGGTGTATCTCGTCTTATACTCCTTCAAATCGAGTGTAATCAATTTTGTTAGAAAGTTAACATATATTAACATTCCATAAAAATTTCAAGACTAAATTTGGTCCAAATTGTTCTCAGTAATTCCTTGAAGTTTTCTTAAGTCCAAACAGGGCTAAAATAGGGCAGTCCAGAGGAGTCAAATTTAGGAGCTTATAACTCAAGCTCTACTCAAGTAAATGAAATGGTACTTCTTGCAAATGAAAACTTGTCTTGTTAGATTTAATATGATACAAATTTCGTATAATTTCAACTAGCTTTTGATTTTTAGTGAATTTTTACTTTTAAGTGTATAATTCTAGCCAGCTATAGGGCAGGCCGAGATAGAACCCTAATAACTTGAGCTGCATTCATCAAAATTAGATGGGACTAAAGAGGTTAGAAAATAGACACCCAATATATCCAAAATTTAGGTCTAAATGAATTAAATAGAAATTATGGCTTATTTTACAAAAATCAAGTAGAGTGAAGGTAAATAGGTAGAAACTAAAATTCAATTGCAACTATTATTTCTATGAGATTGATATTGATATGTGAATGCACTGTTGTGATTTTTCTGAATAATTGATTATCTGAGTACTGGCACTATTCACAGGGAAGTGGACTCGATCCGTTATGCTGCCGAATTTTTGGCAGAAGTCTATGAAACTATGAGTGTTTATTTTACGTGAATTAAATTTATGATATGAACAGCTATATAATTATGAATATGTTATCGTGATATGATCATGAATTATTCTTATTAGAGCATGCATATTTACATATGGATGAAGGAAGAATATATGAGATCCCTTCACTTGGAGGCAATTATTTGGGTCCCTCCAGGTGAAGGCAGTTAAAAGATAAAGATGTAGGTCCCTTCGCTCGGAGGCAATTGCACATTGGGTCCCTTCTTATAAAGGCAGCTAAAACTTTTGGGTCCCTCTATGTTGGAGTAGTCGACCAACTGAGTCCCTTCGACCTAGAGGCATGTGGGTCCCTTTGCAGGTCAGTACTATGTGATGACGGTCACGAGTTGAGCTCTCTCCTAGATTAGACTACCCAAGGGCAGTAAAGACTAAAGATTAAAACATATGTAAGCACCCTAGGGACGGCAATACGTAATACCCAAGTGTGCCAAGAAAAGGAAGTCAAAGAAAGTTAAAGAAACATAAGTGCATTTTCATGAACTCAAGTGAACGTATTTGCATATGCATGATCTATTCTATTTCTTCAATATATTGGAATTATTATATTTGAATATACTGCAACTATTATTTAAGTTATGAATTGTAAATTTATTTTATAACAACTCTTATATCTTAAGTGTATGAATAAAAGGAACTCTGCTTCGGACAATATATTTTCAAACTATAAAACTAAACAATTTATTTGGCATGATCACTTTCTTCATAATAAACTGAAGCAGCTGGAGATAATAACGATGACACTACGTGTGATAGTTTAGAGAATCCTACTAAGAATTTAAAATTCTCACTCCTATTTCCGTGTTATCTTCAGATAGCTCGAAAGGTTTCGAAGATGGCTGAAGTTGCTATGAAATAAGGTCCGCTCAGGTAACAGTAACAACTCTTGAGTGTGGTGCTATGACTTAAGCATAGTACTGTACTTGGGAGGGTGTTACACAGAGGCTACAAGAAGAGACAGGCATCTCAGGGGCAACAATCAAAGCAAGCCCTGCAAAAAAAGCCCTATCATGGTGAAGGTTCCAAGTGCAAGCAGCCGCAAATGCCCAACGCTAATTCTCCAAAACCTACCACCCATCCCCTGAAGCTTGCAACAAATTTAGCTTGCCCAAAGTGTAGGAAGCAACACAAGGGGACTTGCTATGCCTGACAAAATGTTTGCTTCAAGTGCAGGCAACCTAGGCATTATGCTAAAAACTACACTAAGGACACGCCAGGCCCCAAGCCACAATGCCAAGGAAGAGTCTTCACCATGAATGCTGAGGAGACAACTCAGTCTGATGATCTTATTCGAGATTTGTGTGAAGTTAATGGTAACATCTTAACTGAACTATACGACTCTAGTGCTATGCGCTCTTTTATTTCTCATGATTGCATAGGTATGCTAGGATTGTCTATTTCTGAAATGCCTTATCTATTGCTTGTTTCTACTCCTACTAGGAAACTTATTAGAACTTTCCTGTGTTGTCATGCCGATTTCATATTAATAGTAGAACCTATGAGTCTGATTTAATTTGCCTTCTTTTGTCTAGTTTAGACCTCATCTTAGCCATGGATTGGCTTTCGGCCAACCATGTTATGCTAGATTGTGCTGCAAAATCTATTGTGTTTCCTTCCATGCCTGTTGAATCTATTAGTTTGAGATTAAAACCTGTTGTGTTATACTATTGTAAGACTGAGAATTAAGAATATATTCTCCTATCCGCTAGTGAGGTTGAACTCGAGCAAGCTTTGAGTGAGATTTCTGTAGTAAAGGAATACCCCGAAGTTTTTCTTGAGGATATCCTCGAGTTTCCCCCAGAGAGAGAAATAGAGTTTTCTATAAAGTTAGTGCCGAGAATGGGACCGATATCTATAGCACCCTATAGAATGTTCCCGTTGGAGCTGATTGAGCTAAAAACCTAGTTGGAGTTGTTGGAGAAGAAATTCGTGCGACCTAGTGCCTCACCTTGGGGAGTTCCGGTGTTGTTTGTCAAGAAGAAAGATGGAAGCATAAGGCTGTGCATTGATTATTGGTAGTTGAACAAGGTCACATTAAAGAACAAGTATCCCTTGCCTAGGATAGATGACTTGATGGACCAACTAAGAGGAGCAATGGTGTTTTCAAAGATCATAATGTAATACCCTAATAATTTCATACTATGCTTAAGTTGTATTATCTATGATTATCAGTTGTTACTTATGCTCGTGGAAACTTAAACTCTTTTGGAAAATATGTTACGCAAAAAATAGGGAATTTTTTTTTTTGAAACACATCATTATTTTTTGTGCAATAAAAACTTGAGCCTCGAGTGTGAATAAAGAAGTCAAGTAAGCATGGTGCATAGAGATTCACATCATAAATAATAAATAAAACATGAAGACTAAATATAAGACATTAATACATAATAGGTTTCATACTTCCATTCCACATGATTAAACTTATCAAGTTGAGAATTACATAGAAGACAACTCATGGCTATGCCATGATCTAGATACCCAATACAAGCTAACATAGCAAGGTTCAAAGCAAAATAAAAATACATGGGGATCTAGAACTACAACAACTACTCACCTTGAAGCCAAACATAACCCTAGCTTCCATCTTCTACAACACACCCCTTGATCCTATGGAAGTCACAACCTAGAGTGCCTGCTCCTTCTGGCTCTTTGTCCTTAGGGCACAAAGGGCATGCAGATAATACAAGGATACTTACTCAGCACCTCGATTCGGCACACACGGCGACTGGATTCGACCTTGTGCGAGGTACAGCTAGCAGTAAAAGACTGCTCCTCAAATGGGTTCTCCTCAGACGTCCGGGTTACACCTGAGTGGTACTCTGGGTATGGCAGAGAGGCAGTTACATTCCTAGGAGTGGCTGCGGAGCTCAACTCTATGACCGGGATCGCTGGCTGAGGTTGAAGCTCGACCACAGGTAGCTCAGGGGACATAGCCTTGAGTGGTAATGAGCTTATACAATAGTCATCGCCACAATCATTTCCCCATACTTACACTAGCTGGGTCCTTTGCCATGCCTCATGTAAGCCCTTGGGCAAAGAGAGAATGTGAGTCACCTTTCCTTTTGAAGGATCATACTCTTAGTGTTATCTTTTCGTTATTTACTTCTTATGCCACTAAAATCATGCTAAGTCCATAACTTTTGCTGAAATCCAACAACATAATGACTAGACTGGAGCTTCCTCAAAATTTGCCAAATAGAGAGATCATTCACAAGACATTATTATACATTTCATAACATCATACTCATCATAATAATCATCATCACATTTGTACATGGATATATATATATATATATATATATATATATATATATATATATATCACAAGCAAAGTTTTATGAGCTTAGCTTAGTAAATTAGATGCAAGATACAAGCTTTCAACTTGGTTTTCATTTTGTTCGATATCTTTTATTATTCGTAGGGGCAAGTCTCTTCTATTTTCCTCTTTAAATTCTTTAAGTTGAAAATGTGAAATTCCAATGTCTTAAGTTGAGGATTTTGGTGTTTTAAGTTTGTTTTTCATTATCCCATAAAATTTGCTTTAACCAGATTTATATTTCACTATAGGGCAGCAAATAAATAAATTCACCATAATTTCATCTTTTACTTTTTTAACTTGATTTTTTATAAGATTATACTTCTCTGACTTATCTTTTAAACAAAGCAAGCCCTACTAAAAGATTTGAATTTTAACTTGAGTTATGCACTTTTTAACCTGACTGCTCGATCTTTTAAGTTTACTTTGGAATAGCGACTTGTCAACTCTATTGGGAGTTCCTCACAAGGAATTTGTCAGAAATATTTTATGGGAGTGTTCTATTATGTTAGTTTTCTGACAAACTTGTTCCCACTCAAAAATGTTTTGTACAACCCGAGTTCAAGTGTTTTTGTAACACCCTACTAATCTGATGTTATGCTTAAGTCATAGCATGAAATTAAGTAGACTATGTTACTGTGTTAATATTCTGCTTACTCTCTCTCTTTTTTTTTTTTTTTTTGAAATGAAACGGCATGTTGCTATACTGTGAGTATAACGAAACTGAACAAAATGCCACAGCAGATAAGAAATGGTGCAATAACATCAACAATTTACATATATATATATATCAGAAATCATTGCATCAGTTTATGTACAAAGTTTCAAAGTAGAATATATGAGCGGGCCGGTGTAGCAAAAAGACAATAGTGCCCGTGTCAGTCAAAAGAGATCCTATGGTCCTCAAAGGACATTTCATAACCTATTACTAATCCTACTGTCAAGTCTATGACCCAGAGCCACGTCTTTGTCCAAAGAGAGGTCACGCCAGCACAACATTTCCTTTGGCCGAGAGCTACTCGCCGAGATAGCGGGTTAGCCATGCCAGGCTCAGCTGGTGAATAGTCTGCGCTGGGTCCCGAGGAAGAAGACGGTGACGAGCCGGTAGCCTCGGAGGGGTCACTCTCTGAGCTCAGTGGAATATCTGGAATTGCCTGTGGTGGTGACTCGGTGCGGGTCGACAAGTGCGCACTTTGTCTTTGCGGGTGCAAGAGGAGCTGGAGGTGGGTGCGCCATGTGCGTGGGACTGACAATATAAGGAGTGGCAGGGTCAAAAATAGGATGGTGTAAAGGGACATCAAAGTTCCTGTTGCTGAAGAGGTAGAGACGGAAGTTACACGAACCAGCTATATACAAGGAATCCAACTCTGGATCATGATGAAGCTGTAAAGCTAGGATCTCAATAAAAAGGGTGCCCGTGGAGTCCATCACTAGTGTCTAAGAATGATGCGGAAAATATAGAACGAGGTGAGAATTTAAGAAAATTCTCAGTAGGGTCATGCATGACGTTTGACTGACGTCGCGTTCATTCTCAGCTGCCTCGGGTTTTATTTAATTATAAAGACATGAGATTAAACTTAACTATTCATATTTGATAAGGTTGAGAAAATGTCTGGTCTGAGGCAGGATCCAGTTTTACTTAAGACACATAAGGAATAGAATAAACTAATATAAACAATAAACAGAATAATGAGCATACGACAATAAGTGAATATAGCAAAGAAACTATAAATGACATATAATGACCATTCAATGTAATTATGCACTTAATGCAATCATGCAAACTTGCTCTTGAATCTTTCTTCATAAACTTTCTCATTTCTCATAAACTTTTCTACTTTTCATCATTTTCCATCACTTGGTCCTCTGGGAGTTCTTGGCCATTTTAGACTCCTGGGTAATAGTCTACTTTTCAGGATCGAGCTCGTTCCTATACAGGGATTGCCGGGTTTACTTTCCCCGACATCCCCACCGATCTATTCCCCTTAACTTTTTATCCGGGGCTGGCCTAAGTATCATGAAACTTTCATCATAACATATTCTTAGGTTCATCATAACATAAATTTTATAGCTTTCTTGAGAATGCACATACATCTACATGTATCTCATAACTCATGCATATACTTTACCGTAATTTTGGCGGTAAAACGGAACATGTCCACTTCTCCATGAATAGTACCAGTACATCAGAATGCCAATTTCTCATAGCAATTACAATATTGCATGCACAATTCATCATGGAGCTCATAGGAACATTAGTCTTCTCAAGACAAAGTTACAGCCTCACATAAATCATTCAACCCAGTTTTTGTAAATCATACCATAATTTCTATTTAACTCATTTGGACCTCAATTTTGGATATGTTAAAGGGTTATGTGTCTATTTTCTAACCTCTTTGATCCCATCTGATTCTGATAATCATAACTCAAGTTATTCAGGTTTTATCCCGCCTGCCCTGTGGCTGGCCAAAATTGCTCACTCAAAAGTAAAAATCTACTAAAAATAGAAAACCAGCTCAAATGATGCAAAATTGGTCTTATATTAAAGCTGATAGAACCATCTTTCATTTGCAAAAAGTTCCATTCCATTTGACTTAGTAAGGCTCGAGTTATAAGCCCCGAAACTTAACCTTCCTGAATTGCTCTATTTTGGCTCGGTTTGGACATAGGGGAACTTCTTTGAATCATTGGGGACAAATAGGATGGCAAAAAACTGGGAATTTCTGGGTAAGATGTTCTCCTATGTGTAAGCTTTCCAACAAAATTAGTTTCACTCAATTTGAAGCTGTATAGGGTGAGTTACACCCTTTTCAACCCATACTGCCCGGGTGAATGTCTTGATTCCTAGTTCAAACTTCAAAAATTCATATCTCTCTCAATATTACTCCAATGGTCTTATATGATATATTTATAGAAAGCCCTAGATGTATAGTTTCACATAAAAATGGTCTCATTAATTTTAAACGGCGGGAGGCAGAGCCGTACACTCCGCCATACGGACTGCCGAGGGTTTTGAGTTTTCCAGCCTCTCAACTTCTTCATATCTTCATCCTCTTTTGTTTCCAATTCAATTTTAATCCCACAAATAGCCAATAAACCAATTATAATTCATCATAATCAATCAATTAGCATATCAAAATTAAGGAATTAAATCACCACCAATCATCCAAGAGTCATAAAATCAAGCAAAAAGAAAACCTCTACCTCTTACTATGAATGATTTGGCTTGAGTTTGTAGCTGGAACTTGGTTGAATTTCAAAGTTGGGTGGAGTTGGATGAGTGAAGAAAAGAGAAGAGAAAGCTGAAGTGAAGAAGAAGGCAACGTGAGAGGACAGTCTGAATGAGAGGAGGAGAATGTGTTATATAAGCATGAGTGGTAGTTAACTTGGAAGGTTTTGATTGGCCTCAAAACATAAGGCTGAGTTTCAGCCAACCTAGCTCTCTTTTTGTGACCAAAATGCTCTCCACGTCGTCCTCTTTGTGTGGCAGAATTGCTCTCCACGTCGCCTAAAGTGGAACTAGTTGCCAGTATATTCTGAAAATGAAATCAGAACTCGTACTCCTTTTTAAAGTCGGAACTCGTGCACATCTTGGAGATGAAGTCGGAACTCGGAAAATATTGTCCAGTTTACTCGAACTTGAAAGCAAAGCCTGATGTGAAGCCAAGCACTTAAAGTCGGAAGTCGGGAAATTAGGTGAACTCGAATCAATTATAAGCATAACACCGGAGATCGGAATTCACAACATTAATCCGTGTACTAGGAAATCAGGACTTATAGGACCTCGATCTCGAAATTCGGGAAGATAGAGAAATGAGAGCTCTTGGTATTAAACTCGAGATCGGAACTTATGAAATTTTGAGTCGGACTTGGAGACAAATTCAGAGATCTGATCTCGCGTCCATTTCTGGTTGAGATCAAATCGGACGTCGGATTTCGTGTTAAGACGAAAATCTTAAGATCGGAAATCGGGAATTTTAAAAAATTCACTGACGAAGTCGGAAATCGTAAATCCATGCCTATCCAGCCTTGAAGATGAAGTCGGAGGTCGGGAATACTGATGGGCTCGGAGGTCGGAAGTCGCGGACGTCACAGTTTTAGTGCAAGTTGTTCAATAAAAAAACTTCACTGGATACAACCTACTTGAAAAATTCATATCTTTCTCATTTTAAGTCCAAAGCTCACATATTTTATATGTATAGAAAGCTCAGTGAGTCTATTTTCATATAAAATTTGTTTTCATTACATTTCGAGTTATATAGCATGAATTATCATCTTCTCAACCCAGACTGCCAGATTTGCCAACATAACCAGATTTCATTTTCTTGTCTAGCTTGTAGAAATATTGAACTTTCTCATCAAATGACCATTTTTATCTTTCATTTTACCATCATATTTTGATATTTCAACAACAAATTAGTATTTAGAGTGAAAATCAAGTATGATACATAAAAATGCTCATACACATAGTCACATTTTAAGAGAGCATTTTAACACAAAGAAAAACTTTATGGAAGCAAAGTATAGTTATGAGACCTTAGAGCAAGCCTTAAAACCACCTAGCTATAAAGAGCTTAGGAGTTTTAGTACTTGAAAACACATAGAAAAGAAGGGTTAGAGTAACTGCCACTAAAAGCTTCTTAAGGAGCTAGAAGCATTGAAGGGTTGGAGATGACCTCCTTCCTTAAGAGCTAGGAAAATGGGGCTAGTGTGTGTTGATTTTGTTCCTTCAATGACCAAAGAAAGTGGTCCTTGAAGGGTTTATGAGGATGGTGATGGGAGATAGGGTTAATTGTAGTAGGAAAACAAGAGGAGCAAGAGGAAGAGTAGGAAGAACAAAGAGAGGTTTAGAGAGAGGTAAGAGCTTTGGTATCTTAGTGAGAGGATGAGAGTTTGCAAATGGGAATGAGAGAGGGGCTATTATGCAACCCCTTTAAAAGCATGGGCTGAGGTGATTTTTGCCTCCTTCAACAAGCAAGAGGGTTAATGACCTTGGGTTAGAGTAGTTGTGTTTCCTTTAAGTCTTGGTGCATGAGTAAGGACCCTTTTGTGATTTCTCAAGTGGTTAAAGACAATATCCACACCATTTATGGGATTGTTCACTTGAGGGTTTATACCAAATATGATATGATCCATGTGAAGGATAGCCTTCTTTTGGCTAATCTTGCTAAAAGGGACATAACCAAAATAGGCTTTAATCTAATGGTGTAAGACTTAGAAGCAAATGAATGGTGGATGATGGGGCTAGGGTTGGCCGAATTTTTCATGCAAGGTTAGGGCAAGAATTTTGAATTTTCATTGTTATTAGGATTATCTAAGTGTTAATCAATTAGATTAGGTTAATTGCATTTTAGGCAATTTTGGTTAGTTACACCTTTAAGACCCTTTTTTTTCTCCAATAATGAAAGATTCTTACTAATTATGTACTTAGTGTGTGAGGATTAATTTGTGATATTTGATTAAGGTAAAATATTTGTCATGTGCTTAATTAATAAGATTATATTACCTTAATTATGTTCTATATCATGAATTAGTAAGATTTAAATGATTAGGCTTTAATTAAAGCATTTAGCATTTTATAATTCAATGGTTGACTTTTTCTTATTGATCATTAACTTTTAGTTGACTTGTCTCTATTTTACTAAGCTCTCACTCTTGAGAGTAGCCGATTAATCCTCAATTAACTGCTAACCTCTCTAATTAGTTCAGTGACACTAGGCTAATTAGCTAAGGCATAATTGGGGATGTTACATTCTTGAAGATTGATCTAAGATCCGAATATTATCAGATAAGGGTGAAAGAGGAGGATATACCTAAAACGACTTTTAGGATAAGGTATGGGCATTATGAGTTTATGATGATGTCGTTTGGTTTAACTAATGCCCCTACAATATTGGTAAATTACAAGAATAGGATTTTTAGACCCTACTTAAACAAATTCGTAGTTTTTTTCATAGATGATATTCTCATCTATTCGATAACAAAGAGGAACACGAAGAGCATTTAAAGATTGTGTTGGGAATCCTAAGGGAAAAGAAACTTTATGCTTAGTTGTCGAAGTGTGAATTTTGGATAGAGGAAGTGAAGTTCCTAGGACATGTGATGTCATAAGGAGAAATTGCAATCGACCCTAGTAAGATTGAGGTTGTGATAAATTAGGAGAGACAAGCTTAATGACATAGATAAGGAGTTTCTTGGGTTTAGCTGGTTATTATAGTAGGTTTATAAAAGGATTTTCCTAGATATCATTACCTTTAACCAAGTTGACAAGGAAGAATGTCCCTTTTGTGTAGACTACTAAGTGTGAAAGGAGTTTTCAAGAGCTAAAGGAGAAGTTGACCTCAACCCCAGTGTTAGCATCACCTGACCCAAGTTGACCCTTTGAGGTTTACTTTGATACCTTTGGAAGAAGTTTAGGTTGTGTCTTGATACAAAATTGAAACATGGTGGCTTATGCCTCTAGGTAGCAGAAGCCTCACGAAGTTAACTATCCAACCCATGACCTAAAGTTAGCAGCCGTAATGTTTGCCTTGAAGATGTGGAGGCATTATCTATATGGAGTAAGGTTTGAGGTGTTTTTGGATCATAAGAGTTTGAAATATCTCTTTGATCAAAAGGAGTTGAACATGAGGCAAAGGAGATAGATGGAGTTTTTGAAGGATTATGAGTTTGGGTTGAACTATCATCCCAGGAAGGCTAACATGGTGGCAGACGCCCTAAGTTGGAAGTCACTGCATGCATCTTGAATGATGGTTAAGGAGGTTGAATTAGTGGAAAGATTTAGAAATCTTAATCTTGGGGTTGTCTAAACACCTTATAGTCTAAGATTATATCAGATGAGGGTAATGAGTAATTTTAAGGGTCAAATTGCTCAAGCTCAAAGGGAAGAAGAGGATTTTCTTAAAAGCCTAACCTTGGTTAATGAAGTGAAGATGAAGGGTTTCACTCAAGGTACGGATGAACTATGGAGATAAGACGGAAAAGTTTTTGTACCCACGGGTGGTGACCACTAAAGAAGAATTTTGGAGGAGGCTCACAATAGTCAATTCACCAATCCCTTAGCCTTATGATACCTACGACCAATCCCTCCCCCATACACACATCCATTTTTCATTTTTTTAACTTCTCATTCTCTCTCAAACTTCTCCAACTTCTCTCTATTTCATCTTCATCTTCATCTTCATCATCTTATTCTTCTTCTTTTCTCCACCACCACCACCATAACCAAACTCTCATCACTAGCCCTTCAAAGATTACATATTTTGGTCTTTGAAGACAAGATTCAAACACTACAACCTCCATTTCCTCAAGAACACAAGAGCTCTCATCCTTTTCAATTGAAACTGCCACCACCACCACCTTAGAGGAGTGATCTTCATCTTCCTTTTCTCTTTCAAGAAGAAGCCAAACACACCACTAGGTAGTGATCTTCTACTTCTTCTTATCGTTGCTCAAGAAAGTATGAAACTTTGGCTCTCACCATGGCCAAGAGTTTCAAGTGAGAACTTGAGAAAAACTACTTGCTCTTTTTATGAAAAGTTTGCTTCTTGAGCTTGTTCATGAGATATTATATGTTTATTTCAGGTTTCTCTTTTTGAATGCTATAAAAGCTTTCATTTTGCTTTTATGATGCATGTGTTCTTGGGGTTCTTGTAAGTTGTTAAAAATAAAAATTACTTTCTTGAAGATATCCTGCTTAAAGTTTGTTCTTTTTAGAATGAAAAGTTTATGATTGAAAAGATTCTCATTTTTACATCTTCTATATGATTTTGATGTGACCAAGAACATTCTAAAGCATAAAACTTTAAAAAGTTTGTTTCTTGAAGTCCAAACAATGGCGCTAATAGTATACAGTCTCCTAAATATTCATTTTGTTTTTCTTGAAGAAAAGAATAGTAGTAAAAGTCTAACTTCTTTTAAGATATGAAGCTTTTTAGTTACAAAAGTAAGAACTTGTTACTCTATGTCATAAAGGCTAAATCTTGGAGACAAAACATTACATAAACTTTTAAACTTTCATCAAAATGAAACTTTTTTAGTCATAAAAATGAAAACTTACAACTTTATTTTGTAAAAGATTTAATCTTGAAGATAAAATATTGAGTAAAGTTTCAAACTTTCTTCAAAAATGAAACTTTTAAATCTTATGAGTGAAATTGTGTAACTTTAAGTTATAAAGTTGGAGTCTTGACGACATAATAATGATTAAAAGTTTTAACTTTCTTAAAGAATAAGACTTTTTAGCCATAAAGGTTGAATCTCGCATCTTTACTTCACAAAGATTGGATCTTGGAAACAAAAACATGATTAAAAGTTCACACATGTATGAAGAATAAAACTTCTTAATCATAAAGGTGAAATCTTGCAATCTTATTTAATAAAGTTTAAAGCTTGTAACTTTGTTTGTAATAAAAATTACTTCTTAATGATGGTGAGCACATAGTGTTGTTGGGTTCATGAGTATGGTTATGCATTGTTATGAACCAAGGGATTAGAGGAATCTCGAAATCCTTTGGGAATGGAAGTATGATTAGGGCCTCTAATCAAACCATGAACTTAGGAATCATTAGTGTACCATCTCAAAGAAACTAAAAGATTTGAAGACAAAACTTTGGCTAAAAACCCTTTGGATGTTTCGGCCATAAGAAAAATGCTTAACACCTAAATTTGAAATAACAAAGGTCTAAAATGCATGATTTAATGCAAACATTTCTCTTAAGTAAAAGATAAGGAAAGAACCATGAAAACCCATAATCAAAGTATAACTTCACTAAAGAATCAAGTGGCCAAAAGTCTATAACGCATTCATTTTAAACTAAGTGGTTCTCTCATGAGTAAACATGAGAAATCATATGATGACTCAAAAGACTTATCATAAAAAACAATGCAATCATAGCTACCCTTTTTGGGTATAAGTGTGTGATGCTATTAAGCATGATGTTTGGCAAGTAATTGAATATTGACTCATGATTGAATGATCGTAGACACTTGATATGATGATATAGATTGAATATGATTGGTTGTTGGTTGAGTTTTTCGTGCTTTGCAAATTTTGGAGAAGCTTCGATCTAGTCGTTATGTTACCAAATTTTTGTCAAAATTTTAGATTTAGACATATCCATTGTACAACTACATGTATCTTGTCTATAAGCATGATATATATGAAAAATGTAAGATGTAATATAAGAAATGAAATAATTGGATATGATCCTTCAAAAGAGAAGGTGATCGATAAAGACAAGATAAGTGGGTTTGATTCTTCAAAAGAGAAGGTGACCTATTAAGAGACCTCTTTCTACTTTGCAGGTACGGGGCCTAGAACTCTCCAATTTTAGAGAAACCCTTTCAGCTTAGTCTGATTTTAGATTAGTACTGCATGACAACGATCATAGAATGAGCTCATATCCAATAGTAGTCTATTCCAAGGGTACGTAAACTAATGAATGTTATGCACGTGCTAAGTATAAATGTGAAGTTAAAGAAAGGCTATGGTCAAGTCCATAAAGTTACATGAGTATGCATGCAACTTTCCTTTCTTATATGCATGGCCAAGAATATTTATATTAAGCTTTAGTGTGTATGTTTCTATTTTATTGCCTTATATTGCTTTACGTTATGCTTACGAGACTAAGATTAAAAGAAACCCATTGTAGGAACTCATGTTTTCAAAACTCTTAAATTTGAATCTATGCATGTTTAGTTTTTCATAATTAAACCCAAAGTGGCTAGGATGATGACGATAACACATTAACTATCTAGTCGAGGTGTATTGAGCAATCTTATATTTCTCACTCCCGTGTTTCCATGTCGTCTTCAAAGGATGCCGTCAGGCACCATGGTGATCTTCATTAAGTTTCTACTTATGCATTAGCATTTCAACCTAGTGCTGAATGCATTCGTGTTGATTGCTTGAGCAGCGATGAGATTCTATGTAACGACCGAAAAATTTATCGTTAACAACTGAATTATTCGGTTTTTAATCAAATAAGTGAGTTTAATCAGAGCTTGATTAAACATTTACTTGAAGTCAAATTAAGTGTGATTTAGATGGATTAGACTAGATAGAATTAGATTAGGAGCATAGAAAACTTCACAGAACAATTTCAAACCGATTTACCGATTTAAAGGAGATCGGTAGGATTTCGGTATTTCCAACTGTCGGAACCGAACCAGTAGAATTTTTTTTATGAGTGCCCTAGAATCAACAACTAAGATTTAGCCAACCAACCCACCCAAGTGGCACCAAACCAGCCGTTGATGGTGGAAGCCAAATCAGATTTTATGACTACTTTAGGTCCACCAATCAACACCCAAAGTAGCTTCAAATATCTCACTTCTTTCTCTCTTTTTCCATCAGAAAATTTGACCAGCCTCTTGTGCTGAAGCTTCTCTCTTTCTCTCCTCCTTGTTCTCATTTCTACTCCCTTTCCATCCATCTTCAAGCCTCATCCCCAGCCACCACCATCCAAGAACACAAATCAGCCTAATCTACTCAAGACAAGGTAGGAAATCCTACTTCTTCTTTTATTTTCTCTGAATTGGGGCTGTATGAGGAGCATGCTTAATCTGAGATTTGGATGTTTTATAGAGTGATGATGATGTTTTATGACTGATTTTGCATGTGTGTTGTGATTAAAATTGGATTTGGGGGCAAATAGCTTGAAAGGAGAGGACAAACCTAGAAGCAGGATAGGATTTCCCTCGGCGGTCTGTACGACGGAGCGTATGGCTCCGCCTACCACCGTTTAAATTTGATGAAACCATTTTTAAATGAAACTAGACATTCAGGGCTTTCCATACATATATCATAATAGATCATTGGATTAGTATGGAATTAGTTATGAATTTTTGAATTTAGACCTAGAAATCTAGGTATTCATCCGGGCAGTATGGGTTGAGAAGGGTGTAACTCACCCTATACAACCTCAAATTGAGTGCAACCAATGAGGTTTGAAAGCTAATACATTAGAGAACATCCCATAAAAATTTCAGAATTTAATTCCTTATCATTTGTTCCCAGCACCTCAATGAATTTGGCTTAGGTTAAAACTGGCCTAGAACAGGACAGCCCAATAGGGTAATGTTTCGAGACTCAACTCAAAATCCACTTAGGAAAATGACATGAAACCTAACTCATTTTAAAGCTTGTTGTGTTAGATTCATTTTGATATAAAATTCGCATGATTCCATCTAGTTTTCGATTTTTAATGAATTTTATTCTATAGGAACCCTATTCTGGCTAGGAATAGGACAGGCAGAGATAAAATGTTTATATCTAGAGTTATATAATTCAAAACGAGATGGGACTAAAGAGAGTAGAAAGTAGACATATAAGGCTATAACATATCCAAAAATGAGAATTTAATGAGCTGAATTGAATAAAATTTGGAGCATGCCAAACTCGGGCAGAACAGGGAAGAGTAAGCTGGAACCTACTAAATGCTTGATTTGCCATTGTTGAATGATGTTATAAGTGTTTATACATATTTGCTAGTTTATACTGAAATTATTAGTTGTGCAACTGTACTGATTGTCTGGCACTATTCACGAGGAAGCGGACCCGATCCGTTATGCCGCCGAAATTTCGGTAAGAAATCCATAAGTTATTAAATTCATGACAACTTGAATACTTCAGAAGTAAAGAGACAAGTTAAATGTGCATTCAATTCATGACATTATAAAGAATTCCACATCACTTGGGCCAGCCCCGGAATAAATTAAGGGGAATAGATCAATGGGAAAGTCGGGGAAAGTAAACCCGGCCAACCTGTATAGGAACGAGCTCGGTCCTGAAAAGCGGACTATTACCCAGGAGTATATGGCCAATGACTCCCAGGGGACCAAGGATGGAAATAAGTTATTAAAAGGCAAAAGCCTCCAAGAATAAGATGCATCTTCTCATTCCACGTGCATATGTACAGTGTAAATACTTTTCTATTGATTGTTCTAGATCTCTGCATATTACTCATAACATGCTATTGTTCCACTGTGATTACTGTTTGAGTACATTAGTATATCTGTTAATTAAAATTGGACTTGTTTTGGTTTATGCTTTACAAATGAGTATTTAGATTAAATATTATCATTTTAACGTACTATCTGAAAATCTTGCACGACCGAAACAACTGGGAATGACAGCGATGACAAATGTATAGAAGTTAGGATTTTCTACTGAGAAATATTCATTTCTCACCGTGTTATATATTCCGCGTCATTCTCAGACTATGGAGCACGCAATGTGACGTGGTCCTATTCATTGAGTTTCCTGAGCTTCACATCCACATCGACCCTTTTCTAGATTCTGTATATATATCAGGTAGATGCTAGTTTCATTTATACTTCTTCTTCTAGAGGGACTTTGCTGTACCACTTATGCATCCTCTTTTTGATCCTGCTATACCTCTTCATATGGCCCATCCATTTCCACCACCACTACCAGCAACACCAGCCGCACCAGTAGCTCCAGTTCCCATGGCCCCTCCTCGCCCATTGCACCCGATGTAAAGTCGGCCTCAGCCTCAGAGGAGGATCGGTCCGAGGCTGCTAGTTCTTCGTCGTCATCTGCTCCCAGTGTCGGGCACCCTCCAGCTGACGCCGCCATGGTGAACGGTTTCCTTTCGTCGACTCTGTTTAGATAGCGTGCAGGCTGTAGTGGGGTTAGATGTACAGGATGACCCTCTTTTGACAGTTTGGGTCATGGTTGGATGGGTAGATATTAGGAATGTACATGAAATGTCCCATGGGGACCAGTTAGGTCAGTTCATAGTCTTGGCCGTTTCATTTTGTATTAGCAGCCTCATTTTGACACCTTGTACTTTTTGACAAACTTTAAAAATCAGATATCTATGTACATATCTATGACGCAGTTGCAGTTATTCTGTTCTTATTGTATTTTTATTTATGTTAAGTTATTTACAGTTTACCGATTGATTAGTATTGATTTCGCCATCACGCAGAAAAATTTGTTATGAGATCAAGTATTCTTATCGAGAACTTAATACTGATACAAAAAGAGAAAAATAACCAGTATTACACGTAATCTCTTATCAGATGAATTATTATGACTTAAGCATAGTACTTTGTTTGGTAAGGTGTTACATTCTACATATTTCACAGTCATTAGTTTCGTGCACTTATCAATGAGCTTGTTCTTCCACCTACAAAAGCCATATGACGACATTACTTTGGATGACGTGTGTCCGCCTTTTCATCTACTGATGTACCCCACTGATGGAGAGTGTGACTCCAACACCTGCCTGACCCCAATATATTTTGTGGAGTCAACCTTTCAGAGCCATCTTATCCTTCTGTGATTTACTTGTCCTCAGATTCCTTTTCTTCTGCTACCAGCCAAGCACCACCCCCCAGTTTGTGGGTGTGGAATTATTCGCACCCACCCCATACTCCGTGGATGTGGGTGCACACATGGAGGAGGACATGGAGATGACACACCCAGTGGTTTCGGGAGTGGATACATTCTGTTCTAAGGATGTTTTGGATAGCATGTTGAGCTGGACGCAAGGATAGCCCTTTTTATTAGTAGTTATAGTGCTATCAATTTTATGGCATGTATATATGGCAAAGCTTTACTATGTATTTCCGTTTATGGTTTTTTCTTGTTAAGTATATTTTGTAAGACCGGTAGTAGATATCAGTTCCATGGTTATGCAGAACAAATTATGCTATGTATGATTATATCTAACTATGATGGCTATGGAGTGGATATTATCACTAATTATTATGTCTATCTTTTATATTGCTTTTATTTATTTTATGCATTGCTAGTATGTAAGTAACCACGCTTGATTCTGATATACGTTCACAATGTACTCGTGGCTCTTATTTTTCAAAAGGTTTTATTCCACTATTATTAAAAAAAGTATACCCCTATTTTCGATGTAAAGTAATTTTAATTAGCAAATTAGTTTTCATGAATAAAAGTAACAACTAGTAATTTCTATAATATGACTTAAGCATTGTATGATATTATTAGGGTGTTACATTTGAGGCCCTATATATTTAGAATATTGGTAGGAATTCATATGACATATGAGAAGGCCTTACTCAAGGCCTTGGCAATTGAGTAGGGAGGCAGAGATAGAAGCAAATCTTGCTGTGACTCGCATAAGAGATCACGCCTAGATGATGCTTATGTGGCCATTAGAGCTACATCAGTGGTAGTTTTAGAGCTGATGATGCTAGGGTCATTAGAGTCAATAAGGCCCCCTCAATCATAGAGCATTCAAGGCAACTAGATAGCCAGTACTGCTCACAATAGCGGACCCTCCTAGCATCCGAGGTATTCCGATAGAGCTCCTGATACTTGCGTCACATGTTGGAAGAGGCTCTTTGGACCTTGCAGGCATGGCTTCACAAGATGTTACCTGTAACACCCTAAGAATAATACCATACTATGCTTAAGTCATTTTATGGCATTACTAGTTGTTACTCTTAATTAACGGAAGTTCCTATCTTTGAAATTAGCATAATATACGAAAATAGCATGTAAATAATTTTTTTTTTTTTTTGTAAAACCTTTATGCTTGAAAACTAAACCTTTAAGCGCTTACTTACTCACATACGTGTGAACGTTGTTCATCATATCGCTGAGTTACTAATAAGACATATGACAAAATGGAAACAACATAACACAATACCTTAAGCCAAAATTGCAATCAGAGATAATCAAGGTCATCGTTACACTTAATATGTATCACATACGTAATATGTCAAATTAAGCAGCATGACTTCCTACATGCTCTTAATTACACATGAACTGCCCAACTAGGGCTCATAAGAAAATGAAATACTATGCTACTCTCTCGATCCTCCCTACGAAAGGTTTCATTCTTGATTAAAGTTTGAAACTTTATGAAAGGTCTTTTCTTTAAGGTTTGATTTCTAAGACATAAAGTGACAAGATATCATTTTTCTAACTCAAAAAGGCTTATTATACCAAAAAGCTTAAACTTTTACATGTATTCTTGTCTTCATAACAAAATAAAATAAGATTTTTATGAAGGCACTAAACTTGCGCCACTTTTTGTGCTTCAAGAAACAAACTTTTTAAAGTTTTAAGCTTTTAGAATGTTCATGTCTTATCAAATCATGAAAAACATAAAAAGATAAGGCTTTTCCAATCATCAACTCATCACAAGAAAAGGAACAACTTTAAACAAGATACCATCAAGAATACTCAATAATAAGAACATATTTTCCAAAAAGGGAAACTTAAGAACACTTGAAGAACAACAAGAATATATTTTTCCAAAAGTAGAAACATCAAGAACACTTGATGAACATCAAGAACATATTTTTCCAAAAAGGGAAACTTAAGAACACTTGAAGAACAACAAGAACATATTTTTCCAAAAGTAGAAACATCAAGAACACATGAAGAACAACAAGAACATATTTTTGCCAAAGATGGAAACTTTTTGCTCTTGAAGAGCATCGAGGATTTTCTCAAGCTTTCACTTAGAGATTTTGGTCATGAAAGAACCAAGCTCCAAGCTTTCTTGAGCAAACAAAATGAAAAGATGAAGATCACTACCTTTCTTAGAAATGGCGCAAAAACAAGAGAAGAAGAAGAAGATGATGGTGGTTCCTTTCCTTATAGATGGTGGCGGTTTGGCTTGGTGGAAGGAGAAGCTCTTGAGATCTTGTGAAAATGGAGGTTGTAGTGTTTAGATCTTGTCTCCAAAGACCCAAAGATGAGGTCTTTGAAGGGCTAAGTGAGTGGTTTTGGTGGTGGTGGTGGAGAAAGGAAGAAGAAAATGAAGAAGATGAAGAGAGTTTTAGAGAGAAGTGAGAGGATGAAAGTCTTAGAGAGAGAATGAGAAGTGTGAAAATGAAAATGAATGGGTGTGAGAGGGAGAGAGAGGCCGTAACTTCTATGAGGTTGGGGAGAAGATATTTTGCTTCATTTGTGTTATCATGTATTAATTAGTGATTAAGGAGACAAAGTGGATGATAGGGAGACAAAACATGGTCAAGCTCTTACATAAAGTAGTCTTGTCTAATACTTTTATGCTTTTATGACATTACCTTTTACTTTATTGTCCAGTTGACTAAATTTGAATTTAATCATGTGATTAAGTGCTCTTGTAACTTAATTAAGATGGTAAAGCAAGAATTAGTGATTAACACACAAGAACATGATTAACAAAAATTAATCTTGCGATTAAGCTTAATTAACCATAATTAAACTCGATTAAGCTAATTAAGGGCGATTAGTGCTTAATTAAGCTATAGAGGCTTTGACTTACTTAATTAGAGATTATCTAATCTCGATTAAGTATTCTCTTCACTTTTCTCATCAGAGTTAATTCATAAACTCATCGTTAACCCCTTAATTAAGCCATAATCTCATAATTTCTCATGAAGTGCCTAATTACTCAAGGTTACTAAGGTAATTTAGCACGACATGAAATTGAGGATGTTACGTTTCTCCTCACCTTTAAAAAGAATTTTGCCCTCAAAATTCGTTATCTGTAAACAAATTCAGATACTCGTTCTTCATTTCAGCCTCCAACTCCCACGTATACTCTTCCATATTCCCTCTACCCCAAGCCATCTTGACCAAGGGTACCATCTTACTCCTCAGCTGTTTTGCCCCACGATCCAAGACGACGATAGATTGAAAGTTAGGTCCTCCCTTAACTGTACACTTTTGGGTTCAAGTAGATGACTAGGATTGAAATAGTATTTTCTCAACTGAGAGACATGAAAGATATTATGAAGGTTTGACAAATTTGAAGGTAAGGCTATTTGGTAAGCAACTGACCCAACACATTGAGAATTTGAAAGGGGCCAAGAAAATGGGGGTTCAACTTTCCAACCTTCATGGCTCTACCCATACCAGTCGTAGGAGTGATTTTCAGGAACACATATTCTCCTTCTTGGAACTCTAGAGGCTTTCTCCTCTTATCAGCATAACTCTTTTGACGGTTCTAGGCTGTAAGGATTCTGTCCCTAATCCTTCTGACTTGCTCTGTGGTCTACCTCACCAGATCAAGTCCTAATAGGCTTTGCTCACCCGGTTCAAACCAACACAGGGGTGATTGACACTTCCTTCCATACAAAGCTTCATAGGGTGCCATACCAATACTTGCATGATGGCTATTGTTATAGGCAAACTCAATCAAAGGTAAGTATTTGTCCTAACTTCCTCGGTTGTCCAACACACAAGCTCTCAACATATCCTCCAAAGTTTGGATAGTCCTCTCCGACTGTCCATCTATCTGGGGGTGATAAGCTATACTTAGGCAAAGCTTCATCCCAAATGCCCTTTGTAAGGCTCCACAGAATCTAGAGGTAAATCTCGGGTCCCTATCTGAGATTATGGTTGAAGGTACACCATAGAGTCTTACTATCTCTTGAACATATAGCTGGGCTAATCTTTGCAAAGGATAAGTAGCTCGAATGGGCAAAAAGTGAGCAGACTTGGTCAATTTATCAACAATTACCCATATCGCATCAAAACCAGCTTGCGTTTTAGGTAAACCCATCACGAAGTCCATAGAGATACTTTCCCATTTCCATTCTGGGATCTCCAATGGTTACAACATACCAAAGGGCCTTTTGGTGCTCAATCTTTACATTTTGGCAGACCAAACACTTACTTACTAACTCTGCAATGTCCCTCTTCAATCTTGGCCACCAAAACATCTTCTTAACGTCTTGAACATCTTTGTCACACTAGGGTATATGGTGAAATGGCTCTTATGAGCCTCCCCAAAATCCTTCTTCGGAGGTCACCACTTGCGAATACACAGACTCTTCCTTCAAATTTCCATAGTCCATCTGTACCTCTAGCAAAACCCTTCAACTTTCCTTCTTCTACTAACACCAGGGTTTTCAAGAAATCCTCTTCCTCACTTTGGGTTCGAGCAATTTGACTCTTTAAAATCGCTTGTCACCCTAAGCTGATTCAATCTTAAACTATGGGGGGTCAACATAACTCCAAGCTTGAGGTCTCTAAAGCTCCTTACTAGCTCTTCCTCCTTGATCATCATTCATGACGCATGCTAACTTCATGAGGCTTCAACTGCCTAGAGGCATAAACCACCACGTTCCTGTTCTGCATCAAGACACAACCTAAACCTCTCTCAGAGGCATCACAGTAAACCTCAAACGGTCCACTAGGGTCCGGCAAAACTAATACTGGGGTTGAGGTTAACTTACCTTTTAGCTCTTGAAAACTCTTCTCACAGTCCATCGTCCACACAAACAGGGCATCCTTCCTCGTCAACTTAGTTAAGGGTAAAGATATCTGGGAAAATGCTTTTATAAACCTGCAGTAGTAACCGGCTAAACCCAAGAAACTCCTTATCTCAGTCACTGAGGTTGGCCTATCCCAATTCATCACAGCCTCAATCTTACTTGGGTCCACAGCAATTCCCCCTTGTGACACCACATGCCCGAAGAACTTTACTTTCTCCATTCAGAATTCACACTTAGATAACTTGGCAGAAAGCTTCTTTTCCCTCAAGATCCTTAACACAACCCTCAAATGTTCTTCATGTTCCTCTTTTATTCTTGAATAGATGAGAATATCATCTATGAAAACAACTACAAACTTGTCCAAATAGGGTCTAAAGATCCTATTCATATAATCCATGAAAATAGCAGGAGCATTAGTCAATCCAAACGATATCACTGTAAACTCATAATGCCTATACCTTGTCCTAAAAGCTGTCTTAGGTATATCCTCCTCTTTCACCTTTATCTAATGATATCCGAGTCTCAAATCAATCTTAGAGAACACGGCTACACCTCACAATTGGTCCATAAGGTCATTTATCCTAGGCAAAAGGGTACTTGTTTTTAACAGTCACTTTGTTCAACTGCCTATAGTCCACACGTAGCCTCATGCTCCCATCTTTCTTTTTCACAAAGAACACCGGGGCTCTCCAAGGTGAGGCACTAAGTCTTACAAATCTCTTCTCCAACAACTCTTCCAATGCCTACTCGAGTTCCATTTCACTTGCCATAAGGAGAACATATCCCTAATTACCAGACTCACTACTCCCTATCTTAACATAATTCAAAAACAAACTAACAAGTTCAACAGGCTTAACAGGTATAGAAGGAAGAACAAAAGATTTCTCAGAACAATTTATCATAGCATGGTTAGCAGAGAGCCAATCCATGCCTAGAATCAAATCCAAACCAGACAAAGGAAAAGAAATGAAATTTGCTATGAAAGACCTATCATCAATTTGGAACCGACAATTCAAACAAAAACGACAAGTCTTAACTGGGTTCCTAGTAGGAGTAGAAACAATTAACATGTAAGGTAATCTGCATACAGCATAATCCCAGTCTATCCACACAATCATGAGAAATAAAGGAGTGTGTAACTCCAGAATCATATAGTACAGGTAAGATTCTACCATTAACCTCACACTTACCTTGGGCCCGATCGTTGGACTGAGTGGCCTCCTCAGCATTAAGGGCAAAGACCCTTTCCTTGGTGTTGGGGCTTGTTGGCAGGAGACAACAACTTGACAGTTCAATCCTTAACCATATGTCCAAACGTTCCGCATTGGAAACAAACATTTTGTCCTACTAAGCAGGGTTGTCCTCCATGATTCTTGCCACACTTAGGGCACCTAGGAGTCACCATTTGCTTTGGTAACTAACCACCCGTGCCCCTTCCAAACTACAGTTGTCTCTTGCAGTATGGGTTGTACCTAGTCCCTTAGTATTGAGAAACTGTCCTTCTTCCAGAAGCGTCTTTCTTTGGCATGGCGCATTTAGCGTAGAGTGCAGCCTTGAACACCTCCCAGGTAATGGGGGTCTGGGAATCCTCGATCATCCTTCTTGCATTGGCCCACCAAGCTTCAGTATCAACCTCCAACATATAGGTAGCAAATGTTGCTTTCTGTAGCCCGTGTAACCTAACACAAAGAATGTCCCTTCTAGTGTCTCGATCCATCCCTCAACTTCCTTAGAGCCGAAGTCTCCTTGGAAAGCTAGTGGGTTGGTCTTCATAAACTTAGCGAACTTCAAGTATTCTGGGTCAGCCTCAATTCCTGCTATTCCTCCTAAGGCTCGATTAGTTACAACAATTTGTCCCCTCATAGCTGAGACCAGTGTAGGAGAAACATTCGTTACATCTGCCATACCCAAGGTGGCAGATTCGCCTCACAACCTATTCTACCTGTCAGAAGTCATCAGTTCCTGGACATACAAACAAAGATATTGAGTTTATTAGGCTCAATACCGAGCTAAGTGTAGTAGTAGCCAATCACATTCACAACCAGACAGTCATGCCTACCTAATTCCTATATCATACCCCTGTGGTAAGATCCAGGGCATGATTTCTAACACATGACAGAGTATGCTTAGAAGCATAGTCAATCCATCCCCAGGCTCTACAAAGACGAACTGCTCTAATACCAAAATGTAACACCCTAAGAATAATACCATACTATGCTTAAATCATTTTATGGCATTACTAGTTGTTACTCTTAATTAACGGAAGTTCTTATCTTTGAAATTAGCATAATATACGAAAATAGTATGTAAATAATTTTTTTTTTTTTGTAAAACCTTTATGCTTGAAAACTAAACCTTTAAGCGCTTACTTACTCACATATGTGTGAACGTTGTTCATCATATCACTGAGTTACTAATAAGACATATGACAAAATGGAAACAACATAACATAATACCTTAAGCCAAGATTGCAATCAGAGATAATCAAGGTCATCATTACACTTAATATGTATCACATACGTAATATGTCAAATTAAGCAGCATGACTTCCTACATGCTCTTAATTACACATGAACTGCCCAACTAGGGCTCATAAGAAAATGAAAATACTATGCTACTCTCTCGATCCTCCTTAGCTAGGTGAAGAAACATGGCAGCTCCTCTTCTTATCCAATCAGGTATCGTTAGTAGTGCTACCACTGATGCTATCAACTCCATCTGAAGATGACACGGAAATGTAGGAGTAAGAAATGCACGATTTCTCAGTAGGATCGCGACTAGACAAACACTGTGTCATTGTCATCATCCCAGCCACTTCAGGTTTAATTATGAAAATAGTAAGCATGCATAAGTTCTATTTTTAAAGGGTTTGAAAACATAGGTTCCCGAAGTGGGTTTCTTTTAATCTTTCCCATATAAACATAATATAGAGAAACTCAAAACTACCATATAAGAGCATATACATGTAAGAATGTGGTATAAACATTTATAACACGCATGAGAAATATAGAAACATGCATGACTATGCAACTCATTAATTTGACTATGGTTCTACTTTGAGTTTACTTTCATTTTTAGCACGTGCTTAACATACTTTACTTTCCTTTGAAATAGACTGCTTTTGGACATCAGCTCATTTCGTGACCGTCGTCATGCAGTTCTAAACCAAATCAGACTAAACTAATATTGGTTACCTCTAAGTTGGAGGGTCCTCCATGTTACCCTTGCCTCCCTCATAGAGGTTCCTTATGGATCACCGACTTTCACTTCCCAGAAGTGATCGAGGGTCATATCCCATTATTTCTTTTCTTATCATTATACTTTTCATGCATAATACTTCTTTGACTAGATACATGCAATGATATGACTAAGTCCATAATTTTGACGGAAATCCGGCAGCATAATGGCTAGATTGGAGCTTCCCAAAATGCCAATCACAACTTTCAACCAGTAGTCCATCACAATCATATCATTCAATCATGAGATAAAGCTCCATCAAACTTGTCATATGTCATACCGAATGACATCATACATTCATACCCTAGAGGGTTCATAATTGCGTTATTCTTTGTGAAGAATCTTATGAATAATCATATGATTTCTCATGGTTACCCGTAAAGGAATCACAAAGTTAAGATATTTGTATGTGGTCTTTTAGTTGCTTAGTTCTCGTATGAAAACATTCTTTACTTAAGTACATGTCTTATGGAACACTTGTTCAAATTAATTAAGTTAAATGATTGTTTCCTTTCCTTGAGATAGTGCACTTACTGATTCCTCGATTCATGGTATGCTCAGAGGCCCTAATCATACTTCTGTTCACAAGGAGTTCGAGATCCCTCTAATCCTTGGGTCATGACAAAGCATAACCACATCATGAACCAACAACACCAATGTTCACTAATAACCAAGGGTGATTTTTAACTTATTCAACTTACAAAGTTTTAAGCTTTCATTAATAACATATCAAGGTTTTACCTTAAACATTATTAAAGTTATCATTCTTTATAAAGTAATCATAAAGTTTTATTCTTTATAAAAGTAAGTGCCTTTAATATTAAGCTCTTGTCTAAAAATTTAGATCTTTATGTAATAATGATACAAGCTACTAGCTTTTTAACTAAAAAGTCTTGTTCTTTATGAAAGTTGACTCTTTTAATTATTCTAAGACCATCAAGATCTCAACTTTATGACTTAAAGTTGTCTCTACATTAAAAAGGTTCCCACTTTATCAACTAGTGATATGAAACATCAACTTTAAGGTTAAAAGTCTTGATGTTTATAAAAGTTAACACCTTTTAGCATTGTTTTGGTTCAAGATCTAAACTTCATGAATTAAATGCTACAAAGCAACACTTTTATGACTTAAAGGTTTCATTCTTGATTAAAGTTTGAACTCGATTAAGCTAATTAAGGGCGATTAGTGCTTAATTAAGCTATAGAGGCTTTGACTTACTTAATTAGATATTATCTAATCTCGATTAAGCATTCTCTTGACTTTTCTCATCCGAGTTAATTCATAAACTCTTCGTTAACCCCTTAATTAAGCCATAATCTCATAATTTTTCATTAAGTGCCTAATTACTCAAGGTTACTGAGGTAATTTAGCATGACATGAAATTGAGGATGTTACATTACCAATGGGGTCAGATGGGGCATTTTGCAAGGAGCTGTCCTATGTCATATTCTCAACATTCTGCTAGTGGAGCATAAGCACCAATAGTTCTAGGGGGACATGTTGGTGGTTCAAGGGGTCTAGAATGTAGCAATACTTAGTGAGATGGTACAGGACCAGGTGGCAGAGGTTAGGGACAAACTAGTATAGGGCAAGCTCGTGTTTCTGCTTTGACCTATCAGGATGCTCAGGCATCTAATGCTATGGTGACAGGTTTACTTTTAGTATGTTCTCATGATGCACGTGTGCTATTGGGAAAGATCCCTCGCCTCTAAGTGAGCATTTTATATGTGTGACTCCTTGTTGGCTAGTTTGGTTTATAAATCATGTGAGGTTCTGGTCGAAAGCAAACTCTCGATAGTAGATCTGATAGTGCTTGATATGGTAGATTTTGACGTGATATTGGGCATAGATTAGCTAGCTTCTTGTCATGCTACCTTAGATTGCCATAGTAAAGTAGTAAAGTTTAGTATACCAAGTGAACCGACTTTCACATTTTAAGTTGATTGAGAATAATCACCAGACAACTTGATTTCATGAATAGTTGCTCGGAAGTTACTGAAGAAGGGTTGTTTTGTGTACCTAGTAGTGGTGATAGACACTAGTATATCGCATAGGTACATGGAACAAATTCTAGTGGTATGTGAATATCTTGATATTTTTCCTGAAATGTTGCCAAGATTACCACCTAATAGAGAGATAGAGTTTTGTATAAATTTGCTCTCAGATACTCAACCAATATCAATACCCCTATATCGAATGAACTTAAGGAGTTGAAAGGACAATTGAAGGATCTCCTTGACAAGGGTTTTATCCGCCTTAGTTCTTCTCCTTAGGGTGCACCAGTGATATTTGTTAAGAAGAAAAATGGCTCACTCCATTTGTGTAATCATTATCAGCAGTTGAATAAGGTGATAATGAAGAATAAGTATCTCATTCCTTGTATTGATGACTTATTTGATCAACTTTAAGGATCTCAATGTTTCTCTATGATTAATTTGTGTTCTGGATACCATTAATTGAAGATACGAGGTGAAGACATTCCTAAGATAGCTTTCCGTACTCACTTTGGACACTACGAGTTCTTGGTTATATCTTTTGGACTTACCAATGGCCCTACAGCCTTTATGGATGTGATAAATTGCATATTTAGGCCTTTCTTGGATCACTTTGTGATAGTCTTTATTGATGACATCTTAGTATACTTTAAGAGTAAGGAAGAGCATGAGCAGCACTTAAGGTTGGCTTTACAGACATTGAGAGATCCACAGTTTCCTCGGACTTGCCAGATATTATCGTCAGTTTGTCAAGGACTTCTCCAAAATAGCAGCTCCTTTGACCAGGTTAACATAGAAGCAGGTTAAGTTTTAGTGGACTAATGCATATCAGCAAAGTTTCCAGCAATTGAAGAATTGCTTGACATCCACTCTGGTGTTAGCCTTACCTACTTCTGGTGGTGGTTATGTAGTTTATTGTGATGTTTTTAGAGTTGGTCTTGATTGTGTGTTGATGCAGCAGAGGAGAGTTATTGCTTATGCTTTTAGACAGCTTAAAAAGCACGAGCAGAACTATCCCACACATGATTTGGAGATGGCAGTGGTGATATTTGCTCTCAAGATTTGGAGAATCTATATGGTGAGACATGTGAGGTCTGTACTGATCATGAGCCTCAAGTATATTTTTTAGCAGAAGAACTTGAATTTAAGACAGAGAAAGTGGATAAAGTTACTAAAGGACTATGATTGTTTGATTTTGTGTAACACCCTCCTAAGTATGGTACTATGCTTAAGTCATAATACCTCACCTAGGAGTTGTTACTGTCAGTTAATCGGACCTTGTCTGGCAGCAACCTTCGGCCACCTTCAATCTTACTAGTCAACTCCGCCTCGGAAGACCTTCTTCGGAACTTCTAAACTATCTGGAGATAACACGAAAATAAACATCAAAGTGAGAATTATAAATTCTCAATAGGATTCCTTAAACTACCATATGCTGTGTCATCGTTATTATCTCCAGCTGCTTTGGTTTATTATGAAAAATGTAAGCATGTTAACTAGACTATTCAGTTTTATAGTTTGAAAATATATTGTTCGAAGCAGAGTTCATTTTATTCACGCAATTGAGTCACATTGGCAATATTTCATATTTAGAATAATAATCATAGCATAAGTAGATAGAACAATCTTAGCATCAATAAAACATGGGATATAATTATGCAAATTCTCATACTTGAATTCATGCAAATATACTGGTGTTTTTCTTTAGCTTTCTTTGCTTTATTTTCTTAGCACACCTAAGCATTACATATCGCCGCCCCTAGCGTGCTTGCATATGCTTTGATCTTTAGTCTTTACTGCCCTTGGGTAGTCTGATCTAGGAGTGAGCTCAACTCATGACCGTCGTCACACAGAACTAACCTACAAGGGAATCCACGTGCCTCTAGTCTTGGAGGGATCTCATTTTGGCCACGTGCCTTTAAATTGAAGGGATCTCTCTTGGTCACGTGCCTCAAGAATAGAAGGATCTCAGCTAACCACTTGCCTTCAATGTAGAGGGATCTCATCTAACCACGTGCCTCTAAGATAGAGGGATCTCATAGTTTTATACCGCCTTCACAGGGAGGGACCCAATTAACTGCCTCCAAGTGAAGGGACCCAATCTTATCTTATTTAATTGCCTTCACAAGGAGGAATCTCATAACTACCTCCAAGTGCCACATTTAATATATTCATATTCTTTCATTCTCATACATAATCATGTATAAACATGTTGAATGCACTCATACATATGCTTCATCATTTACTTCCATATATCCTTGCATACATGATTTCCACATACATATTCTTAACATATAAATACTTATAACCTCCTTACAATTCTACCAAAAATTCGGCAGTATAACGGATCGAGTACGCTTTCCCGTGAATAGTGCCAGTACTCAAGAAAACAATTTTTCAGAGAAATTATAACATTTCATTCACAATTCAATCATCAATCTCATAGGAACAATTATTGCATTTAAACATAGTTGCTGTCTCAGCACATTCATTCAACCCTGTTTTTGTAAATCAAGCCAAATTTTCTATTTAACTCATCTAGACCTAAATTTTGGATATGTCAGAGTGTTATGTGTCTATTTTCTAACCTCTTTAGTCCCATCTAATTTTGATAAATGTAGCTCAATTTATTTAAGTTTTATCTCGGCCTGCCCTATAGCTAGCCAGAGTTACACACTTAAAAGTAAAAATCCACTAAAAATCAAAAACTAGTTCAAATCATATGAAATTAGTATCTCTAATATAACAAGCTTTCATTTACAATAAGTTCTATTTTATTTGCTTTAGTAGATCTTGAGTTGTAAGCCCCGAAATCTGACCTTTCTGAACTACCCTATTTTGGCTCGGTTTGGACATAGGGCAACTTCCGCAAATCACTGGGAACAAATGGGACTGTATCTAACTCTGAAATTTTTATGGGATGTTCTTCTATGTATATGCTTTCTAAAAAAGTTAGTTTCATTTAATTCCAAGCTGTATAGGGCAAGTTTTGCCCTGAACAACCTAGTCTGCCCAGAATCAAACTCAAAAACCTAGGTTGAACTTCAAAAATTCATATCTCTCTCAATACTAGTCCAATGGCCTTATATTATATATGTATGGAAAGCCCTGAATGTCTAGTTTCATATAAAAATATTTTTATTAAATTTAAACGGCTGTAGCCAAAGCCATACGCTCCGCGAGTATGGATGCCGTAAGGTTTTCAAGGTTTCAGCTTCTATTTTGCGTCCTTTTTTGAATTCTCACCCAAGTTCTCATCCAAACTCAACATTTATACATTAATCCAGCCATAAGAATTCATATAAACACCATATATCATCAATCTAATGGAAAGAATAGGAATTCTACTCAGCCATAATAGCACCAATAATAGAAGAAATTGAAGAATCCTACCTCAAATTGAAGCTTAAACAAGTAAGGAAACAAGTCTTAAGTAAAAGTATGGGGGAAGGGTGAGGAATCAAGGATGAAGAGAGGGAGATGAGGAAGAAATTGAGGGAGAGAGCGGCCTGGTGTATTGAGGCCGAAAATATGAGAAAGCTAGGAGAGAATCATGAAGATTTTCTAATATAAGTTTCTTGGTAATTGTCTTGAGTGTTGAAATTCAACCAACTCTCCCTTACTTTGTGGCTGAGCAAGGTGCCACTTTGGTGGGAAATGGTGGCTGAATTTCAGCCACTTCTTCTAGGGTTTTCATCATATAACTCTAGTGATTTGGTTCCGGTAGTTTAAAATACCGAATCTTTATCGATTTCCTTCAAACCGGCAAATCATTATTGAATAGTTTTGTAAGAATTCCTATGTATCTATCTTGATCTTCCCTAAACTTATTCCTTCTAATTAACACTTAATTAAATTCTAATTAATCTCTAATTAATTTCTAACTAATCTTCTTATCCAATAAAATTGAATAAATCGATTAACGACATAAATTTAAACGTATTGTAATTCCGGGCGTTATACTAAATAATTCCTCATAGTCTTTTATACAACAATCTAAATTTTCTTTAGCTCTAATATTTATAATTCATCCCTAATTACTCTTATTTTTCTGATAATTGATTAAGAGCACAAATCAAGTGCATTGTTTATTTGGGATTGTTATTTCTTGCTTTTTTCGTAAATCCTTTAATATTTTCTGTTTAGTTTTCGTAACTAATGGCATTTTCGTAATTATGGGCAAATCTAGGGGTATCCCATGTCATTTCACATATGGATACCTCTGTGGCTCAATTGGCTAAGAATTGGATTTCTATGTTTCAGCTACGTGGTTCTACTTCGTTTAGAACTTTATTCTCCTAATTCAATTGGTATAAGGACCTAAATATTATTTTCTAAAAAGTTCAAGGGCAAGACTGTAAATAACAAAAGTTTGCCCAAGGACGTTTTCATTATTTCCTATAACGTTATATGGGAATGTTACATTTTGTACCACTCAGGAAAGGCAAATGTGGTGGTTGATGCTTTGAGTGGGAAGTCCATGGGTAGTATGGCACACATAATTGAGGTTAGAAGACCAATAGTAAAGAAGTTCCAAGAGCTTGAACATAGAAGGGTAAAGTTTGAAGTTATAGGTGCAGAATCACTTTTAGCTCAACTTCAAGTCCGTTCCACCTTGGTGGATAGTATTAAGGGTAGCCAAGGAGAAGACCCTCATTTGAGGAAGATTATGGAAGAGGTCCAAGTAGGCAAGGTTTGCAGCTTTGTGATTGATTTTGAAGGCCTCTTGCATCTTTGCAAACGCTTAAGTTCTCCTAATGTGGTGGACTTGAAAAAGAAAATATTAGAGGAAGCACATTGTTCTTCGTACACCATTTACCCAGGTTCTGTGAAGACGTATCAAGATCTAAAAGAGTTTTATTAGTAGGAAGGGATGAAAAAGGAGATAGCTGAGTTTGTGTCTAAATGCTTAGTGTGTTAGCAGGTGAACACTGAGCACCAAAAACCTGCAGGTTTGCTTCAGCAGATTGAGATACCTGAGTGGAAATGGGAGAGAATTACTATGGATTTTGTGATGGAATTGCCTAAAACCTCAAGGGGTTATGAAACCTCAAGGGGTTATGACTCAGCTTAGGTAATTATGGACCGACTGACTAAATTTGCTCACTTTTTACTTGTTAAGACTACTTACATAACAACTCAGTATGCCAAGCTTTATCTAGAGAGTATTGTATCCTTACATGGAATGCCTTCGTCTCTAATATCTGATTAAGAGTCTCAATTCATAGCTCAATGCTGGAGATCTTTTCAAACAACGTTAGGAACTAGATTGGAGTTAAGCACAGCTTTCCATCCTCGGATAAATGGTCAATCTGAGAGAACTATGTAGATTTTGGAGGATATGCTCCAAGCTTATGTCCTAGACTTTGGAGGAAATTGGGACTAGTATCTACCTTTAATGGATTTTGCTTACAATAATAGTTATCAATCTAGTATTCAAATAGCACCATTTGAAACCTTGTATGGAAGATGTTGTAGATCACCAATTGGTTGGTTCGAGGTTGGAGAATCTAAACTTGTCGGCCTAGGTTTGATACAGGAAGCTATTGAGAAGGTCCAGTTAATTCAAGAACGTTTAGTGACTACTCAAAGTAAGCAAAAGTCTTATACGAATCAAAAACATCGACCTTTGGAGTTTGGTGTAGAGGAACACATGTTTCTATGTGTTTCCCCTATAAAAGGCATCTTGAGGTTTGCCAAGAGAGGAAAATTGAGCCCAAAGTTCATTGAACCTTTTGAGATATTAGAGAGAGTATGGCAAGCAGCTTATTGCTTAGCCCTTCCACCCGATCTTTTAGGAGTTCATCCAGTTTTCATGTGTTGATGCTGCAAAAATATGTTCATGACCCTTCTCACATTATCCAGCATAATTTGGTTGAGCTTGATGAGAACCTAAGCTATTATGAGCGGCCTATGGCAATAGTTGATAAGCAAGTAAAAGTTGTTTGGTAGGGACCATCTGGTGAAGAAACCCCATGGGAACCTGAAGTGGTCATGCAAGAGAAGTACCCACACTTTTTGTTATTCAAGTTTAGTTATTATTTCAAATTTCGAGGACAAATTCCCTGCTATGAAATAGGGGAAAGGAAAAAATAAATAAAAAAAGTTGGGGGCCCTTTTGGTCTTTTGGGTGTTAAAAAAAAAGGAGGAATAAAAAAGGTGGTGAACCCATCGTAACCCCCTCCCCCATTTTATTGTCACCATCGGTCTCTTTTTCTCTATTTCCCTCCTCGACTCTTCTTTCTTCTTCTTCTCCTATACTCAACCACAAAGCTTCATTTTTTTTCCATTTGGTCACAAGATCTTCACATCCATAAGCTTTTAAAGCTTGAGGTGAGCTTCAGATCTTAAGCCTTATTTTTATGGGTAAGCTCTAGGGTTCTTTTAGAGCTAGTAAGTAATAATAAAATAATGAGTGAGTAATATTTGGGAGTTTTGAATAAAAATTTAGTGAGTTGGAACCTCGAGCACTAATAGATTTTAGTGAGTAAGTCCAATTATGACTTTTACTCTAATCTCTAAGAACCCTAGAGCTCACAAATTCGAGGTTTTACTCAATAAACTTGCCAATTGTTTGATTGTCTTCAAATAAATTATCCAAGGTTATAAAAAATTTTGTGTTGGCTAGATCCTCTTAATATGAAGCGAATTACTCCTTTTGGACATGTTGGGGAGTAGCTCAGTTGATTCTTCTTTATTGTGAGTGAATATTTATTTAGTGGCAATGCTTTTAAATATATTTTTATAGGAAAAACTAACCTGTTAAAGTTAATGATTTTTATTTTATGCTGGATAGTTATTTTAGCTAATTGGCTTTTCCTTCTAAAATGATAATTAAATTTCGGACATTGATAACTGATTTAATATCTTGAGTACCCTTCTTATTAAAATTTTAACACCACATGATATTATTATTTCTTATTTTATTATTTATTTACAACGAATTACAAAAGTTTATTACTCGCAGGTATCGGATCTTATAAAGGTTCATTTATTGAATTTGAGCATTTTATTTTATGACAAGTTTATGTTGAGAAAACCATGATGGGTTCTAAGTTAGAACGCCATTCACCATTAGCCAAGAGATATAACAACCTATGTACATATAGTATATCTAGATGAGATAGTACCGAGTAAGGCGAGGCCCTCGGCTTGAGACAAGCTCATATTTATGATTAGATGGGTTGAGATCGCTCCCCACAAGATTTAGTTCTTCTTATGTAACTCTCATGGAGTATTTAATCAGTTGGTGAACAATTTGATTTTACTTTGAGAAGATCTACTAATGAAAATTTTTGAAAAGCATATTGGGGACTTTATTATTTTCTACCTATGAATGAGTTTCTACTTAAGAGAATATTGAAAAAGGCTTGAAGTTGATGAATTATTACTTCCACTAACTGTGTTTAGTAATTGTATGACTGCTACGCCATTTTTTTTTATTTTAAAAACTCGTGCGTAATTTAGTTTCTCTTTCCTATCCACTTTGTTTATATACCCTCACTGAGTTTATGTGACTCACCCTATTTCCTTTTCTTCTCTTCAGATTCACAGAGTGCTGAGTAACAGGTTCCTAGGATTTGCTATTCTACTTAGTAGATTCTTTTTGGTAGGCCTCTATTGCTAGAAGAGGTTCCTTCTCTGTTGACTCCAATATTTTGCAGCTATAGGAGATTATCTCTTTTTGGGTTATGTACATAATCATAAAGTATATATATATATATACATATGCATTTTGCATAACCGATCTTTTGATATCTATGACTGGTACTCTGGAAATATTTTAGCTATTGCTTCTAGTTGTTGTATTTGGTATAAGACAGGTTTATTTGATATATTGGTTGTTCAATTTTCAGGAGAGATTCTACCAGTTTTTTTATAGCCCTTGTGCTTCAATTGTTAACTTATATGAGTAGAATTCTATCCTTCGGCTTGCCAAGTTAAGTGAGTAAGCTTAGCCTGTGTGCTGGTCACGGCCTACTTTTGGGTCCTGACAGAATGAAATGAAACTTAAAAGTTGTGTTTCTTCTTATGTTCTTGTTCGCTATAACAAAGCAGTATTAGAGATTGTGAGATTTGAGAAATGACAAATGATGAAAATTTTCCATTTCAACTGTCTCCTCCTGCAAAAGATAACTATGAATCTTAGTCTAGTCACATAGGGGCATTATGTTGATAACAAGATGCTTGGGAGATTATGTAGAGTATTTACACTAAATTATGATACGAAGCACTTTGTCTTTAAATTAGAAGGAAGCATAAGCAATGTCAGAGAAAAAGCACCGACAAAGCTTGTTCCTCATCTATCAAGGTTTGGATGATTTGATATTTGAGAAGATAGTTGTTCCAATCTCAACTAGAAGGGGGGTGGCAGGGTGCCTCCTCCATGGACAATGGAGTGGTGCTAGACAGTATAAGGCAACAGTTTGGAGCTTCTTTAGTAAGGGGAGGGTATAAGTATTTAGGCTATTTGCTAAACATACCTTCCATCACTATTTGTAAGGATATTTATGATGGGGGGTCATAAAGGCAGGGATCCCCTCATGGAGTTGATTTCAGGATCTAAATGAGGTAGTAATGCTGAAATTGGAGGGATAAGATTCCCCTACATGGGTAATTGAATCTAGGTTTGAACAAGATAGGGGTAAACAGACAAGCAAGTGGGTCGGCAGGTTGGGAGAGCAGGTGTGCTAGGTAACTTAGTAAACAGGTAGTTTGAGTGGTTTGGTAACTCAGACATATCACAAGCTTCCGAACCTCAAGTTTTGAAAAGGCAAAGAGGCTTGAGTTAGGTGTATTTGTTCAAGTTGATTGGAGGCTCAGAAAGGTAGGTGAGTCGGGTAATAAAGCAAATAGGTAGTCCAGGTGGTCTGGTAAGCCAGACAAATCTCAAGCCTCTTAGTTTGGATCTCTAAATGAGCAAAAAGACTTGAATTAGGTGTATTTGTTCGGGCTGATTGTAGGTGAGTAGGGTAACTTGGAAAACAAGCAGTTCGAGTGGTCTAGTAACTTGGACGAATCACAATCCTTTGAGACTTCAGCTCTTAACAAGAGGTGTATTTGTTGGGGTTGACTAGAAGGGAATGATCTCCAGCTCAAGCAAGAAAACTTTCATTTGAATGGGTTTGTCTTTCTTATGTTTCCTGATTGTTAAGGCAACGGTTGGTTTCGCGATCATGGCATCTTTTGGTTTCTGAAGGCCGGTAGGTTCATGTCCATATTGGGAATGATACATAATTATGGAGTTATGTAATTGGTGTGAATTATGATGAGTTAAGATAAATTATTCCTGTTAATTAGAGAAGTTTATAGGATGTTTAAGTTCAATGATACTCTACTAAGATTCCTACAAGAATATATATATTTTGAAGGTTGCTGAGAAAGCATTTAAAGTAGCAATGTTCTGTCCCTTCATTCTTTTCCACTCGTATTGAGGTTAGAACTAGAGTTCACACACACGTCATTCTAAAGTTGCATTTATTTCTTTCCTTTTGCTCAATGCAAAAGCTCTATGCTGCAAAGAGCTAGGCTTCCTATTTTTCCCATTAACGAACTTAGCTTAAGTTAAAGTTATGCATTTATTGTTAGATTAGTTATTTTCTTATTCAATATATGAAATAAAAAGAACTTCAAACAAATTAGTTGACCATCGTACCAGGAAGGAAAGTATTATTTAGCCGCTTTTGAGACCAAGTTAATCTGCATTCACAAAGGATAGAATAAGAAAACTAGATATAATTTTCAATATATCATTTATTTCAAAAAGTGTTGTTGATCAATGCTCTATGCTATGCCATATACGATGGAAAGTATTTCGCTAGTGAAGCATTTGTCAGCCACAATTAGATCAGACAGCGGAAGCAATCTCCATTAACTCTTCTAATGCAACTAATGAGACTCAAAAGTACACACTGATGATAAATATGCTACGTACATTTTTCATTGTAGTCGATATAGTTAGGAATCTCAAAAAGGTTGAGGGTCAACGCTAGAAACTTAAAAAAATAAAAAAAAGGAATAAGACTCTTTTTTTTGGTCGTTGGGGGAAGGGGGGACATGGGTCTCAGACGCGTTGTCGAGCATGAGGCTCATATACTCCTGGATGCATTCTTGCAGAGGCCAACACTACCCACTTGAGCTACACCGCGCATGCAAATAAAACTAATATATTTCTTCTATTTCAATATATTTATCTAAATTTTTGATATTTTAAGATTTTAAAATGTCAGTTTATTTCTAATATTAAAATAATTTATTTTTTAATATTATCCTTAATTTAATTATAATGATTAAATAACTATTAATTATATGGATTTATTTACTTTTATTTTAGACAAAAATAATTTCATCTAGTTCTATAATCTTATACCATTATCAAGATTAACTTTTTTTTTTTTAATTTACGTGTTTTTTGTTTTTTGACAATTATTTTGACAAGAACGAAATATGATAGAGCAAGACATAATTTTGAGGCTGGGGATACCGGCCCGTATCCCATTAAGGCAGCTATTGCCTCTTTTCAGTACATAGACGAGCAACTCAAGTATTAGTCTGGCTCCACTTCATTCTTTTACTTACTACCTCACAAAACACTTTCTTTAGCGAGTCTTATTAAAAAATAATGATTCCTCGCGGAGATCCACAATCCCTTTTTTTAACGGTGACTCATTTGTGAAAACAGAAGGTAAATAAATCAAAGGGATATACTCACAGTGCAATCGCCTCCAGCTGGGCCAATTGCTTTGAATGCTGACATACCAGTCATAGAAATGCCATTAGCTGCTCCCCTTTGATGTTGTTCTTGTTTTCCAAATCAATGTGACAAATATATCATAAAAATTCCATGTAAGAATAATCTCAAGTTTTAGAAGGAAACAAAAGCCAATGAAACACAAAAATTTACCACTGCTGTATTTTGCAGAATGAACAAACTAGTTGCAATTGTCTCCTATGTCCAGGCAAAACAAAAATTACAATCAGGCAGGTTTGTAATGAAGATAACCATTTTTTAATAAACTAAACTGATCTTCCAAGGATTAATAAACGCAATTCAATTCATTCACGAGATATTCTTAGGTGTTTTAAGAGTAAAAAATGTTTCTACTCTGAACTATTTAATATTTTTATACTTCAATAATTATATTAAAAATATAATTATAATGAGAGACAATAATAACCTATAAAACTAAAGTGTTAAATATTAAACAGAATAAAATAAAAGCATTTTCTTGTTCTAGGAGTACCTAAGAAAGAGAAATGTTATTTTGACACTCTTAAAGTTGACACATACGGATGACACCGTATAAAAAGACAAAAAACGACAAAATAAGTATAGAAAGAGTTACATATACATATGGTGCTGTAAATGTGAAAATGAATGTTAATTTTTCTTTTTTTTTTAAGAAAAGAAAGACACTAACCCGCGTCTATCTCCCTCTCTCACTTTGAAATCTGAATCTAAAACTCTGAAGGCAGAAGCAGGGGCTCACACATTGGCTTTGAGTTTCCAGTTCCAACTCCACAAAATGAAATCCTTCGCACTTTCACTTCCCTTTGGTAAGCTTTTGCTACTGCTTCTTCTTCTCTTTGATTTGTAGCTACTGCCTCTCTTTGCTGTAGAAGATCGTCTAGTGAAAGTAGAAGTTCGAACTTCACAAAAGCCACATCGTGTTATTATCCTATCACCACTTTGTTTTCAGCGTTTCCATTTGTTTAATGGCATCGTTTGCTGCAACTTTTTAACCAAAACCCAGAAAACTAAGCCGAACCCACATCATGTTTTCATTGGATAGATGTTTTGGTTTTTGGAATGGCTTCTCTGTTATCAACCTAATTTACATAACACTTCATAGACCTCGAGTTTCTTCAGCTTTTCTATTACCTAGAAGGATTCCAAGTTCAACAAGTTGTTATTATGGCTTGATCAAGGCTCGGGCACTTCAAGTTGAGGCCAAAGGCTCATCAAGCTTTGCGTTTTCTCCATTGGTGGAAGGTGGGAAGAAGAAGCATGTGGTGCCACCACAGGTTGTGTAGTTTGGGAAGGCCTTGGGCTCAAGCATGTTGTTTGGTTGGTATTAGAGCTGAGACAAAGAAGGTTTCCTATTGTGGCAGCCTTAGCAGCAGATGCTAATGATGACGGTGAAATTGAAATCTTAGAGAGGTTAGTGTTACAAACTTCAATTATTTTGTGTTTTGGATTAGCTTATTTTGAGTTATAAACAAAACTCTCATAGACTGCTTTTTTACAATGAGCAATTATATCTTCTAAAATAATCTTTCACAACTATGCCTCTAGTTAGATTCAGTAATGAAAAGAAAAAAGAGTAACCTTTGTTTTACTTCTTGCTTGCGTGAGGACAAATTGAGTGGTAAAAGCCATTGACTTTTATTAGAGGAGGGAAAAATAGTTAAATGTTGTTTATGCTAAGACCTTAAGGTCTTTTTTTTCCTTCCTCTTTTGGGGACAGACGTGTTGGGGTGAATAGAATTTGGAATGAAGTTCTAATAATGTATGTGTTTAGTACTTTTCTACTTTTTACTGATATTTCTTTTTTCTTTTTCCTTTTTCAATTTCTTTGGTAATCAATACCCAATTACAAGTCTATTAAGCACTTAAAAGAGTTTTGGTGAGAAATTTCCAACATTGGTTACTAATTCCTTTTTCCTTATCTAGTAAGAATTCCCTTCTTTTTTAAATTGATTTTTAAGTGTGTTAAGAAATCTATATGTGACAGGGAATAGCAGTGGCTAGATACTGCTAAATTTCTACTACCATCTATGAAAAATACTCCCATCTCTTACAAGCACAAAAAGTAAGGGGGGAAAAATCTAAACCTGAGATGATGAACATTAAAGATAATGAGACCATGCATTTATATGATAATATAGGCTACAATGTTGCAATTTGTATTTTGACGTTGTCCTTCTTCCATGCAGGTACTTCTTAAATATGATTTTCAACATACAAAACAAGAAAGTTTACAACTATTTTCCATATCCCGAGTATGTTATCCCTCAGAGATGACTCTTTTCTTATTTTATACACAAGTTTTATCATTGTATCTACATAACTAGGCCTAGATAATTGCTCTCTGGTTTCTTGTTTATCTCATAATGCAATTTTTTTAGCTTTTGAAACATTCCATCTATTGTAACATATAAAAATCTTTTCAAATCCTTTGCAGCTTTATTTCCATTGTACATCTCCTTGTGGGCGTGGGATATTACCTGGTTTCCTTGGCTTTAGGTCTACCGAAATGCGCATTGAGTTATAATTCCTTTATGTTATCTTTTATCCTCAAGGCATATTGCACATTTTCACTAAAAAGTGTTTTTTTTTTCTCCTCTTACTAGCCAATTGATAAAGAGCTCTTATAGTGACTGTAGTTGCATTTTGTCATGCCCTTGGTCACGTCATGTCCAATGTATTATTTGTGCATGTTCAATGATACGACCATATGGTGAACATTTTTAAGAAGAGCTAAAATCACTTATTTGCTGTAGGAAGCACTTCGTAATTTTGTTTTACAAATTTTGTGTATGATTAATGACATATAACTTATCTCTAGGAATTCAAGAAGTTACTGATAATCCCTTGCCTCATGCATTCAATCATATGTCATTTTGTTGTCAAGCCATAATGATTCCTGTTGAACATTATGTCGCATGTTAAATATTTGGGAGAGGTAGGATTGTTTCTGATTATTCAACTTGTTCCGGTGGGCAGCAATGTAGGCTTACATGTATGTGGCCCATTTTCCAGCCTCCAAATAATTTGGTAAGATTGAAGATTAATATATGCTATTTGCAGCCATGGTTGGTGATGTAAATATATTCATGAATGATTTGGATAGTCCTGACATGGCAGAGATTGAAATAATGATTGCTGAACCAAATAGGTAACTAATTTGACTTTCATGTCATAAACTAGTTTTTGAATTGTTCCTTTGTTGCCATTATCATAATTTGCTCACCTATTGTATTGGCATCCTCATTGCTAGTTGTGTTTCATATATCATTATCAAATTGAAACTAAATGTCCTTCCTTTGCTTTTTTTTTTTTTTTAATAAAAAAAGATAATAACAATAATAATTGGAGGGGATGGGGGTGCAACCATGCAGGTGCTGGGGAAATTTAGAAATTTTAAGATCACAGCCTGTTAAAGTAATTTGAGATTGTATAGTAGCACCCTCTTTGTATAATCTTTGGTCTATGGCTTAATAGATATCTAAACAAAAGTCAGAGGTGGCAGCAATAGGAGAACATAGATGAAAGCAAGTTATATATAGGCCTTTTTGAGTCAAGTAGAGTACATTATTTAGTTTATTGATCTCTATTAGTGTGAACATTTTGTTCTGCTTGTAAATTTGCATCTCTAGAACTTCTAAAGAAATGCTTAAAATTTGTTTTTCTTCTAAATTAGTTGTAAGATTTGCTCTCTTATTTTTGCTTATGCCTGGGTTTTTTTACTGGTGAAATTAGGAGTTTCCATTGCCATTTATTGACACTTATATTCAGCTATTTGCCTTATGATGAACCTAGTATATAAAACATATTAGACCAGGAACAAACTTTTTAGAAATTTTGTATTATTTGTTAGTTGTATCCTCTAGGCTCTAGCATCTTTGCTTTAGCTTTTAGTTCACATGATTATGCAAGTTCTAGCAATAAAAACCATTGCTGGGCCTGCATGGAACAGCGTAAGGTTTTGGTTTGATTTGGTCCTTTGACAACAAGATTTAAATCACCTCATTCTCACTTTTTATCTCTTTGCTCTTTGCTAGCATAGCCGTGGAAAAGGACTTGGAAAAGAGTTTGTTCTAATGATGATGGCCTTTGCTATTGAGAAGTTAGGGATCAATATCTTTCTGGTTAAAATTGGAGAATAAAATGGAGCATTAGTTAACCTGTTCAAAAAATTGGTTTGTGTGCTGCTTCTCTATCTTTCCTTTTTACTAAATGCATGATGTGTTTTACCACCATGCATTTAACTTATTCTGAGTTATACCCAAAAAAAAAAAAAAGGAAACTTACTCTTAGTTGTCATACAACATTATGCTTTTGGCAGGCCAAATTTTCAGTGTTGGATGCAGTTCAAGGAATATATGGATCATATTTGAGTCTGCTTATCAAACATACTAAAATAGTGTTCCTCTTATTTTATCACCTCACTCCCTCTTTTGATTCAAAGACTTTTGCCCAAAATGGTTGAATTAAATTAATGTTGGTTAATGGAGAAGAAAAATGAAGTATACTTGTATTGTTAGAATTTATAAACTTTTTTCTTTTTCTTCTTTTTTCTTTTTTTTATTTAAAAAAAATCCTCTTAGAAAAATGGCCATTCTATAAACTGATTTAGTATGCTTATATTTTAGTGTTGAGAACTGCTTCTCTCGCTTTCTTTCTAGCTTCAAATGTTTGTTAATTCTCTTAGATTGACTTAGTTCTTGGATTTGGTGTAGGGATCTATGCAAACTTCATATAGCAATATCTTTAATGAGGTGAGCATATTTATTATTTAATTCCTATCGGCACCCTAACTAACTAGTTGGCTAAAATACATGTGCTTTGTATTTATTAAGTAGTACAAGTTTAAGTTATTATTGTGCATTAAGGTAAGCTAAGGAATGTATGTTTCCTATTTTTCAAATCAACCTTATTCTAAATTAAAACTAACTTATAGCCATGCTCAAACTTTTGAGTTCATCTCATTTTCTCTAGAAAAATAAGCACCATCTTTCAAGTCCTTTTGATTTTATAAAAAGTTGCTGTTATTGCTTTGTACTCTTAAACGTTCATGTAACATTTTCATCATATATAAATGATCAAAGTTTTAATTAAAATAGACCGTGCATTGGTTAAAGAAAGTTTTGAGAAACAAGGCATTGCTTAATGTATGATCATTAATTTCTTTTAATAATTTTTAAGAGCATTATAGATGTTCTAATGATTAATTGAAAACTCCAGTGCATGTATGTTCTTACTGTAGATTAGAAAGTTCTTCCTTCAAAGTTCATAGAAGGGAGTGGAATATATTTTGTATTTAAGTTGTTGATTAGGGTTTTGTTCCAATATTATGGACTGCCTTCTTTTTTTGCCCTGCTCCTGCATAGTGTTCATTAATTTCTTATTTAGAATTTTTTTTTTTGACAGGTGACTTTAGAGTTGCAAGTATCAGAGCTTAAGAATGGGGAGATGGCTGGTTTGCCAGGTATTATGATCAAACATACATAAATCTAAGCAACATGTCACTGCATCTTATTTATTTTGATAGAATAATCTCTTTTGTTGGTTTTCCTTGTTTTATGATATGTGTCTTCGAGTTATCTAAACTGTACAAGATTCTTACACCACCCATCTATCTATTTTTGCCTATAGAATAAAGTAACCAATATATGTAATGAGCTTCTTTTACCCTATCCTGTTTGACCTTTTTTATCTTTATTAATGAAATGAAGGGGGTGCTTCAAAGGAAGCAAATAGGAGCTTGTGTAGACAACCAAATAGTATAGAATTTGAGCATGTAAGTGGGCTCTAGAGGAAGAAATAGCATGTTCTGTAAAAGATTACTTTTGGGGATTTTTTTTTAATTATTATCAAAATCTATCTCAAGAAGCTTTTGATTAATTATCAGTTGTTTTTAAGTTCATAATAAACTAAAGAAGTAATTGAATGTTTGAAGGCTCTCTTTCATTAGCTGGTACATAATTTTACTCATTTATGCTTCGTTGATAATGATAGATAATGATAAAGATTTTTTTTTAGTTAAACTATTTGTTTTGTGCTATTGCCACTTATCTAGATAGTGTTAACTACTCCAAAGAATAAGTTTCGTTATACCATCACTGAGTTATCAAAGGATTATGAAGTCATAAGGAATTATGATAATGACTAATATTTTTTTTTTTTTTTTGATGAATTATTCAATAAAAATGAAAGAACTTAAGTTGCAAAGGAGGGTATTCTTTCATCTTGTAGTAGAGCCTAGTTAATTTTCTTTTCTTATTTTGTGTAGATTGGTCCATCATTTGCAACAAAACTCCATGGAAGATGCAAACGATGGTGATGTGGACCGGGTTGTTAAGGGTAATATTGAAATAGTTGAGCCAAATATTTGGATGATATTTTATTAGACTAAAGAAATAAAAACATTTTACCAGAAGTATGAAAATGTGATGGGTTTTGGATGGAAGATAAGGAATTCGAAAAAAGGAGATGATGAAGAGCCGAATTATTTGATACTTGCTTGCACATGAGAAGGAAGCCGGGTGCCAAAAGTTCCAGCAATGTTGAAGACACTACCTACACAAGTGGAATAGAATAAAGGGTTTATTTGCTGGCATATGAGTTGTTAGCAATTATCTGTTCTTGGTAGTAGCATGTGGTGCAGAAAAGCTTTGTGGTTGATGTTGCATAATATTCATGTGCCTTCAAATATATTATTTGTAATTTTAATTGGGTCTGTAATAAAAATGAATATTGTATAAGAAAGTATGATTTGGATTATGAAGCATTTGTTGGTATCTAGTAGTGGATTTGTGCATTGCATGTTTAATTTATTTGCTACCTTAAAAAGTAACCTTTAAAGAGCAAAATTGGATGGGAGCCTACGAGTTGTTAGGAAAAGGCTTGAACTATAGTCCAATTAATTGCTTATCCAAATGTTGATCTTATTGTTTGTAAATTTCCTGAATTAGGTGGCAAAGCAAGCTCAATGGGTTGGCGATTTTGGTAAAAGTGTAGACTTTTGGGTTATATAAATTTGTAGGGGTTATAGCTTCTTTGCTAAATTTATGTAAGGATATAGGTTGAGAGATATCATTTGTACCATACATTTTCTCAAGAAGCTAGTAAATTTTTTAGGTCCATGGTAACTTTTTAGGTGTTGCAAAATTGTGGAAGTACATTGATTTGTAAATAAACTTGCCTCACTGAACAAGACTTGAGAACCCCCCTTTTTTAGGCTTTGCAAATCACTTTCCAAGTGGGGTTGAGACTCCCCTCACCAATGTAGCACAAAAGGATGTGGTCTTAACTTGTTTGGATGCACCAATCCATTCCGCAAGACCACTAGAACCAAAACAACAATTAACTGATAAGTTATCAGCTTATTGAACAAAAGTTACCAACTTTGGATGTAGTTACCAATCAAATACAAAGCTAACTTAGGCTTTGCAAGTCACTCCTCGTGTGGGGATGAGACTTTCCTCACCAATATAGCATGACGGAATGTGGTCTTAACTTCTTTAGATGCACCAATCCATTTTGCAAGCCTAATAAAACCAAAACTCCAAGTACCTGATAAGTTACCAGCTTTTTCAAAAAGTTACCAATTTATTGAACTAAAGTTACTAGCTTTTTTATCCCAGTTACCAACCATGTGTAGGACCCAAATTTCCTCTAAAGTACCAGCTTTTCGAAAATGTTGCTAGCTTATTAAACTGAAGTTACCAGCTTTTTGGCCTAAGTTACTAACCAAGGGTAGAATCGACAAGTGCTCACTTTGAATTTGAAAGTCTCTCCCCATGTGATCTAATACCCTAGGGTGTGATCTTAACGTGTTTACTTGCACCAACCTATTCGTCAAGGCCAATAAAATCAAAATCCAAATTTCTTTATAAGTTACCAGCTTCTTGAAAAAGTTATCAGCTTATTGAACTGAAATTACCAGCTTTTTGGCCCAAGTTACTAACCAAGGGCAAGATTGACACGTGCTCACTTTGGCTTCGGAAGTCTCTCCTCATGCGATCTAATATCTTAGGATGTGATCTTAACATATTTGGTTGCACCAATGTATTCCCCAAGGCCAATAAAACCAAAATCCAAATTTCTCGATAAGTTACCAATTTTTTCAAAAAGTTACCAGTTTATTGAACTGAAGTTACCAGCTTTTTTGGCTGAGTTACCAACCAAGGGCAGGATTGATAAGTGCTCACTTTGGCTTTGAAAGTCTCTCGCCATGTGATCTAATATCCTAGGGTGTGATCTTAACATGTTTGGTTGCATCAATATATTCCCAAAGGCCAATAAAATCAAAATCCAAATTTTTCGATAAGTTACCAGCTTTTTCAAAAAATTACCAGCTTATTGAACTGAAGTTACTAGCTTTTTAACCCAAGTTACCAATCAAGGTCAGGACTGACAAATGCTCACTTTGGCTTTAGAAGTCTCTCCCCATGTGATCTAACATCCTAGGGTGTGATCTTAACATGTTTGGTTGCACTGATGTATTCCCCAAGGCCAATAAAAACAAAATTCAAATTTCCTGATATGTTACCAGCTTTTCCAAAAAGTTACCAGCTTATTGAACTGAAATTACCAGCTTTTTGGCCCAAATTACCAACCAAGGACAGGATCGACAAGTGCTCACTTTGGCTTTGGAAGACTCTCTCCATGTGATCTAATATCCTAGAGTGTGATCTTAACATGTTTGGTTGACCCGATGTATTCCCCAAGGCCAATATAAACAAAATCCAAATTTCCTGATACGTTACCAGCTTTTCCAGAAAGTTATCAGCTTATTGAACTGAAATTACCAGCTTTTTGGCCCAAATTACTAACCAAGGACAAAATCGACAAGTGCTCACTTTGGCTTTAAAAGTCGTTCCCCATGTGATATAATATCCTAGGTTGTGATCTTAACGTGTTTGGTTGTACTAATCTATTCCCCAAGGCCAATAAAACTAAAATCCAAATTTCCCAATAAATTACTAGCTTTTTGAAAAAGTTATCAGCTTTTTGACCTAAGTTACCAATTAAGAGCAAGATCGATAGGTGCTCACTTTGGCTTTAGAATGTAATCTAATATCCTATGGTGTGATCTTAATGTGTTTGGTTGCACTATTCTATTCCCCAAGGCCAATAAAACCAAAATCCGAATTTCTCGATAAGTTACCAGTTTTTTAAAAAAATTACCAACTTATTGAACTGAAATTATCAGCTTCTTAGTCCAAGTTACCAACTTCTTGGTCCAAGCTACCAACTAAGGGCATGATTGACTGGTGCTCACTGTGGCTTTGGAAGTCTCTCCCTATGTGTTTAGGCTCCATTTATCAATATATAATCATAGGGAGTCCTTCAAACTTGTTCGATCACATGAATTTATCCGAGAACCCTAATACTTCATAAATTCCCATGATCTGAAAAGTCACTAGCTTATTCAATTAAATGTTTTTGAACCCAAATCGACCCAGAGCAAGAAAAAAAAGTTTGCTTCTTAGGTATTGCATCTCTATTTCCATGCTATGTTCAGGCTCCAATTATCAATATATAATGATAAGGGGTCCTTCAAACTTGTTTGGTCACACAAATTTTTCTGAGAACCCCAATATTTTCTAAATTCCAATGACGTGAAAAGTTACTAGCTTTTTGAAATAAAGTTACTAGCTTTTGAGCCCAAGTTACTAACCAAGTGCAAGAAAAAAAATTATGTTTCTTAGATATTACACCTCTATTTTCCTGTTGTATTCAAGCTCCCTTTATCAATATATAGTCATAGGGAGTCTTTCAAAATTATTCAATCACAAAAATTATATTTAGGTTCACTTTATCAATTTAGTGCTAAGGAGTTCTTTTAACTTGTTTCCTAACACCTTCCAAATTTTGAGAACCTGACATGTTACTAATGTTCTCAATGAGTTGCGAACACTCTAAACTAAAATTACCACATTTGTAACAAGATTACCATCCGAGTGCACAATAATGAAGAATAACTTGTCTAGTGTAACACTAATTCTGTCTTGTATTTAGGTTCACATGAACAAATTTTACTACCAATGGACCTTTGTTACCTATAAATATGTAATTAAAATTGATTGTTGCATAACTATAATCTTTATAAAGATTATATTGACTACCTTAATCTTTGATATGTGATTGGTCTATAAAAATTTCAATAATATATTTCATGGCACGTGTGAATTATACAATAGCGTACACAAAAATATTATCTACTACATACTACTAAGGTAGATAGTTGTCGACCAATCATGTACAATCAAATAAACCATCTATTCTATGTCAATAGTACAACTAAGAAAAATAGAAAATGTTAATCCTCCGAATCCTTCTCCTATAAAATATTGGGGTTTTCTTTCTCACTTGTGAATTCTATTATCATAATCACACAACATATCTTTTGACGAAAATATAATATACATTTTGACCATAACTTTCTATGTCACAAAAGTGCATTAAAAATATGTAACAATCATCCTGCACAAAAAGAAATTTACAAAAAGAAGGTTAAGTTCTTTCAGAAGTCCTGTATAAATATGTAACAATCATTATAAGGATTCATTGGCTCAAGTTCTTTGAAAAATTGTTGCAATGTAGATACTAAAATTTGCCTTTGTGTTTCTGCCTTTGTCTCCATATGCGTTGTGGGAGAAAATGGCAATTTAACATTTCTCAGCAGAGAATACACGACAACACCTGCAATTGCTACAGCAGTTCCAATGCCAATTTGTGTGGATATCTTATTGCCTATATATGTTTGCAAATGTTATAATAGAATAGGGAAACATTAAAATATAATGAAAATGAAAATTATCCTTTCAACTTCAACCTTTTACCAAATAATCCTCCAAAGTCATTAACCTGCTCAAACTTTCAACATAGGCCCTTGGTTTCAAATAACCCCATGTGGTCAATTGCCAAATTGAAACCATAGAGTAGCAAATCAACAGTGGACTATTTGCCAAAAGATCAGAGTTGAAGGGGTAATTTGCATTTTCACCTAAATTAAATACACAATTGCACTCTAATTTACTAGTATTTTAGCAATAATGATGATTTGCATTTTAAATTATATGCAAATGAAAGTAATTACCAAACACCACTGTAGAGAATCCAATGACAAAAACTCGCTTCAACACATTTCCAACTGCATGTGTCAATGGTGCAACCCATTCCAACGCATTAGTAGCAAGCTACAATTATAACATAAAAAAAACTGTGGAAAGTTCATTCTTTGCACATCGAGTCGAGTTTGTAGACAAGAAAAGGTCCTACAATATAGAAATCAACTTTTACTTTAATTGAAGCATAAGGATACTTGATTGCAAAAAAGCTGTCTATGAGAGTTTTGTTTATAACTCAAAATAAGCTAATCCAAAACACTAACCTATCTAAGATTTCGATTTCACCATCATCATCAGCATTTGCTGCTAAGGCTACCACAATAGGAAACCTTCTTTGTCTCAGCTCTGACACCAAGCAAACAACATGCTTGAGCCCAAGGCCTTCCTAGACTGCACAACCTGCAATGGCACCACATGCTTCTTCTTTCGACCTTCCACCAATGGAGAAAACGCAAAGCTTGATGAGCCTTTGGCCTCAACTTGAAGTGCCCGAGCCTTGATCAAGCCATAATAACAACTTGTTGAACTTGGAATCCTTCCATGTAATAGAAAAGCTGAAGAAACTCGAGGTCTATGAAGTGTTATGTAAACTAGGTTGATAACAGAGAAGCCATTCCAAAAACCAGAACATCTATCCAATGAAAACACGATGTGGGTTCAGCTTAGTTTTCTGGGTTTTGGTTAAAAAAGTTGCAGCAAACGATGCCATTAAACAAATGGAAACGCTGAAAACAAAGTGGTGATAAGATAATAACACGATGTGGCTTTTGTGAAGTTCAAACTTCTACTGTCACTGGACGATCTTCTACAGCAAAGAGAGGCAGTAGCTACAAATCAAAGAGAAGAAGAAGCAGTAGCAAAAGCTTACCAAAGGGAAGTGAGAGTGCGAAAGATTTCATTTTGTGGAGTTGGAACTGGAAACTCAAAGCCAATGTGTGAGCCCCTACTTCTGCCTTCAAAGTTTTAGATTCAGATTTCAAAGTGAGAGAGGGAGATAGACGCGGGTTAGTGTCTTTCTTTTCTTAAAAAAAAAAAGAAAAATTAACATTCATTTTCACGTTTATAGCACCGTATGTATATTTGACTCTTTCTATACTTATTTTGTCATTTTTTGTCTTTTCATACGGTGTTATCCGTATGTGTCGACTTTAAGAGTGTCAAAATAACATTTCTCCCTAAGAAAACATTCCTGACATTCTTACACTCTCAATTTAACTCATGATTGGCTATATATAGAACTAGAAAGAGGTGTACTTACAGTCATAACATTCTTAAGAATAGAAGCAATATTTAACACTAGGTACAGTGTGAAGCCTGACAACGTTGTCATGAAAGGGTAACTTTGCAAGAGAGGTATGGATAACATCTACATAAGGTGCCAAATACCAAGACATGGTTAAGATAAACAAACAAGCAAATGCTGAATCACATAATTGCAAGTTGCAACATTTGGTGAAAGGAAAGCAAACCCCTGTGATGCGAGCACGAGCAACGGGTCCACAAGCTTTTTTTACTGATGGGTATAGGGTCAGCTGGTAGATTATAATAGCAATACCTGAACAATTGAGAAGTTAGTAATAAGGCAGCTTTTGCGCAAAAAATTAAAGTGTTTATATTTGTTGTTATGAATAAAAATAAAAAATAAATAAATTTAATACCGTTCAATTGTTTCCTTATATATTATAATGTCAATATCACCTTACACTGATTAAAATCGTTGACTGTGCAGTGTACTCGCCAAATTTTCACTTTATAATATCTAAAGAAAATGATTAAAAAAAACACCGGTTCAAAGATTTCAAGATATATTGTAAATAGTACCAATTTGAGATTAATTTACCGACTAAAAGAAGCATTAGATCCAAAGTAAGCAAAAATAAAATTTAAAAAAAAAAAAAGAGATTTTAGATACATCAGCCAATTTACATGGAACTTCCCTAATGTATTGTTAGCATGCGACTTTGCATAATATAATCCTTCGCCAATGAACTCATCCTCCAAACAAACACTAAATTATGGCCATTATCTATGTGAAGATCCCTAGTTTAGAAATCCAAATAAGCGAAATTCACTCAGCAGAACCATGTAGAGTAAAAGTTAGGAAGCTTATGTGGTAGTGCAAATCCTAACATTAATAAATATCTGGAGATTCATAGATGTGAAAGATGTACCTGATATTGCAAGAACATTACCAACATCATCAGTTGTAAAGCTCAAACCGCCCAACCTTCGAGGACTGACAGCCCATAATGAGAAAACCTAACAAAGAAGTTATTATATCCACTTCATTTTCAAGAACAAGATTAATAGATGCATGGAAAACAGAAAAAGGAGGAAGAGTCGTTCAGCAGGAACAATACCTCTTGATAAGCGATGTCATGAAGTGAGAAAACACAGTAAACAATTACAGATGACATTAAGGGCCCGTTTAGGAAGATGTTTTCATCTTTGTGGTTCATCTTGTCTTTGTCAGCCCCACTGCTTCCAGCCTCTAAAGCTTCGGCTTTATCAGTGGACTTATTGCTACTATTTTGGTTGTGAAGTGTCTCCTGCAGTTATGCATATATTTAAAAGCAACTATTTGACAGGAAAGATAAAATAAAAATGTAGAAATGAGAAGGAAAAGCAGGGCTCATAGCTGAAAACTTGATACAAAAATGGCTCTGCATTCTGATTTGTAGTCACATCAATGTTATAATAAAAATTGAACATAAAGAGAGTTAGAAGTATCTGTGATTAGAACAGTTACTGCAGAACTTCAGGTACCAAATGCAGGCAATTGCTACTGCAAATGCAAAGGCTGACATTATAAAGCAGGGCAAGAAGTACGGAAACCTACAATGCAAGTCAGTACAGCAACAAAGCAAAATAGAAATTTAGAGTTAAAAGAGGGAAGGCAAAATTGAATCATTGAAGGTTCTGATTAAATAGAAAGAAAACCAAGAAAATCCACTTACTTATCCCAAAAAGGAATCCTTTGGAAATAGATGTGGGTATTTCACTACGGACTGTAATACAGAGATTCACAAAGCATTAGAGAAACATGAGAAAAAAGATTAGTCTAAGACTAAAAGTGCTGGCAGAAGGGTTTCTCAAAGTTGTCCTTTCCTAAGCACAATTTGTACACAGAGTTTCAGGCATCAGCATTCTCAGTATAGAGTATCATACCTAAATTTTGAGCCATGGATGGAATGGCAGCTCATGCCTTTCAACACAAGTCATCTTATGTTATGTCCATGTGCAAAAACCATGGCCTCTCCAAATATGTATTTATTTATTTTTTTGAGAATATCGACGGCAAGATTTGAAACTAGATCCCCATAATTACTACTCAAATCCTTTGTTACTAACCTACTCTTAGCAGCTTAAATATGTTTTTAAATGCAAAAGTAACAAATGCAAAAGAAAAAGTTACTTGAGCCAAATAACCTCCCAATGCTGACCCAATGATTAAACCGACTCCCCAAGCTGCAACGACTTGAAATCAAAATCTCACTTTGAATTGTTATGACTGTAGTGCCCCAATTTTGGAAAAAGGAAAAACCAAAAAAGAGAAAGGACCACCCAACACCATTAGTGTGGTGGTCCACCTTAAGTCCTTACCTTAATTTTTCTTTCTTCTCCTCGATTCGTCTCTGTTTCACTTTCATCGCCGTCACTCATCTCTCAATCTTTACCTCTCTCCCTCGTTTCCTTTCTTTCAAATCTCTCTTGGTTTTGTTCTCTCCTTCTCACCACCGGTTGCTTTCTCTTTCTCTGTCACATGCTGCCAATTGCATCTCTTTCTCCCTCACGATCTCTCTATCTGGGTCATTTTTTCCTGCTGTCTCCCTAGCTCCACCTTGCTTCCTTCCAGGTGGCTAGGAGCTGATTTTTGCCCTTCCAAAGCAAACTATAGTCTTGGATGAGCCATTGACTTTAAACTTATTAGCATTTTTCTTATGGAATTGAACTGCTAAGCTTTAATTATTTGAATTATTGGTATAGGTAATGAGATTTTGGTAGCCTAAGCTCAAATAAGTCTTGTTGGTAAAAGTTGATGATAGAGTCAAGCCCTATTAATGAAAATTAAATTGATCTTGGGTCATAGTTTTAATTTTTGGGTCACGTGGAAAGTTGTTTAAATTCTCTTGTGTACCACAGTGATTAACATATAATTATTGATCTTTATGTGATATAGTATTATGTATTGTATTGTTTATTAAGGTATTTATGTTAGTAACTCTTGATTAAATTTTAAATTTCAAGTACTATGAATACCTACTTGTGAATTAATTTTGCTAAACTAAATTAGCACTACCTACTAGTGCCAAATGGTTTATGTTAGCTAGTCGAATCAAAAAATGGAATTGTTATTATATGAACAATTAATTAGCTATAATGCAAAGGTAACTAAATAGTGTTTTGATTGATTTTGAAATAAATCAAAAGCAAGATTTTGTAAATAATGAGAAATTTAAATTTTAGTTTGCGAGGTTGAAGAAGAGGATGAGAGTTAAATGTTAAATCATAATATTGATAGTTAAATTGGGAGTAATCACTTGTGTCAATTTCAGATTCCCTAGGAGATTGATCTACAAATTCAGTGGCCCAAGGACGTAAATTCAACATTTCCGATTTTCTGTGAGTGGATACCTACTTAGTAGCATTGTTTTAAATTTATTTTCATAGAAGAAACTAACTTATTAAAATTAATAATTTTACTTTATCTTATTTAATTTATTTGATTTGTTGTTTTGACTAGTTACTTTCCTATCTTTGAGGATATCTTGGATTATGGCATTGATGACTGGTTTGATTATTATTATTATTATTAGCTTTCTTTGTTATTTTTATAAATGTCATGGCGATGACATATTTTAGTTGTCTCTATTTTGAAGTGATTTATAAGGATTGTTATTTTAAGATCAAAATCATAATGATAATGATTATGAATTTGAATGTTAAGTTTTCGTATAAGTGGCTTTTGAGAAAACCATGATGGGTTCTAAGTTAAAATTTCTACTCGCCATAGCCAAGAGATATAACGGCATTTTCGCTTGCCATAGCGAAGAGATATAATAGCTTATGTGCATATAATATAGTCATTGAGATAAAGGGTGAGAAAACCCTAATTATAAGATTATACCGGGTGAGGCGTAGCCCCCAAATTGAAACAGTATAAGACTTATGATTAAATGGGTTGAGATTACTCCCCAAATGATTTTTTTTTTACGGAACCCTCATGGAGACTTTAGTTAATTCATAAGAATGTTTTCATTTGGAAAGTATGATTTATTAAAAATATTGATGCAACATACGAAGAACTATTGAGTCCCTACATGTGAGTTTTGCTTATGGCACATTGAGCAAGCATAGAATAGATGAACTGTGATTTCCATCAACTATGTTCAGTGAGTGGTATGATAGTTAAATTATTCCATTTTTGTCAAAAGCTCATGCGTGCGATTGCTTCTTCTTTCTATTTACTTTGTATGATATACCTTCACTGAGTCTGTGTGACTCACCTTGTGTATATTAACGTATTTGCAGGTTATTTAATTGACTGATATGGTTGATATGCCTCCAACATAGTTTGGGCGGATAATGTCACTTTTGATTCCAAAGTCTGCAGCTATAGGTTATGTACTGGTTTGTTCTAATTGTCTCAAATAAATTTGAGATATAAGCATTATTTAGTAATAGACTTGAATTGAGATTAAGAATTAGATATATGTATATTTTCATAGGAAATGTTCCCATTTTCGGAGCAGTTGATTTCGTTAGGCTAGCTAGACTATATTAAGTTTAATATAGTCTGTGTGCCGGTCGCGGATCCTAAGACGGGGCGTGACAATGACAGGCATTGGACACCAGCTTCTAAGAAATGATAGAAGTAGACAAAGGTTAGTGAGGCATACCGTTGATAGTCCTATAGCTTGGTGCTCTTCTCTGCAAATTTCAGTAGCCTAAGCCTGTTAATAGAAGAAGTTGTTGTATCCACATATTAATTGGAGTTTGAATTAGTTGGAATAAGGAGCTTACATGAAAAACCATGAAAATTTAACAAATCAAGTTACATAAAACAATACATTAAAAAGTAATAGCTGTAATTTATAAAAAAAAAAAAAAGGCACCTTTATTGGTCCAAGCAAACCATTTAAACTTCCAAGAAGAAATCGCATGCTAACAGCCATCCAAATACTTGTGCTGAGGCCAAATAGTGTGTTGAAAATGACACTGAGATCAGATAAGCATTACTGTTAGTATTATGTGAAAACTTATGGTGTAGCTTGAAAGAAAGCATCCACCAAAGTCACATGTATACTTACACCGTGATAACCCCTATAATTATAACAGGTTTTCTACCATAGCGACCAGATACCATTCCCCATAATATAGATGTTAAAGCTCTGCCAAACATGATTGCAGATCCTACAAAATTTTCATATAAGGATCAGAGCAAAAGAACTTATGAAGATATAAGGCATCAAAAAATGCAAGGACGAAAGCTAATCTTACCCACATAACCAGCATAGGAACTGATATCTTCCTCTGTTTTTGCAATATTAAAATCCTTTACCTGAAAATAAATATTTATTCTACGTTTATCTTATATGTTACATTATTGAAGATGTACATTATGTGCAGCAGTAATTAAGGTCAATCATTAACCGAAGTTTGATTTGAGTATTCCATAACAAATGAGAAAGGGAGAAGGGAAAGCAATAAAGCAATTAGAAATGGACATTGGCACTCCATTTAAAATGCAAACAATATTGTGTGAGGAGGGATCAGAAAATATTATATACAGTGAACGGAACTTTGCATATTGAAGATCAAGATACGCTTCAGATGCCTCTGATGATTGGCTGTTAATTGGAGAGAATTTTATGTGTGTTCATAGTACCAGCAAACATTTCTATTTGCAAGCCTAAATTGAAAGTGAAATTTAATGTGGTCTCAATCTCCTATTTTAAATTGCTCAAGCGCATACCTGATGCCTCCTGCCATCAGTAAGTCATTAATGTCATGGATATTTCAAGCAACTCCAAAATAGTAGTGGAAAAAGGCACAAAAAAGGGACTATATCCTTACACAAAATTTGGAATTAATCTTCTAATTATGGAGCAAAAGTTTCTAATGCAAAGTTTATCAAAGTTCAATAGACCAGCAGGATGAAACCAAAGACTTAAAAAATTGTTATTAAAAAATCATGATTAAACAATAAATTGGCACTCAAATTCATTTTTTCGAATGATCAAAATAAAATGGAAAGGATCAATCTGAGCAAAAATAGTTTGTCAACCTAACAAATACATTAATTTATATTCCATCGGTAGGTAAGCTGTCATTTTCAAAAGGTGATACACAAATCAAAAAAGCATATGACCTCCACTACAGCAGTTTTAATTATAATAAATAGAAATAGTAGTAGAAATGATATGGAAACGGCCAGAAAGAGCATGCATCACGTTGGAGGTAACAGTGAATGCCTGCAGAAAGTTCAACTCACCATGAAAAAAACAAATGGAAAGAGTGATGATACAGGCAGCGCTGCATCGGAAAGAAGAAAAAGACATCAGAGAAGACATCACCAGTTAATTAGTAACTTAGTACATAGAACAAAATACAGAGTTTAGTTTTAAAAGGGCAAAGAGAATTAATCAAAACCATAACAAATTCAAGCACAAATTTCCCAACACAACGATCGGCGTTGATTTGTTCCCATAAGGCAGTTCAAGTTGAGAAATACTAGCAATGCAACTTTATTTGAACAGAACTATCATCATTTTAAAAATTTATCACCTTTGTAGCGATCACAAATAAAAAAATATCAGGGTGAGATTATTTTCTCTTTTAGAATTAGACACCAACTTTTTTTTTTTTTTTTTTGCGAACCTTGGACGAATTTTGTCTATTTTGGCAACCACTATGAAGACATGACAGACCTTGGTAAAAGTTAGACGCTGATAAGACATATTCAAACAAAAAAACAAGCCAGAAATAATCATTGAAGCAACTAATTTCTCCAAAAAGTGGAAATAAAGTTGAAACTAAAGCTTACCGCCACATAACCCGGCCATCCATATATAAAGAAGGTTTCGAGTGGATACATCTGGTCTCAGCTCTTTGGCTTGATCCACCTTACAACCAGGGCAGTTCTCATAGTACTGTCTCCTCACAAGTGGCTGTCTAATGTTCCGCTCTTCCATCTTTGTAACAGAGTCTCACTTCCTGGTTCTCACAGAAGGACTAATCAATGAGAAAGAGATGTCAAAGCCAATGCTTTTTGGCACATTTTTCTTCTAGTCCAAGGAAGGAAAATACATGTTTGAGTACACAGGCGCAGAGTTACTGGAGAAACCATTGGGGCTCTGCTCTGAATCAGAAGGGTTAAAAAATGTGCAGTGCATCCCAACTGTCATACTGAGAACTTCATATAGGAGCAGCGTATAGGCACCTGTATGACCGTATCCAACATTTGAGATATCTAGATCTACGTATCTTTACAAAATGCCTTTAATAATTTCATTTTTAACATCATGACAATATATAATTGTCATCAAAATTAAATTTCTATGTATGACTTTCTTAATTCATGGCAAGTGATATAGTATTTTTGTCTAGTAAACAAGTTTAAATGGATTCAGTATCAATTATTTCACTAAGATTAGGGGCATTGCCCCTAAGCTCAGAGAGTATTTATAGACAACTTATAAGATCGTCTATCGATGGAATTCTTATATTGGCAACAAGAATCGAATTTGTGTCATTATAAGACATGAGTCTATTTCTTATCAATTATATTAATTCTCAATTTTTGATGGAGCGGTTATAATTGATATTTTTTATGTTTGATTTTTCAATGATATTCTTTATTGGATTCAATTTTATTCGAGATGAGATTGGATACTAAATATAAACACATCTTTTAATTGAAATTTAAACTATAATTGAACCCAGTATGAGAGACATTTTGGAATGCAAACCTAATTCCTGTTGGTTAGTAGATATACTTGATTATGATGGTGAGTACTGTGATCCAAAACAACGTGTGTCTAAAGGAGGGAAAAAGTTTGCCCAAACCTAATCCAAAAGCAACTCAAAGTAGATAAAACCCAACCTTCAAGTGCAACCAGCAATCTAGCGCAACTCTAGCAGGGCGGCGGTCTGACGGGGCAGCAATGCGTTAGTCACGGGCGCCTCCAACGTGGTGATCAAGGCCTTCTCCATACAAATCTCATATCAAAGTTTCTTATAGCAAAGACTTCAAAATGTTGAGCCAATGGCCTCGCATAAGGAAGCCATCATGTATATGGAAATCTTCAATAGCTTGATTTGTTGTAATCTTGTCCCAGACTTCTTGAAATGTCCTCATTAGTTTAATACAATCCTCATCATGAAAGGCCTGATTTGTTGCATCTCATACATTTTTTTGTGCACTTGCCTTATGCACTAATTTGAAAGGGAACTTCTATAAAAATTGAGACCATCGGCATGCACGTTAGTGATGCATTGCTAACCATTCAGATACGTCAAAGCATCGTGGTCAAAATACAAGATGAACTCCTTGACAATCAAATAATGCTCCCTCATTTTCAATTCATGCAGAACTGCATAAAACTCCTTTCATAGATAGTCCATTAATGTCTGGCCGCACACAAAGTGTGAACCAAACATCACAGAAATATTATTCAAAAAGAGTTCGCAACAAAGTCTTTAAACAAGCGTTTACATAGGAAACTAACCCTAATTAGAGTCCTAATTACGACAAACAATGAATAATAGGGAGAACAAAGCCATATTTCTTTCTCTGCACAAAGATAGGGAGGTAAATAATATAATAAGTTTAATTAGAGTGTACTTGACAGTGTAAAATTTCATCCAATCAAAACACTCTATTTGCATGACCATTCAAATAGTGGGTGCTTATATCAAAGATTTTTGCTGATGTGGCAATATATGATTAGATGTCTATATAAAATTTTTTTACACTGACGGTATATTCAAATTAAATCTATAATATAATAGATGATTATTACGGTCATGGCCCGATGCATTTGAATAGCTTTGGTTTACGTGTGTGACAAATCTTGCATCAATCACAAACTACAGCCCCTTTTTTTAAGAATAAAATCAATGCAGTCTCAAATTTATATGAAACTAGACACTTCACAATATGAATTTTCAAAAGCAATTCAAGTTAGCATGAAATAATATCATGAACCGAAACTATTTGACTTTATTTGTAGAAGTTTTATATATATATTATGTTAACCTTTGCAACATAATCCAAAATATTGTTTATTCAAAAGGTGTTTCAAAAAATTTAAATTTCAGGCACAAATTTAGGTGTTATATTTTTTTATTAAATTTATTAAATAAAACATTCATTATATTTTGTTATAAAGCTTTTTTGTACTTCATTACTAATATATATTTTTAATATAATGTAGGATGATATATGAAGATCAAAATTTGAAATGAGCCACACATCTAAAGAATTATTTATAATATCTTTACTTTTAATTATAAATATTATTGCTAATTATTTACTATTGTTAGTTATTATATAAAAAGTTTCTATCAAATAATTTTTACTATTTCCTAAAGTAAAAATATTTTTCCTTATTAACTTGTGTATCGCACAAGTCAAACGACTAGTTAGTTAAATTTATATGATATATCGATTTTCAAAAAGCAATTTAAGTTTGCATGAAATAATATCATGAAGCGAAACGGATTGACTTTATCTGCAAAAATATAAATATATATTCAAACTTAATATTTAAAGTTTTAAATTTAATTATACTCTATCCAATACAAATTCACTCTCATTGAGAACTCTATAATCATAATCTAATCTTAAAATATAAAGATGTCTAACACAAAAGCATCCACAAAATATTTCTTCAAGTTTTCAGTTTGTATAGGTTGGCCATTAAATTGATTGGCGAAAAGTACTCAAATTTGTACGATCCATTAATATATGGCTTCGATACACAATATTTAAGTAGTTAAATAGGTTGAGTCAACATTTTGCTACTATCAATTATGACAAACATCTGCTGGCCTATGATCTCAAAATCATTCAATGCAGTTAACCTTAATTGAGTTACTTCACCCTCATCCCTTACGCAAAATTTATTTATATAATAATATCAATGTAGTTGCTCCGAGGATGTTTTCTTCTTTACACTCAGGAATGGTTTGAACATGAGCAGTACTCCAAGTCCTTCAACAACATTCAAGATAAAGAAGACCATATGGGTGCCTAAAGTAAAAGAAAAAACAATGAGCTTCCAGCAGTACAACTAGCAAAAGCAATATGTGTGTATGCGTGGAGGCCTAAAGTAAAAGAAATAACAATGAGCTTCCAGTAGTACAACTAGCAAAAGCAACATGCGTGTGCATGTGTGTGCGCGCATCTTGAAATACCAAAAATAATTTCAAGTTATTGTTATTATTTCTTTTTTTCTTTTTAATTTGTCAACCACAGTATTGAATAAAAAATCAAATAACAAGAACAATTTGAAGTTAATGGAATTGTAACGGTTTGGTAGTTATGCGACCTTTGGTGTGGTTAGTGTGAGCCTCATAAAAAATATTGAGTTATTTTTTATAGAGAGAATAGTTTTGTAGTTATGTAATTAGCGTGAAATATATTATGAGGGAAGACAATTTATTCTTGTTAATTAGGAAGAGTTATAGAATATGTAAGTTCTTTTATATTCAGAGAACATTCATTTAGTTATCCTATGTGTTTTGGATTTTAATGAAAAAGAAAGAAATGAAACTACAAAGTTGTGTCTCTTCCTATGTTCTTGTTCACTCTAACAAAGCAATATTAGAGATTGTGAGATTTGAGAAATGACAAATGATGAAAGTTTTCCATTTCAACCTCTCCTCCTGCAAAAGATAACTATGAATCTTAGTCTTGTCACATGGTGGCATTATGTTGATAACAAGATGCTTGGGAGATTATGTAGAGCCGTTACACTAAATTATAAGCACTTTGTCTTTAAATTAGAAGGAAGCATAAGCAATGTCAAAGAAAAAGTGTCATAAACTTTGGGAAGTGAGTATTTTGGATTCAATGATATGGGCTTTTGCATAAGTGGGCATTAAAGGGTACTAAACATTTTTGACATTTGGTGTGAACTAGATTTTTGACTAAAGTATTAACCTAATAGTCTTTTCCAATCCACACCTTATAAAGGCTTTTTCTTCTCTAAATCTTCCAATTTGGGATTGGTAACTTTCTCATGCATGTGTACTCTCCAATGCCCCCACTCACATGTGTGTGCCACTTAATCCTTTTTTTTTTTTTCATATATTGGGAGATCCGTAGACTGTATTGGTCATAATCCTCAGGTGGCCCGCAAGCGAGCTTTTGCTTTTGTCCTATATCCTCAGCTAGACTTGCATCCATGACTGGCTCTCCATTTGTGGAGGCGAGCGACAGTCTTCCCCTTCATGGTTTTTTTTTTTTTCATAGGCCCATCTAAGATCATTTTAAACTCTGATACCATGTTAGAAATTTTGGGCATTAGGTATTTTGGGTTCAATGGTTTGGGCTTTTGTATAAGTGGGCATTAGAGGGTGCTGAACACTTTTGGAATTTCGTGTGGATTGGACTTTTGATTAAAAGATTAATCTAATGGTCTTCTCCAATCCGCACCTTATAAACTCTTTTTTCTTCTCTAAATCTTCCAATATGGAACTTGTAACTTTCATACATGTGTATTCTCCAACAAAAAGAACCAACAAAGCTTGTCCTTCATCCATCACGGTTTGGATAATTTGATATTTGAGAAGATAGTTGACCGGTCTCAAACCACCTCCATGGAAAATGAAGGGTGCTAGACAGTATAAGGCGGCAGTTTGGAGCTTCTTTAGTGACGGGAGAGTATAGAAGTATTTAGGCTATTTGCTAAAGGTACCTTCTATCACTATTTGTAAGGATATTTATGATGGGGTGTCATAAATGCAGGGATTCCCCCTAGGCATTGATTCCAAGATCTGAATGAGGGAGTAATGGCAAAACTGGAGGGATAAGATTCCCCCACATTGGTAATTGAATCTAGGCTTGAACAAGATATGGGTAAACAGATAGGCAGGTGGATGGGTAGGTTGGGACAACAGGTGTGCTAGGTAACTTAGAAAACAAGTAGTTTGAGTGGTTTGGTAACTCGAACAGATCACAAGCCTCCCAACCTCGAGTTTTGAAAGAGCGAAGAGGCTTGAATTAAGTGTATTTGTTCAAGTTGATTAGAGGGTTGGAGGGGCAAGCGAGTTGAGTAACAAAGCAAATAGGTAGTCCGGGTGGTTTGGTTAACCAGACAAATCTCAAGCCTCTTACTCTAGATCTCTGAAAAAGCAAAGAGACTTCAATTAGGTGTATTTGTTCGGGTTGATTGGATGGTCATGGTCGAGAGGGCAGGTAAGTAGGGTAACTTGGAAAATAGTTAGTTCGAGTGGTCTAGTAACCTGGACGAATCACAAGCCTTTGATACTTCAACTCTAAAAGAGAGGTGTATTTACTTGGGTTGACCAGAAGGGAATGATCTCCACTCAAGCAAGCAACCTTTCATTTGAACGTGTTTGTCTTTCTTGTGTGTCCTAATTGTTAAGGCAACGGTTGGTTCATTGCATATTTTGGTTTCTCAAGGCTGGTAGGTTCATGTCCATATCGGGAGATACATAGTTTTTGGAGTTATGTAATTGGTTTGAATTATGATATGAGTTAAGATAAATTATTCTTGTTAATTAGTGACGTTAATACAATGTTTTAAGTTCAATTATACTGTACGAAGATTCCTACAAGAATCATATATATTTTGAAGATTGTTGAGAAAGCATTTAAAGTAGCAATGTTCTGTCTTTTCATTCTTTTCCGCACTTATTGAGGTTAGAACTAGAGTTCACACGTCATTCTAAAGTTGCATTTGTTTCTTTGCTTTTGTTCAATGCAAAAGCTCTATGCTGTAAAGAGCTAGGCTTTCTATTTTTCCCATTAACAAACTTAGCTTAAGTTATACATTTACTGTTAGATTATTTATTTTATTATTCAATATAGGAAATAAAAAGAACTTCGAACAAATTAGTTGACCATCGTACCAGGAAGGAAAGAAGCATTTAGGCGCTTTTGCGACCAAGTTAATCTGCATTCACAAAGAATAGAATAAGAAAACTAGATATAATTTTCAATATATCATTTATTTCAAAAAGCGTTGTTGATCAATGCTCTATGCTATGCCATATATGATGGAAAATATTTCGCTAGTGAAACATTTGTCAACTACAATTAGATCAGAAAGAGGGAGCAATCTCCATTAACTCTTCTAATGCAACTAATGAGACTCAAGTACACACTGATGATAAATATGCTAGTTACATATTTCATTGTAGTCGATACAGTTAGGAATCTCAAAAAGGCTGAGGGTCAGCTTCAAGAAGAAAGCTAGAATCTCTCAAAAAAAAGAAAAAAGGTGTAAGACTTTTTTTGTTCCTCGTTGGGGGGAGGGGGAACATGGGTCTCATGCGGAGTTGAACATGCAGCTCATATACTCCCGGATGCATTCTTGCCGAGGCCAATGCTAGCCACTTGAGCTACACCTCACATGCAAATAAGATCACTATATTCCCTCTATTTTAATATTTGTCTAAATTTTTTATATTTTAGGGTTTTACAATCCATTTTTAATATCAAGATAGTATTTTTTTTCAATAATATCTTTAGTTTAATTGTGATGATTAAATAACTATTAATTGTATGAATTTATTTACTTTTATTTTAGAAAAAGGATAATTTTATCTACTTTTATAATTGTGTTATTACCAAGATTAATTTATTATTTTTCTTAATTTATGTGTTTTTTGTTTTTTGACATTTATTTTGATACGGAGGAAATATGATATAGCAAGACATAATTTTGAGGTTGGGGTCACGAATAGTCGGAAACTGGCCCTTATCCCATTAAGGCAGCTATTACCTCTTATAAGTACGTGGACGAGCAACTCAAGTATTAGTCTGGCTCCACTTCATTCTTTTACTTACTACCTCACAAAACACTTTCCTTAGCGAGTCTTACTAAAAAATTATGATTCCTCGAAGAGATCCACAATCCCTTTTTTAAACGGTGACTCATTTGTGAAAACAGAAAGCTAAATAAATCAAAGGGATATATACTCACAGTGCACCGCCTCCAGCTGGGCCAATTGTTTTGAATGCTGACATACCAGTCATAGAAATGCCATTAGCTGCTCCCCTTTGATGTTGTTCCTGTTTTTCAAATCAATGTGACAAATATATCACAAAAATTCCATGTAAGAATAATTTCAACTTTTCGATGGAAACAAAAGCCAATGAAACACAAAAATTTACCACTGCTCTATTTTGCAGGATGAACAAACTAGTTGCAATTGTCTCCTATGTCCAGGAAAAAAAAAAAATACAATAAGGCAGGTTTGTAATGAAGATAACCTTTTATTAATAAACTAAACTGATCTTCCAAGGATTAATAAACCCAATTCAATTCATTTATGAGATATTCTTAGGTGCTTTGAGAGTAAGAAAATATTTTTACTTTGAATTATTTAATGTTTTGACACTTCAATAATTATATTAAAAATGTAATTATAGAGAGAGACAATAATGATCCATAAGACAGAAATGTTAAACATTAAATAGAATAAAATAAAAGCTTTTTCTTGATCTAGGAATACCTAAGAAAACATTCCTGACATTCTTACACTCTCAATTTAACTCATGATTGGCTATATATAGAACTAGAAAGAGGTGCACTTACAGTCATAACATTCTTAAGAATAGAAGCAATATTTATCACTAGGTACAGTGTGAAGCCTGACAACGTTGTCATGAAAGGGTAGCTTTGCAAGAGAGGTATGGATAACATCTACATAAGGTGTCAAATACCAAGACACGGTTAAGATAAACAAACAAGCAAATGCTGAATCACATAATTGCAAGTTGAAACATTTGGTGAAAGGAAAGCAAACCCCTGTGATGCGACCAAGAGAAACGGGTCCACAAGCTTTTTGCACTGATGGGTATAGGGTTAGCTGGTAGATTATAATAGCAATACCTGAAAAGTTGAGAAGTTAGTAACAATGCAGCATACGCGCAAAAATTAAGTGTATATATTTGTTTCTATAAAAATAAATAAATAAATGAACAAATAAATTTAATACGATTCAATTGTTTCCTTATATATTATAATATCGGTAAATTATAGAATGTTCACCTTCAAATATGAACATTAAATGTTCACTTTCTTTTTATCTGTTATAAGCCGTTACTCTATTTTAATTATTTAATTGATACTGAGTTCCAAGTTCAAAATTAGCTTTGCACTAACAAATATCAATATAAAGACATTGGATTCCAAGTTTCGAATTGGGTCTCACATGAACAAAAACATACAGATACCGAGTTCCGAGTTTCGAGTTAGACATTAACAATAGGTTGCTTGATGCCAACTTGATGGACTACAATATTCTAATATCATGTATTAACATATTAAATTTATTTTATCATTCTCTACCATTAAATTTTTTAAATAACTTTAGATCAATAATTTAATTTTAAGTGAACATTCAATATTCATATTTTATAATAAGCATTCTAAACGCTATCTATAATGTCAGTATCACCTTGCACTGTCTCTTTTCCCCTACATTGATCAAAATCGTTGACTGTGCAGTGTACTTGCCGAATTTTCATTTTATAATATCTAAAGAAAATGATTAAAAAAAAAAACACACTGGTTCAAAGATTTCAAGATATATTGTAAGTAGTACTAATTTGAGATTAATTCATCGACTAGAAGAAGCATTAGATCCAAAGTAAGCAAAAATAAAATTAAAAAAAAAAAAGAGATTTTAGATACATCAGCCAACTTACATGGAACTTCACTAATGTATTGTTACGATGCGACTTTGCATAATATATTCCTACACCAATGAACTCATCCTCCAAACAAACACTAAATTATGGCCATTATCTATGTGAAGATCCCAAGTTTAGAAATCCAAATAAGCGAAATTCACTCAGCAGAACCTTGTAGAGAAAAAGTTAGGAAGTTTGTGTGGTAGTGCAAATCCTAACATTAATATATATCTAAAGATTCATAGATGTGAAAGATGTACCTGATATTGCAAGAACATTACCAACATCATCAGTTGTAAAGTTCAAACCGCCCAACCTTCGAGGACTGACAGCCCATAATGAGAAAACCTAACAAAGAAGTTATTATATCCACTTCATTTTCAAGAACAAGATTAATACATGCATGGAAAACAGAAATAGGAGGAAGAGTCATTCAGCATTAACAATACCTCTTGATAAGCAATGTCATGAAGTGAGAAAACACAGTAAACAATTACAGATGACATTAAGGGCCAATTTAGGAAGATGCTTTCATCTCTTTGGATCATCTTGTCTTTGTCAGCCCCACTGCTTCCAGCCTCTAAAGCTTCAGCTTTATTAGTGGACTTATTGCTACTATTGTGGTTGTGAAGTGTCTCCTGCAGTTATGCATATATTTAAAAGAAACTATTTGAGAGGAAAGATAAGAAAAAATGTAGAATTGGAAACGAAAAGCAAAGCTTATAGCTGAAAACTTTATACAAAAATGGCTCTACATTCTGATATGTAATCACATGAATGTTTTAATAAAAGTTGAACATAAAGAGGGATAGAAGTATCTGTGATTAATGAACAGTTACTGCAGTACTTCAGTTACATACCGGAAGCCAAATGCAGGCAATTGCTACTGCAAATGCAAAGGCTGATATTATAAAGCAGGGCAAGAAGTACGGAAACCTACAATGCAAGTCAGCACAGCAACAAAGCAAAATAGAAATTTAAAGTTAAAAGAGGGAAGGCAAAATTGAATCATTGAAGGTTCTGATTAAATAAAAAAAACCAAGAAAAATCCACTTACTTATCCCAAAAGGAATCCTTTGGAAATAGATGTGGGTATTTCACTACGGGCTGTAACACAGAGATTCACAAAGCATTAGAGAAACATGCAGAAAAAGATTAGTCTAAGACTAAAAGTGCATGGCAGAAGGGTTTCTCAAAGTTGTCCTTTCCTAAGCACAATTTGGACATAGAGTTTCAGGCATCAGCATTCTCAGTATAGAGTATAATACCTAAATTTTGAGGCATGAATGGAATGGCAGCTCATGCCTTTCAAAACAAGTCATCTTGTGTTATGTCCATGTGCAAAAACCATGGCTTCTGCAGATATGTATTTATTTATTTATTTATTTTTGTGGGTATATCGGTGACATTGTGATTTGAAACTAAGACTTCATGCATACGACTTAAAGCCCTCATTACTAGCCTACTCTTAGCGATTTAAATATGTTTTTAAATGCAAAGTAACAAATGAAAAAGAAGAAGTTACCTGAGCCAAATAACCTCCCAATGCTGGCCCAATGATTAAACCGACTCCCCAAGCTGCAACGACCTGAAATCAGATCTCACTTTGAATTATTATGATGGACATTGGACACAAGCTTCTAAGAAATGATAGTAAGTAGACGGAGGTTAGTTAGGCATACCGTCGACAGTGCTATGGCTTGGTGTTCTTCTCTGCAAATTTCAGTAGCATAAGCCTGTTAATAGAAGAAGTTGTGGTATCCACATATTAATTGGAGTTTGAATCAGTTGGAATAAAGAGCTTACATGAAAAACCATGAAAATTTAACAAATCAAGTTACATAAAACAATACATTAATAAGTAATAACTGTAATAATAAAAAAATAAAAGGCACCTTTATTGGTCCAAGCAAACCATTTAAACTTCCAAGAAGAAATCGCATGCTAACAGCCATCCAAAGATTTGTGCTGAGGCCAAATAGTGTGTTGAAAATGACACTGAGATCAGGTAAGCATTACTGTTAGTATTATGTGTAAACTTATAGTGTAGCTTGAAAGAAAGCATCCACCAAAGTCACATGTATACTTACACCGTGATAACCCCTATAATTATAACAGGTTTTCTACCATAGCGATCAGATACCATTCCCCACAATATAGACGTTAAAGCTCTGCCGAACATGAATGCAGATCCTACAAAATTTTCATATAAGGATCAGACCAAAAGAACTTCTGAAGATATAAGGCATCAAATAATGCAAGGACGAAAGCTAATCTTACCCACATAACCAGCATAGGAGCTGATATCTTCCTCTGTCTCTGCAATATTAAAATCTTTTACCTGAAAATAAATATTTATTATACGATTATCTTATATGTTACATCATTGAAGATGTACATTACGTGCAGCAGTAATTAAGGTCAATCATTAATGTAAGTTTGATTTGAGTATTCCATAACAAATGAGAAAGGGAGAAGGGAAAGCAATAAAGCAATTAGAAATGGACATTGGCACTCCATTTAAAATGTAAACCATATTGTGGGAGGAGGGATCAGAAAATATTATATACAGTGAACGGAACTTTGTATATTCAAGTTCAAGATACGTTTCAGATTATGCCTCTGATGATTGGCTTTTAATTGGAGAGAATTTTATGCCAGTTCATGGTAGCAGCAAACATTTCTATTTGCAAGTCTAAATTGAAAGTGAAATTTTGATGTGGTCTCAATCTCCTGTTTTAAATTTGCTCAAGCACATACCTCCCATTAGTGCGTCATTACTATCATGATATTTCAAAAACTCGAAAATAGTAGTGAGAAAAGCTGCAAGAAGGGGCTATATTCTTACACAAAATTTGTAATTAATCTTTTAATTATGGAGCAAAAGTTTTACTGCAAAGTTTATCAAAGTACAATAGACCAGTAGGAGGAAACTAATAACTTAAAAGCCTGTTATTAAAAATAATGATTAAACAATGAATTGGCACTCAAATTCATTTCTTCAAATGATCAAAATAAAATGAAAAGGATCAATCTGAACAAAAATAGCTTGTCAACCTAACAAATACGTTAATTTATATTCCATCGGAGGGTAAGCTGTCATTTTCAAAAGGCGATACACAAATCAAAAAAGCATATGACCTACTCAACGGCAATTTTAATTATAATAAATAGAAATAGTAGTAGAAATGATGATCTGGAAACAGCCAAAAAGAGCATGCATCATGTTGGAGGTAACAGTGAATCCCTGCAGAGAGTTCAACTCACCATGAAATAAACAAATGGAAAGAGTGATGATACAGGCAGCGCTGCACCGGAAAGAAGAAAAAGACATCAGAGAAGACATTACCAGTTAATTAGTAACTTTAAGAGAATTAATCAAAACCATAACAAATACAAGTATAAATTTCCCAACACAACGATGGACGTTGATTTGTTCCCATAAGGCTTTCCAACGTAGAGTGCAACTTGAGAAATACTAGCAATGCAACTTTATTTGAACAGAACTATCATCTTTTTAAAAATGCATCACCTTTGTTGCGATTACAAAGCAAAGGATGACAGGGTGGGATTATTTTCTCTTTTAGAATTAGACACCAACTTTTTTTTTTCTGCTAACCTTGGATGAATTTTGTCAATTTTGGCAACCACTATGAGGACATAGCAGACCTTGTTAAAAGTTAGATGCTGATAAGATATGTTCAAACAAAAAAAACATGCCAGAAGAAATCATTAAAACAACCAATTTTTCCAAAAAGTGGAAATAAAGTTGAAAGCTTACTGCCACATAACACGGCCATCCATATATAAAGAAGATTTCGAGTGGATACATCTGGTCTCAGCTCTTTGGCTTGATCCACCTTACAACCCGGGCAGTTCTCATAGTACTGTTTCCTCACAAGTGGCTGTCTAATATTCTGCTCTTCCATCTTTGTAACAGAGTCTCACTTCCTGGTTCTCACAGAAGGACTAATCAATGAGAAAGAGATGGCAAAGCCAATGCTTTTTAGCTCTTTTTTTCTTGAGGTCCAGGGAAGGAAAATACAAGTTTGAGTACACAGGCGCAGAGTTACAGGAGAAACTATTGGAGCTCTGCTCTGAATCAGAAGGGTTAAAAAATGTGCAGTGCATGCATCCCCAACTGTTACACTGAGAACTTCATATAGGAGCAGCGTATAGGCAACTGTATGACCGCATCCAACATTTGAGATATCTAGATCTACATATAGTAATTTTTTGGTAGACAAGTTCAGATGGGTCAGAACCGTTGTTCCACTAAGATAAAATTTTGCCTATAGAGATCTTATAGAATTGCCTACCAATGGATCTTCATATTTATAGCAAGAATTGAATTTGTGTCATTTAAGAGTATAAGTCAATTTTTTATTAATTTTATCAATTCTCATTTTTTGATTTAGTGGTTATAATTGATATTTTTTATGTTTGATTTTTCAAAGATATTTTTTCTTTTTCAATAGATGCAATTTTATTCGAGGTAAGGCTGAACACTAAATAGAAACCCTTCTCTTAACTGAGATTTAAATACGAGAGACAATTTGGAACGCAATAATAATTGCTGCCGGCTGGTAGATATTCGCAACGTGATTGCACCCGGCCAAGTGGACCAAAATAAAACAAACAATGGTCCCAGATGATTGAAAACTACTATTGTCACTGTCAGAGTGTCAGGTGCTCTTATCCTTTAGTAGGAGTTCATTATGGTGTTCAAAGTACGGATTGGGTAGGCTAGATCAAATCCAGACTTAGGCCAATTTTTTGGATTGGATTATTTTTTGAGCCCGATTTAATAATGACCCGATTAGAGATCGAGTCAACCTGAATTTTAAATAATATATATAAATTTAAATATTATATATAATAAAATTATAAAATTTTAAAAGTAAAAGATAAAATTTAAAATATATTATATAATATATATTTAAAAATAAACTATATCAATATAAAAATAATATTAAATTATATAAAATATATTAATCAAGATAAAATCTTATAATTTATCATAAGATTTTAAAAATATCATTTACAAAGAATTATTTGATTTCCTCTGGTCATTGAAATAATCCAAGATAACCTAAACTCCTACCAAAAATACACCGGATTAAATTTTAACTCCTAACTCTACTACATAAACTTTGAAATGGGACGGATTATCTGACCATGAATCTTGAACACCCCTAGAGCTCACCGTGACTTAACCACAGACGGCGGTGAAAGCTATTCCTTTTTTATTTTATATGTATGTATATAGTATTAAATACTCTATATTAGTAATAGTATATATTTGTATTATGTATATATTTATTATTATACATTAGAAAGAATATCTAAATTTCTATTAATATTAGATAAAATAATAAGTAATATTAGTGGTTTAGTATATTAATATAAAAATTATTTTTTAATTTTTAATTATTACAATTAATATATTTAATTCTATTGGTATATATAATATACTTTTTTATTAATTATAATATTATAATAAATAAATATATATCATAATATTATAAAAGAGAATTTGAATTTTCTTTTTATCATATATGAGTGTAATTCCTTGTTGAGTTTTCAAGTTAAAATTGGAGTTATGAAAAAAAAAATGGTGAGACTTAACAAGAAATGCAATTGACTTGTAAGATTTAATTTTAAGATGTAAATATGTTTATAAGGATCAAAAACAAAATATTTAATATTTGTAAAGATTAAATGTGAATTTTAAAATATTTATAGAGACCAAAATTTAGAATTGTACAGCACTAAAATCATAATATTGGAAAAAAGGTAACCAAAAGCCAAAAAATAAAAAGAATAAAGGGACTAAAATTAAAATAATCTATATTTATAGGAATTAAAAATATATTTAAATCTAATTTTAATAAGGATTATAAAATTAAATCTAACATTTATAGTCTTAATTTTCTCACCCATGATTTGCTGTTAAATCTCAATAACATCTTATAGATTTGATTTGGAAATTATGGAGATATTCTTTCCTTAATGACATAATAATTGTTAGAATCTTTGATTGGCAAAATATGAATTTATAAATAAGGTACAGAGTCCCTGGTCTAAATATGGTTAAACAATAACCCATTTCATCTGCGGTAAACTATTGTTGTGCAGCTGCTGCCACCATTAACATCTACTACAATTCAAGAATATCATTTTTAAATAGGAAGTCATCAAGAGGTATGCATTATGATGCATTATGTTATTGTGTATTAAATTAGTGATCTAAATCCTAGTATAGATCCAGACCAAATTAAAATTTTTTCCACATGACTATCATAAAAATAAAAATAAAGGTTTTCTTAATCAACGCCCTTAAGGAGTCAATGGTTAAGAAATCAAGAATGAAAAATTTTTAATTGAAAAGTAAGGTTAGTTTGGTTTCTACCTTCATTTCTTATTTTCTTATTTTCAAGATTTTGTCAAGAAAATAGTGAAAATAAGAAAATCTTATTTCACTATTTCCATTTAATATTTTCATTATTTTCTTCACAAAATTCAAAAAATAAAAAAAATTAAAAATTACATAAAAATAGAAACCAACAAACCCTAAGATTTTCCTGCACCATGCATAATCGTTCTTATTTACTTGCATGCACAATTCATTCCTTATCTGCTTATCATTCTAATTTGACTATTATCCTATTGTAAATTTAATCTATTTATGTATTTATATATATATATATATAGAGAGAGAGAGAGAGAGAGAGAGTGATTGAATTGCTAACCTCCACATTTTATTTGGGACAAAAAATTCACTTATTCTTTTAGTGAATCTACTTGTAGTTTTGGACAATTCTATTATTTTATTTTTATCTATATTAATTGCTTATTTAACTTTTTCTCTCTCCTATTAATTTCAAAGATGCTAATTATTCCGGACTAAGACCTTGAGGTCCATATCCTGGTCTATCCGTTTTAGCCTATACAATGGTTGGGCTAATACAATCCAACTCGAAACTCATGCGAGTAGGGAAATAAGGCCTAACTCGGAATCCACGAAGATCACACGCCTGCAATGAGAGGCCAAGAATCTCGGAGCCCATGCAACGTGCTGAACGATTGTTGAGAATTCGGAATGGGCTCCTCGAATCGTGGAACTCAATCGCACCCATCTTCATTCACTTTCACTTACAAGTAGGAGGTAACTCCTCGACAATCAGGCACATTATCTCATCTATACTCTCGTATCTCTTACACTCCTTGAATTGAGCATTGGAGTCCTTGCAAGTACAACCCACACCGTTGTGAAGAGCTAGTTTCCACTACTCGTAGTAGAGCTCAAGTAGCTTCAAAGTCTTAGTTTCATTCAAAGTATCTCCATTTTCCAAGATTCGACAACCTACCTCTGATTATTGGCACTATCTGTGAGGAGCCTAAAGTTGCTTTTGTTTTGTTCTTTCGACAGTTTCAACCACCGTGTCTACCAATTGCAGGCCGGAACCTGTGGCGGTGCACGACTCCATGAATAATGAACCACCACTACTCCTAGAGAAGGTGGAAGGACGCACAACTTCCGAATCAGCATTTGACACTAGAGATCAACATGACATCCAGAATGCGATGGCGTGTCGCTCATTGGTCCAAGCTCCAGCAAATGAGAGAACCTTGTCCTATATGCGAAAATGGTGTCAATCACATGAGACCAAGCTTCTCATATACAAGAGTTAGAGTAGAACCTGGAGCACATGCGCCAAGTGTAACACCCTACTAATTTAATGTTATGCTTAAGTCATAGCATTCAATTAAGTAGACTGTGTTACGGTGTTAATGTTCTGCTTAAATTTCGTGATTTGTATTACAAAACAGTCGAAGCGGCGCGCTGTTATATAATAGATATGAATAGCATTATGCAACGTAATACAATTTAATATAACACAACAGAAAAGATACGAATAAGTGGCATGTTACCAACTGTATATGTACATATGTAGGCTGGAAGCCAATGCTTCAGTCTATACATATATATATTAGAAGCAGATGAAATAAAGATACAGCAAAATACCTATTGCTAGCAAGCAGAGACGGAACTAGCAAGAGCCGACTGCGTCCAACGAGTCCAACTCGGAAACCTGATGAAGTTACAGAACTAGGATCTCAATAAAAGGAGTGGTCGTTGAGCCCCTTGCCAGTGTCTGAGAATGATGCGGAAAATATAGCACGGGGTGAGAATTTCAAGAAATTCTCAGTAGGATTGGTGCATAGTGATTGTTTGACGTCACATACATTCTCAGTTGCCTCGGGTTTTATTTAATTATAAAAACATGTGTTCAAACTGAAATATCTATTTTAATGAGTTCAATAAAATATCTAGTCTGAGGCAAGGTTCAATTTTAGTTTAGACGGCACAAGAAATAAAATAGATTACTAACAATGGCATGTAGAAGGATAAACAGAATGACTAAGTAAACAGCAGTGAATAAATATAGTAGACGGCTGTAACATCTTGACATAACTATTTCATGCAGTTATGCATTCATGTAATCATGTAACTCATACTTGAACTTTCCTTCTTAAACCTTTCATTTCCTTTCATCATTTTTCCATCTCTTGGTCCCCTGGGAGTTCTTGGCCATTTAGACTCCTAGGTAATAGTTTGCTTATCAGGATCGAGCTCGTTCCTATACAGGAAGTGCCGGGTTTACTTTCCCCGACGTTCCCACCGATCTATTCCCCTTAACTTCTTATCCGGGGCTGGCCCAAGTAGCATGGAACTTTCATAGTAACATAGTTCTTCTCATAACTTTCATAACTTTCCTTGAAATGTATATGCATTAACATGTAACTCATAACTTGTACATGGGTTCTACCAAAATTTTGGCGGCATAACGGAACATGTCTGCTTCCCCATGAATAGTGCCAGCCAACCAATACATTTACACAATTTACAATTTCAATATAGAGCAGCAATTATTCACATACATTCATAAATTCATTCATAGCTTCAACAAGCTTCAATGGGACTTTTGACTGATTTTGCCTAGTTCTGCCTGATTATGGTATAGCCCACCTTTATTTCAATTTAACTCCTTTAAACCTGATTTTTGGATATGTTGTAGCCTTCTATGTCTAGTTTCTAACCTTTTTAGTCCCATCTAATTTTGATATCTATAGCTCAAGATATTCAGATTTTATCCCGGCATGCCCAACGGCTAGCCAGAATCAGGCAACGAAAAGTAAAAATCCACTAAAAATCTAAAACTGACTCAAATCACACGAAATTGGACTCATATTAAAGCTAACAGGGTGACGTTTCATTTGCAAAAAGTTCCATTTCATTTGGCTTGGTAGGGCTCGAGTTATAAGCCCCGAGTTCTGACCTTCCTAAACTGCCCTGTTCTGGCCCGGTTTGGACATAGGGCAACTTTCTTGGATCACTGGGAGCAACTGGGACCTTATCAAATTCTGAAATTTTTATGGGACATTCTCCTATGTGTAAGGTTTCTAAAAAATTTAGTTTCATTCATTTTCAAGTAGTATAGGTCGAGTTCTATCTTGAACAAGCTAGTCTGCCCAGATTCAGAGTCAGAACCCTAGGTCGAAATTCAAAAATTCATAACTCCCTCAATACTAATCCAAAAGCCTTATATGATATATCTATGGAAAGCCCTAGATGTCTAGTTTCATTTAAAATTGGTCTCATCAAATTTGATCGGCTGTAGTCGGAGCCGTACACTCCGCCATACGGACTGGCGAGGGGTTTTGATTCTCTAACCCATCAGCCCCATCTATTTTCATGGTTTGTTGCTTCCACTTCGGTTTGAATCAAACCAACAGCCCAAAACCAATCACATATCATCATAAACATTCATTTAATACATCAAGGAAGGTGAAAATAATTCAAGTCCAGCCAGCCAAGTCCATGGATTTAATGCAAGAATCAAAACTCCTACCTTTGATCCAAGTGTTTGTGTTGGATTCTTGAAGTGTGGATGAATAAGGCTGGATTTGGCTTGAGTTTTTGGGTGTGTGAGTAAGAGAGAAAGAGAGCTGAAGGAGAAGAGGAAAAGTGGCGTGAATGAGGGTCAAAATTGGTGATAAGGCAGCAGAAAATCTGACGACATGAGGGTGTATAGGTGGCTTCCTTCTTGCATTTTGATTGGTCCAAAAGGCTTGGCTGAAATTCAGCCAAGCTTCTCCATGATTTAGTGGCCTTGTGGCGCCACTTTTTGGCTAGTAAGTGGCTGAGCCATCAGCCACTCAAAATAGGGTTTGAGGCTTGCAATTCTATTGGCCCGGTTCCGACAGTTTAAAATACCGTAATATTACCGATTTCCTTTAAATCGGTAAATCGGTAAATCGGTTTCGTGGAAATTCTTATGAAATCTTCTGTACTCCTAACTTAATTCTCTCTTATCTAAACTCAAGTTATTGCTAATTAATTGAGTCTAAATAATGGTTTAACCGAATCTTGATTAATCTCAATTATTCGCTAAAAACTGAACAATTGAATGGAAAACGATAAAAGGATTTCGGAGGATGTTACACGAAGCCAATGACAGTGACATCGTCGTGATCGGCATTGTTGAGATCATAAGAGCCGTGACCATTACAAACCATGTCATCATTGGCCATGTTATCACTATGAAGAGCCGTACTTGTGAAGTACGATCAACCTCAGGAGAAAGAGAACGGACATCAAAAGGAGCCCCGAAGTGAGCATTCACGCTACTATGTCGACTACGTCAAGTTACAATCTTCTTGGGTAAGGAGCTTGGATCAGCAATCAAGGCACTACTCAAATCGATACGAAGACTCAGAGGACAATGTTGAAATGCCATTCTCCGACTATATTATGAGCACCATGCTCCTCAAGGGGTTCAAACCTCCAATTGACATGGAGCCTTATGATGGAAGCACAGATCCCTAAAGCATATGGATGCCTTCGAACCCACAATGACTCTAGCTGAGGTCTTTGACCCCGTTCGATGTATGGCTTTCTCGATCATGTTAAAGAAAGTAGCCCTTACATGGTTCAACTTGTTACCCCCGAAGTCCATTAATAAGTTCTCGAACTTCTCATCCTAGTTTTTGGCTTATTTCACCACTCGGAAGTTTAAGGAAAAACCGATCTCTAGCCTGTTAGGAGTATCACAATGATAAGAAGAGCCACTCCGAGATTTTTTCAAGTGCTTCAATGTGGAGACATTATTAATTAAAGAATTAAAGACTAAGCTTGCAGCTCCTACCCTTTTCAATGAAATCCTACTTGGGGTCAAGTATGACTCTTTATCCAAGCGTTCGATAAGAACCATGGACAAGATCCAAATGAGGGCAGAAAGTACATCTACCTAGAAGAAATGCCAAAAGCCATTACAAACTTAGGACATAATTAAGGCAAAAGAAGTCAAGTCCTCAACAAAAGGAGCACTTGAGGAAAGAAACAAAGACACCGAGGGTCAAAAGGTATCATGACTATACTCCTCTCAATATTTCCCTAGCAGATCTGTACAGAGAGGTTAGGCAAGTGGAGAAATTCCCCAAATCAAAGGTGCTCCAAGTAAGGGCTTACACCAATAGGTCCTTATTCTACGAATACCATAATGATTTTGGGCACAGAACTAAGGATTGCTACGATCTCAAAGATGCCGTTGAACTATTGATCTGAGAAGGAATATTGGCGAGGTACATTGCCTCCTAGAGAAGTCCTAGGAAAAGGATAGCTTCCTTTATAAGGGATGAAGAAATAAAGAACCCTAGGAACTAGAGAATTTCAGAATTGGAGACAGTTTGGGAAGGTCAAAATGGAACGGAGGCAGTTCCAAAAGCCATTAACATCATTACTGAAGGATTTGTGGGGTCGCACGATGTAGTCTGCCCATAAAAAGCACTTCTAAGAAGTTCTGAGTCTGACTTTCGAGAAAATGAAGAAAACCTATAAGCCTTCGTCTACTCCCGAGATTGTTTTCTTGAGTTTCGGCCTAGAATGAATTGTTCCAGGGCATGACAACCCCATGATCATCTCGGCCGTGATGGTTAACATCGAAGTAATAAGGGTTTTCGTATACCAAGGGAGTTTAGCTGATATCATATTCCAAGATGCCTTCGATAAACTAAGTTGAAGAACTCTAATTTTCAATCATACAAGGAAGTGCTCATCAGGTTTCTCAGGCGAAAAGGTACACTTAGATGGGTATGCCACCATCTACTTGACTCTAAAACTCGGCCACAAATCAGGATAATCAAGGTCGACTTCCTGGTAATTGACTGTCCCTCAGCATATAATGTGATTCTGGGAAGACCTACCTTGAATAAGATTGGAGCTATCATCTCCACATTGTGCCTCACCTGAAGTTCTTCATAAACAATGGAGAAATAGCCACCATAAGCATAAATCAAGCAATGGCATGCAAGTGTTATAACGCGAGCTTAGAGGTAGCTTGAAAGAATCTGGAAATTGCTCTTATCTTCTGAGTTTGTTTAAGGTCCTCCAAGTTTGTTTAAGGTCATGATGGTAAACCTCATGTTCATGGATGACAAGAAATAAAGAGGCTTGAACCCGATGGAGAACTCAAGGTCGTTCAGATCAAACCCATGGTTGATCAAACAACCTCGATCAGTAACAGCCTCCCAACCTTGCTAAAGGAAGAGCTTGACCCTTTTAAGAAAGAACATAGATTTTTTTCTTGGACTACCGCCGACATGCCCGAGATTGATCTAGAATTCATGTGCCACCGAACAGCAATATTCCCTGGGTCCTGATCAATAGCCAAGAAAAGGAGCTAAATGAGCCAGAATAAGGCCTTCGTCATTCAAGAGTAAGTCCAAAACTTCTTGGATGTAGGTTCGTTCGTGAGGTCATGTATTCGACGTGGTTGTCCAACGTCGTCATGGTGAAGAAATCCAATGGAAAGTGGCGAATGCGCGTTAACTACACTAACCTCCACAAAGCCTGCCTAAAGGATTCTTATCCCCTACCATGTATAGACGGATTAGTTGATGTAGCTTCTGGCTTCCAATTTCTCTCCTTCATGAATGCTTACTTGGGATACAATCAAATTTCGATGCACCCCTATGACGAGGAGAAGACAACATTCATCACTCCAATGGCCAACTATTGCTACAAAGTTATGTCATTCGAACTGAAGAACACGGAGGCCACATACCAGAGATTGATGGATAAGATTTTTACTAATCGCATCGGAATCTTAATAGAAGTCCACATCAACGATATGTTGCTGAAAATAACGAAAGACAGAAAGCTACCCTCAAAACTTAAAATTGTTTTTAATTGTCTACATAAGCATAAGATGAGATTAAATCCACAGAGATGTGGCTTTGCCATCATAGTTGGAAAGTTCTTAGGGTTCATGCTCACATATTGGGGAATTAAAGCAAAGCTTGATAAGTTTCAATCAATTCTAAAGATGAAGAGTCTAAACCTCCGTGAAGGAAGTTTAGCATTTGACGAGGAGGATAGCATCCCTCTCTAGGTTCTTAGTAGTGTCAGCCTAGCACTTCCCTTTTTTCCATTACTCAAAAAAGAAAGCACCTTTAAATGGATGCCGAAGTGTGAAGCAACATTTGTGGAATTTAAGGAATATCTCTCTTGCCCGCTCATCTTATGAACCTCAGGTCAGCCAACCATTATACCTATAACTCTTGATGAGCGATGCAGTTATAGTTTTGTTGATCCGAGAAGACGCTAGATAGTATCACCTCGTCTACTTTGTCAGTAAAGCATTATAGAGGCTGGAGCTCCGATATCAAAAATTGGAGAAATCTGCCTTTGCACTGTTAGCTACTGCCTGCTATTTTCAATAGTACTTTCAAGCCCATCCTATAATAATAAGGACTGACCTGCCTATCTGGCAAGTACTATAGAAGTCAGATCTTGCAGGAAGAATAGTGGCATGGTCAGTGGAGCTCTCCAAATTTGATGTTCGATATGAGCTTAGAATTGCCATAAAAGCCTAAGTGCTGGCGAATTTCCTTGTAGAAACGGTAGACAAAGGGGAATCACAAGACCTAAGTTGGATGTTGCACGTAGATGGAGCTTCTAGTGCCAAAGGATGTGAAGCTTATGTCATATTGGAGAGAGAAGGCGATGTTGTGGTTGAACTCTTAATCAAGTATTTCCTATCTCCAACAACCAAGTAGAGTATGAAGCATTGATCATAAGACTCCAACTCGCTTCTGACATTGGCACTACTCGACTTATGATCTGCATTGATTCCCAGATTGTGACATTGCAAGTAACTGAAACCTACCAGGGCAAGGATGCCTTGCTGTAGAAATACTTGGCTAAGGTGAAGGACCTGATTAATAAGCTTGAAGCTTACGAAGTTTGACATAGTCTAAGAGAGAAGAATATCAGAGCCAACATCTTTTCCTACCTAGCACTAAGCTAGGAGGGAATAACAAAAGTTTAATCCAAAAAACATTAAAGTCCTCCTCCATAATGGAAGCAGTTTCAACTTTGACTATTGAAGAGTCTCCAAGTTGGATGACTTTAATCTTCCAAAGATTTACAAAACATAACTCTCCTAAATGATCTTGTAGAAGCAAAAAGGATGGGGAAAGAAGCCTCTTACTATACTATCATCAGAGGATAGGTATATAAGAGCTTATCCTAGCCATTTTTGAAATGCTTAAGCCTTGAAGGGATCCATGAAGGGTGTTGCGGCCACCACCTCAGAGGAAAAGCATTGGCATTAAAAGTCTTACGAGTCGACTACTACTAGCCCACTATAGTCAAAGATCTATTGACTTTGTAAAGAAATGTTAGAAATGCTAGCAAAGATGCCTACTTCCATGTCACTCCAGCCAATGAGCTCTCGATGATTATGTCCCCTTAGCGATTTAGTAAGTAAGGAATCAAGCTTTTAGGTCCTTTCCCACTTACCTCAAGGCAAGTTAAATATCTAATCGTAGTAATTGACTACTTTACTAAGTGCGTGGAAGTAGACTTGTTATCTACCATCATTGCAGCTCAAGCTATGAAGTTTGTATGGAGAAATATCTTCACCCACTTTAGGATGCCAAAATCCATGGTCATTGACAACAAAACACAATTCATCGATCAAAAGTTCCAAGGGTTCCTTGCTAATTATTAGGTGAAGCACCATTTCACCTCAGTGGAGCACCCCCAAGCCCATGGGCAAGTTGAAGCCATCAATAAGGTCATTCTCCGACATATGAAAAAAAAGGCTCAATGAAGCTAAAAGAGCATGGGCCAATGAGCTCAGGAATGTCCTTTGGTCTTATCAAATGACCCCTCAATCAACTGCAAAGGAAGCCCTCTTCAAGCTAACATACGACGTAGACGTTATGATTCTAGTCAAGGTCGAAGAGCTTAGTCCGAAAGTCATTTTTCAAGCTATGAATTCTGAGGTTGTCCAAGAAGAAGTTGACTTCTCCAGTGAAGCCAAAGAAATGGCGCATATCCGAGAAAAAGTGTTGAAGTAAAGAATTGCTAGAAGATATAACTCTATTGTAGTTCCTCGAAAATTCGCAAAACGCAATTTAGTTCTTCGACGTGATAACATCAGACCACCACCCTCCGAGTAAGGCAAGCTTGCAGCAAATTGGGAAGGGCCATTTGAGTTATTGAAGTTGTAGGAAAGGGAGCACACAAGCTCTCCACTTTGTTGGGATTCAAGGTTCCAAGGTCATGGAATACCTCAAACCTTAGGAAATTTTATATGTGATGTAAACCACGTGAAGTTGATGTACTCTTTTTCCTACCTTGGGTTTTGTCCTACTGGGTTTTCTCGAGGAGCTTTTAACAAGGCGGGACTTCTATGGCCCAAGCGGCATTCACATATACCCACTTGCTTTTTCTCTTGTCCAATTTACAAATTCATTGTAACCTTTTATTTGCTATCAATGAAATTATTATTTTCTCATTCCCATTTACTACTTTGTTTAAATCCTAAGGGATTGATTACTCCTTAGTCGAAATATTTAAAGCCAAGGTCCAAAACTTCGAGAGTAGTTTTTGTTAAAATTTGGGTCACAAACAACCTCAGAAGTAACCAAGTTATCAACAGTCTTGGAATAATTCTAACCCTTAAGTATCTAATTTAAGCAAAATTAAAGACCCAGGTTTTACGTGACCTCAAAAAATAGTTCCCTTAAAGTTATTAAACTTAAGTGGAAAAGTAAAAGGACACATGCAAATAAAAACATAAAGTTCTCAGTAATAATAATAAAACACAGAAATTAGGTAACCAATTCATTACAAAAACCCATAAAAGGGCATATACAAAATACATGAAAAATTAAATAAGAGAAGGCCTAAGGGTCAATCTCGGGGTTGACAAGGTCAGACTCCTATTCAGCTTCATCATCTTCCATAATTCGGCTATCCACAACATGGCGATGGAGCTCTATCTCACTAAAGTCAACCTCGGGATATATAACCTTGGCTTGAGCCATGCACTCGCTTCAATCTTAGAGGCTGATTGTACCCATTAGTCCTCCATGTACTTTACTTCCTTTTGAGCTTGGAGACCTTCTTGGCTGACTCAGTGCAAGCCTTCTCAGACTCTTGTAGTTGATCCTTTAACTCCACTTGCTCTTGGTCCTTAGTCTTGGCATGATCCTTCAATTCCTCGACCTTGGAAAGTAGCTCTTGCTTAGCCTTCTCCAAGGTTGTCTTTTCACTTTGAAGAAGAATCATCCTCTCCTCCTAGTCTTTCTTTTCCACATGGGCTCGAAGCCCAAAGGTCACTACCAATGTTGAGTAGTCACATACTACCGCTGACTTCAATAAAATATGGCTGGCCTATTGAAGTTTCTCCATGAGGTTGTCTTTATCCCCACGGAATTGCTCGAGGGTGATCGAGTTCATCAACACTTGGTCCACAAATTCTTGATATGGGAAGTCCTTGGCCAGGGCATTCAACTCATACTTCTCCACGGGGGTTAGAAAAATGTTAGTGTCAACCTCCATGACATTTTTCTCCTTAGTTGCCATCTTTTTCCCCTTCTGCTTTTTTAGAGGCTAGACCTTAGGGGCAAAGGACCTGGAGCAGGAGTGAACTTTCAGTCCTTAGAGCCCACAGACCTTGGATTGTTGCTACTGCTTTGCCCGTGAGGCCTTTTCAGTATCCTACAGTGGAACTCGGCCATAGTGCCTTTTGGAACCATCTTGTCTACAAGAAAAGCAAAAGATAATAACAGATTATAAATATAAATGCAAGATAAAGCAAGGAAAATGGCAAAGGTATAGGATAACCTAAGTGTCTCTTAGCCACCCCGGCATCAATGCCAAATATGATTTTTAAATTAAGATGGTTCTTCTTAAAGCTCGTTAGGAAGAACTTAGCAACCACCCTTTCCTTGGACAAAAGGCTATCCTCATCTACTCAAGATACCTTGAAATTCTTCATCTAGTAGCAATTTATTTTAAAATCCCCTTCTCTGGTCTACCAAAAAGAGGTCGTACATGGAGCTTCAAACAGCTTGAAGTAAATTAGCTTGAAATTATCGAAAGACTACTCATAAAGAAGGAAGACTTTTCAATTCACATGAGCTCAGAAAGATAGCCAACTTGTGGTTATGCCTCGATCGTTGGGACAGGTAGGAGAGAAAAGGTAAAAGAAGATGTTGACGGAAGGTAGAACTCCGAGATACTCGTATATTATCTCGTAGCCCCTTGTCATTGCCTAACTATTAGGATGAAGTTAGGAAAAGGCTACCAAAGTTAAAACCAAGATCGTAAACTGGAAGTCGGTGAATGGGATTCAAATAATGAACTTCGAGATGAAGACGTCATACATCCACATCTAGACCGAGCTACTCCCATGGTTAATATAGCAGACCCTCTTGTTGATGTCGAGAATTGGGGGGTGTAATCCTCTTCATACTCACCCTCCAGAGTTATTAAGTTTTCTTCCTTCAAGGACCTTAACAACTCAGAGCTTACTCATGATAAAGTTCTGAGTACCTCCTGATCTACCCATTGATAAATAAAGTTGGTTGACGGCAAAAATTGAAGGACGTTCGGAGCCTATCTCTTGCCAATTTCCGAAGCCAGAGTGTAGCCTACATAAGTGAACCACCTCTAATCATAACCTCGGAAGATGAATTGTCAAAAATGAAAATTCCTACTCTAAGAACCTATGGTGGTTTCCCTCACTAGGAAACTCCTACACTGGGGGCAAGCGCCACAGAGAAAGAAGAAAGTGATGGTTCAAGGGCCATCATTGTTCAACAAAGAAATGAAAAAGCAAATAGTGCAAGTGTGAGCGAAACTACCAATGGAAGCAACATTAGCGAAAGGAGAAAGAAGATTTAGAGACTTACCTTTAGTAGAAATGGAAGTAGAAGAAGGTTGCAAGTGCAGCAAAATCCAAACGTCTTTGAAATTCCTCTTCTTTTCTGGTTACCGACACTCACTTTGGACACAAATGGTAGGAAAGCAAAAAGTGTGAAGAAGAAGGAGATAGGGGGTATTTAAAGAAGCCTACACATCCCTCACCACACAATCCAAAGGTCGCAAAGGGCCGTGTAGTGTCTTTTCATGTCATAAGCTAGGGGTAAATTTGTGAAAATACCTCATTTCAAATAATGATAGCAGAAAAATCGAGCTACAAAAATGCCATCCATCTACTCAGGGGCAAGTTACATGACCCATGAAAAGAAATCCTCATAAAAAAGGAAGGGTCGCATCTTTACGAAGCTCCCTTAACTAACCACAGATAGGAGACGTTTGAGAAGGAGACCGCTCGAGGTTGGGACATCCCACTCCTAATTGATGTTGAACAATATCGTTGAAACTCGGCATTCAAGGTTATCACCTTGAAACCTACTTAGGGGCACTATTCTGAACTAGGACTTTGAGTCCCATATCTCGAGTTATCTGTTAAAGCTTATACAATGGTTGGGCCAATGCTGCCCAACTCGGAACTCATGCAGATGGGGAAATAAGGTCTAACTTAAAACCCATGAAGATCACACGCTCACAATGAGAGGTTGAGAAGCTCAGACCCCATGTAACATGCAGAACGATTGTTGAGAATATGAAATGAGCTCCTCGAATTGCGAAACTCAACCGCACCTGTCTTCTTCCACTTTCCCCTATAATTAGGAGGTAATTTCTCAAAAATCAGGCACGTTATCTCGCCCCTACACTCGTATCTCTTACACTCCTTAACTTGAGCGTCAGAGTTCTTGTAGGTACACCCCCACCATCGTGAAGTGTGAGTTTTCACTACTCACAACAAAGCTAAAGCAACTTTGGAGTCCCAGTTTCATTCAAAGTATCTCTATGTTCCATAATCCGGCAACCCATCTCCGAACATTTACATTAAATACATAAAATAATATTTTTGTTAGAAGTAAGTACTTAATTAAAATATACTTTTATGCCTCAAAAAATTAAATATATTATTTTCTGCAACAAATGATATATACGATATTACTTTATACATTTAATAATGTTAAAATATAGTATCCTATCAAAAAAAAAATTGTTAAAATATAGTAAGGTATGATAACCTAATTACGATACTGTATATTACAATAAACTCATATATGCTAAATATATCCTAATATTATGATAATGTATATGATACGATGATATATCCTAACATTTATCGTCAAAGGAAAAACTTATACTACGACAATATATCATAACATATCCCGAATATTTAGATAATCATATAGCTTACAACAATTTTAAAAAATATCTTATATATCTTTTTCACAAAAAATAGTATTATTTATATGTGTCAAAGAATATCGTATATATCGTTTATTGCAAAATTGATATCTTTTGATTTTTGGATGCATAAAAAGGTATATTTTAATTAAACACGTCTAACAAAAATATTATGTGTATTTAATGTAATAATATTTCAAATTAATAGGAGAGAGAAAAAAGTTGAACAAGCCATTAATGTAGATATAAATAAAATGACATAATTGTCCAAAATTACAAGTAGATTCACTAAAAGAATGAGTGGGTTTAAATGTGGAGGTTGATAACCTCTACTTGAAGGTGTGGATGTTAGCAATCCCCATATATATAGTTTTCTTCATTGAATTGCTTTAGTGTTTTATTTTAAATCTACCTATTTAAAATCCAGGAGATTTTGGGTGCACAATAGATCCCCAAAAATGCCTCTTAGTGAGTTTGGTATCTTACCCCTTTTTTGGGTGTTTCTAGGTACATGACATGATAGCAAGGATCGAGTTCATTTGGGATGCTCAATACTTGTAGAGTAGCTACGAAGTTTGTTGTGATATGTATAATTATTTGTGTTAGAAGGCATGACCATAGAGCTATATATGTATATCTTAGTCAGCCAAGTGATTGTACACATGGTCTATCTGTAATAATTGGCATGTAAAAAAGAATTATTGATGACATCCTTAATGATGTTCAATTTTTTTAAAATTTGGTACAAACGATCTTTATGATATGTATTCAATAGTTAGATTGATAATAACTACATTTTATAAAAAGTTATTAAAGGTATAAATATGTCCTATCTTACATAGGTGTCAAAAGATCCCTATATATATATATACATAGGTGAGGAGAAAATTTGGGCTATATTAACTGTACATGAATAGTTAAAATTAAAAGTTATTTAAAGGTCAAATGACCATTTAAAAAATTACTTTATATTTTAATGTTATCCATTCACGTCCTCGACACTTTTCTTGTTGACGTAGTACCCCTTGATGATGATGCAGTCTAATAATGGACCTAGTTGTAAAACCTTCTTGTCAAGGAGATAACCTATGAACACAACCTTCACTTAAACTTTCTCATTATGCTTTAGTATTGACCTTTGTTGTCAACTACACTTTCATTAGGATTTGGATCCTTTAAAGTGAGTATATTTGTAAAGTGAAAAAGTGAGGGTTAACCACCGTTGGATCATTTAGGGGGACTCACACACAATGAAAGTTATTAATCCAATGATGGTTAACCCCTTACTTTCTCTCTTGACGAACATGCTCATTTTAAAGGATGCAAATCCCTTTTGTTAATAGGCTCATTCTAACCTGGGCCGTGTTAAGTTATGGACCATGATCGTCCTTGCAAAGTTTCTAAAAAATTAAGCACTATAAGGGTCTTCAGTCAATTTTATTAATAAGTTTAATTTGTTTTTATACCCCTTAATTAGTTTAGCTTTTCTCTTCATCTTCTTACCAGCATGCAAATACCGCCACCACCACCATTAGTTACCATTCTAGGAATCAATTCCCTTATTTAGGCTTCTTCTTCATTCCAACCTCTACTACATATGCGTTGTTGGATTATAGTGTGATGATGAAGTCTGACAATGATGGCATTTTGCAGAGAGAGCCATGAGGATGATGATGGCCTCTACTTGTGGTTTTGAACGGTTTTAGGCTCTAATTGATGGATGCTATTGTCACATACCTACCACCACTGTCATTGTCAAGATGCAAGTGGTCACTGTAACTTTCTTAGACAATTTCTCCTGCTGGAATATCATGCTAGAGTGGCATTGTTGCCATAATTTTTTGAGGCCCTTGTTTTTGTGATTTATGTGGTTTTGTTATTTGGATTTGAGTTTTGATTTAATTCATGGTTAAATTTGTTGCTTTTTACCAATTTAAAATTTAACATGTCACTTTTAAACCCTTAAAAACATAATATCTATAGATTTTAATATTTTAATTTTAGATTTGCTGCATTTGGGTATTTGGTTTGCCACATTGTTTAAAGAATTCATCGTGGATGAAATTGCCTATGTTCATTAGATTGGGTCGGGTGGCAATGAGAGTAAGTTATGGAGGATTGGTTTAGATATAGTTTGTGTAGAGTAGTTAATATGTTTACATAGAGTAGATACCACACAACAATTGAACTTGTCCTTTATGTTCTACAACACCGATGAGGAAGAAGACAATCTGATGTTCCATGACAATTTGCAACCCCAATAGGTTATGGGTATTGCCTAGAATTCTTTGAGTGATGGCTATGGTAGAAATGGAGATGTTTAATTTGCAATGAAGTTGATAAATGGAATGGACTCCTTTGTAGTATGCTTCCCTACTCATAATTCATGTTTAAGAAAGATTTGTACTAAATCTAGATTAAGGAAGAGAAAAATGGATATTTAAATTGTTAATTTTTGCAGCTTTATCCAATCTTGGATGAATATATAATTCCACAACTTTAGTTCTTATCTTTTCTAGATCATATTCATAATTTTGAAGACTTTAAACATCACGTCATCCTAACCATCTATTTATTTTTCAATGGCCATGATGCAAGGATCATTTTGGTCCGTCAACTGGAATCCCCATGTAAGGCGAAACCTTGTTAATAATACACTCAATCTTCACCTTTTCAACAACCTTCTTTTAAGCTCAACACTTCATGAATTTTGTCTATATTTCATGGAAAATTTTACAATGCTCACCCTAACATGGTGAACATTGAATGTTCACCCAATGTAACAACAAGTATTTTTGTCTCTAATTCTTTTATTCTGCATTTATAAAAAGACTATTTTACCCCTTATTTTAAGTCAAATTCTCTTTCTTTTTGCGATCCCTCCTTTTAACAATATGAATCACCATCACCCACCATTTCATTTGCATAACCACGACCATAAAAAAACAAACTCAAACCAAATTCAAAACTAGAATCACATCCTAAGCCAAAACCACAATCTTCAATCCAAGCACAATCCAAATAAAGCTACAATAGATAATCATTTCAACCAAAAATCCATACATAACTTTTATCAATCACCTATAGTGCACCATTAAAATACAATTAAATCATAAATCACTCAACCCCAACTCTTCTCCAACAAGCCTAACGTCCAGATCAAAATAAAATGTTTTAACAAACACGAATATCCTAACCCATAAAAGTCTTCTTTTTTTTTCAGACAAAAAAGCCCTGCCTCTATTTGACCACCAAACTACTTTCCATCGCTATCAACCATCCATCCTCGCCTAAACAACATCATTGCAACTGCGAACCCAACTCGCAGCCACCATCATCGCCATTGTGGAAACCACAACCACCATTGCCACCACTCTATACCGTCAACCCATGAGCTACACAAGCTACCAGCTCCTCCTTTATGGAATTACACTCCATCAAGAGAAGCCTATGAGCGGGTCCTTTTGCTAACTCGTTGGCAATTAACCCCCTGAGGTCTCTAGTTGAGTTCAGGGAATGAGATGTGAGGTATATCAACATGGAAGAAATTAGATAAACAAGGAGAGCAAAAACTTAGATAGAGAATAGTAGAGTCGAGGAATAAAAGCAAAGTTGGGGATAGGAGAAAAAGAGCCAGAGCCTGTCCCAAAGGAACGGGGCCGAGATGAGGAAGACATAATTTTTACTTGCTCCAATCTCATTATGACGAGTACACCCTCTTATGACTAAGAAGGAGACCATACTAAAGGAAGTGTATAATGCTCGATTGATCATATTGCCATGTAATGCGAGAAAGCAACAGGTTCCCCCGGAGACAATAGGAGTAAATACTGTGAATTCCATAGTAATTATGGCCAGACCATGGAAGGCTGCACCATTTTAAGAGACCAGATTGAATGATTGATAGTTGGACAAGCACATAGCTCAGTAGAGGAGAAGTCAAACCAAAGACAGAGACATAAGGAAGAGACGGCGAAGAAGCCATAGCCGAAGGAGATGAACACCTGAAACAAGCAATGAAAAGGAAGAACCTAGGAGTAGGTAGCCATAGGAAATTCGAGGAGCAATATACTACATCATCAAAGGATTTGCTGGAGGAGGAGAAACAACCTCGACACGAAAAAGACACCTCCGAGCTATTATGGCTTTGGAATCTACTCCTCCTCAAACATGAAAAGCATTAAACCTAGTAATCTCTTTCACTAATCTTGATTTTAAGGGAACCGATCAGAATTTACATGATCCTATAGTTATTTCTGTGGTTGCAGGCAATTATATAATTCAAAAGGTATTGGTCAACCTGGGAAGCTCGCCTCCACCCTACAGAAAATGCAGATACTTGAATCCAATCTTATCCCCTATAATGGAGATCTGTAAGCTTTTCTGGAGAACAGGTTAATGTCCTAGGAGTTATTAAGCTAAGGACTACCTTTTGAATTAAGCCAAACAGTAAGACAATTAATGTTTGATACTTGGTGATTAATTCTCAAGCCCCATATCATATGATATTAGGGAAGCCGTCTTTGAACACCCTCAAAGTGACAATGTCAACTCCACATTTGACATTAAAGTTCCTAATGTCACCCACCGAAGTTGGAGTCATGCATGCCAATTAGAAGAAAGCTTGGTGGTGCTATCATGAATAATTGAAGAAGAGACGAAAGGAAGCAGGAAGTGAAGGAACATATGAGGTGCATATGGTGGAAACCAACAAACATTAGAAGCTGAACATGAGGGCTCTCGATCCCAAAGAAGGAGGAAGGGTGAGACTTGAGCTTTGAGCTCCAAAAAGTCCAAATTGGAACAGTAGCAGAGAAACTTATATTCACTAGACGTCAACTACCAAAGGCCATAAAGGTTGAGCTGACCAGCTTGCTAAGCGCAAACTCGTATCTCTTTGCCTAGGCACTAGAAGACATGCTTGGGATTCGAGGGTCATTTGCCACAGACTGGCAATAGATCCAAAGGTCTAACCTCTAGCACAGAAAAAGATAAAGCTCAGAATTGAAAAACAAAAGGCAGCAATACAAGAAACAATGAAATTATTGAAGGTTGGATTCATTAAGGAGACACCCCATGGGCGAGGAAAAGACAGCCTTTATAACAAAATAATGTGAATTACTGTTATAGAGTCATGCCCTTTGGATTGAAGAATGTTGGAGCCACCTATCAATGACTTATGAACAAGGTCTTTTCGATTAGATTGAAAGAATCATGGAATTTTATGTGGATGACATGGTTGCTAAGACTATGGGGAATGGAGACCATTGCAAGGATTTGCAGGAGATCTTTGCCCAAATAAGGAAGTTCAATATGCACCTGAACCTGGAGAAATGCCTATTTTGAGTTCGAGGAAGGAAATTCCTTAGGTTTTTACTGACTAGTCGAGGAATTGAGATGAACCCAAAGAAATGCCGAGCAATACTAGAAATGAGGATGTAAGATCTAATGCCCTTTAGAAACCACTAAGTGGTATAAATTTTATTGAGCTAAAGGTGTTGATGAATAACAAATTAATTCTTAATAAAAAATTTTGTATGGACTAATGGTTTGTTCAAGTGTTAATCTACATATTGCACTAGAGAATAGGATCATACAAAGTTAAAAGTTCTTATACGTATCTCATACATATGTACCACAAGGAAAGAATTTTTTGACAAAAAGTCTATGATCTATCTCTCAAGAAACATATCAAGAAGTCCAAAAGGATGCATTTTTGTCATTAGAAGGAAATCATGTCATCAGGAGGGTCACAAGCACTTCAAAAGGATGAACTATCTAGAAGGCTATGTCTAGAAGAGTGATCACTAGAAATTTGATTCACATGAAGTATCTCACCCTCAAAGCTTCTTCTGCACGATGCATGGATCATTCCTAAAGGTCAAACTTGACAATAAAAGATCCAAAAGAAGCGCCAACAACTCTAATAAGCCGGTAGCCATCAATGGCTAGTTTTTTTTTTTTTTTTTTTTTTCCTTTGGTGATATTTCTAATTACTAAAAAAGAAAGCAACCCACTTCTCTCCTAGTCTTAGACAAGTTGATCAAAAAGCCCTAGTCTCAAGGTCTGAAAATCTCAACGGTTAGATTTTTTGAAGCCGATACAAACCTGGAAGACGATGAAGAGTTGGTTGGTTAGTCAAGCATTCTGTGCATTTGAATCAAGACTTTATCTTTCTCAACCTTCTAAACATCCAAAAAGTTACTTATTGAAACTTCTAAAAAGAAAAATCTTCTCATTTGCTGTGTATTAACCAATATCCTCTTATTAAGAGTATTAAGAAGTCACTATATGTAACAACCACTGGAATTTTTTTTATCGATTTTCGTCCGATTGTTCGGTCTTTATCGAATAGTTGAGATTAATTAAAATTTGACTAAATAATTATTTAGGATCAATTAATTAGCAATTAATTGAGTTAAGATATGAGTTAATTAAGTTAGAAGTATAGAAGATTTCATAAGAATTTTCACAAAACTGATTTACTGATTTAAAGGAAATCGGTAAGATTATGTTATTTCAAACTGTCGGAACCAAACCAATAGAATTATATGCTCAAAACCCTAAGACCTAAGGATGAATACTCAGCCACCTAAGCTCCTAAGTGTGGTGCAAGAGAAGCCACAAGAATGAAGGATGTTGGCTGAATTTCAGCCTTTTGATTTTCAACCAATCACAACCCATGAACTCAACTACCTCCTTAAGCTTTTATAACATATTCCTTCTTTCCTTCAGCCATTTTCTGCGCCCACTCTCCCCCCTTATTCAGCTCTCTCCTTCTCTTCTTCACTCACCCAACTCCATCAAACTATCAAGCTCAACCAAGTTTTATTCACCCAAGCCCCAAAATCAAGCCAAATCACACATAACAAGAGGTAAAGGTTTGATTCTTGTCTTGATTTTTTGATTTGGGTGGCTGGTGGTGGTTTATTTTCTCAATTTTTGATGTGATGATTGAATGATTATGATGATATTTGGATGGTTTATTGTCTGTTTGTGGTGTTGAATTCGAGTAGGAAGCAAGAAAGGATGAAAATAGGAAGAGCTGAGGGGTTGGAAAACCAAAAACCCTCGGCAGTCCGTACGGCGGAGTGTACGGTTCCGTCTATTGCCATTTAAATTTGATGAAACCATTTTTATATAAAACTAGACATTCAGGGCTTTCCACACATACATCATATAAGGCCATTGGATTAGTATTGAGTGAGATATGAATTTTGGAAATTCGATCTAGGTTTTTGATTTTGATTCTGGGCAGATTGTATTGTTTAGGGTAGAACTCGCCCTATATTACTTGGAATTGAGTGAAACTAACTTTTTTAGAAAGCTTACACATAGAAGAATATCTCATAAAAATTTCAGAGTTAGATAAGATCCCGTTTGCTCCCAGTGTTCCAAGAAAATTGCCTTATGTCCAAATCAGGCCAAAATAGGGCAGTTCAGGAAGGTCAAATTTCAGGGCTTATAACTCAAGCCCTACTAAGTCAAATGGAATGGAACATTTTGTAAATGAAATATTGTTCTGTTAGCTTTAATATGAGACTAGTTTCGTATGATTTGAGCTAGTTTTCGATTTTTAGTAGATTTTTACTTTTAAGTGTGTAATTCTGGCCAACCACAAAGGTGCCAAGATAAAACCTAAATAACTTGAGTTATACTTATCAAAATTAAATGGGACCAAAGAGTTAGAAAATAGACACATAACACTTTAACATATCCAAAATTCAAGTCCAGATGAGTTAAATAGAAATTTTGGCTTGAGTTACAAAAATCGGGTTGAATGATTAAGCTGAAGCAATAATTCTGTTTTAATGTAACTAATGTTCCTATGAGTTTAATGTTGAAATATGATATGAAGTGACATGATTTCTTTGATAAGTTGGTATACTAAGTGCTAGCACTATTCATGGGGAAGTGGACACGTTCCGTTATACCGCTGAAATTTCGGTAAAGTCTATGCATGAGTTATGATATACATGTAGATACATGTGCATTTTCAAGAAAATTATAAAGGTTATGTCATGATGAACATGAAGAACATGTTATGATGAAAGTTCCATAATACTTGGGACAGTCCCGAAATAAAGTTAAGGGGAATAGATCGATGGGGAGGTCGGGGAAAGTAAACTCGAAATTCCTGTATAGGAACGAGCTCGATCCTAAAAAGCAGACTATTACCTAGGAGTTTAAAATGGCCAAGAACTCCCAGGGGACCAAGTAATGCAAAAGTTTATGAAGAATGGAAAAGTTTATGAAGAAAGGCTCAAGAATAAGTTTGCATGATTACATTGAATGCATGATTTCGTTCAACAGTCATTACAAGTTGTTTACAATTGTCTATCATGTTTATTTACTGCTGTATGTTCATTTATTCTGCTCATTATTCTATGTATTATTGTTAAGAATTTATTTTGTTTCTTATGCTATCTTAAGTAAAATTGAACCTTACCTCAGACCAGACGTTTTCTTAAACTTATTTGAATATGGATAGTTCAGTTTGATCCTATGTTTTTAGAATTAAATAAAAATCGAGGCAACTGAGAATGAATATGACGTTAGCTAAATATTGTACGTGAACCCTACTAAGAATTTCTTTAAATTCTCACCTCGTTTTGCATTTCCGCATTATTCTCAGACGTTGGTGATGGACTCGACGACCACTCTGTTTATTGAGCTCCCTAACCTGCAGCTTCACCAGGACGCCAAGTTGGACTCGCTGTACTTAGCTGGCTCCCGTCATTTCCGCCTCTACTTTTTATCAATAGGAATTTTGTTGTTCCTTTATTTCACTCTGCTTTTGAAACATATATTTATAAACTGAAGCTTTGGCTTCCAATTTACATATGTATATATACAACTAGTGATATATTTCTTGTCTTTATTCTTTTCTGTAATTCTAATCACATCTACTACATAAAGCGCCTTGTTTCGTAGGTATATTCGTCAAACATATACATATATATCAGAGAAAAAGAGAATATAATATAATGAATACAGCTTTAGACGGAGAACCAATACAGTAACGCGACCTATCCAATTTCATGGTATGACTTAAGCATAACATAGGTCGGTAAGGTGTTACATTTTTTGTATTAGATCAGTTCGTCCAAACTAAGGCCTAAGGATTGAACTGACTATGCTTTGCTCATATTCTGTATTTCTGGTTGATAACATGCACTAGATCTTGCCTGTACGGTTGAGATATAGGTGTGCATGTGTAAGAAGTGCCTGACCGTGTGAGCTGTTATTTACTAGGACATTAGACTTAGTGTTGAGCCTGATCAACTCAATAACTTTTGTTTTGTGTGCTCAGAACTTAATGGCTTCCGGAAGGCGAGGTAGGCCATGCACAGAACTTGCTCAAGAGGACCCAGCTGACTTCATGGGCATGATACGAGAAATGGCTCATGCAATGTGGGAATAGGTTGCGGCAGCTCACCAAATGATGGATCAATTAGGTAGGCGACTTGAGACAAGTTGTGGAGGAAACCCACATGGCCCAGGAGCTGATCTGGACTATCTTAAGTTTGCTGAGTTCAGGAAGACAAATCTACTCAGCTTTCGAGGAGTGTATGATCTTGATAAAGCCGACGAATAGATCGAAGCCATGGAGAAGATTTTCTCTGTTCTAGATTGCTCAGATTATCAAAAGGTGACCTTTGCCACTTACATGCTCGAAGCAGACGCCGAGTTTTGGTAGAATGGTGTATGAAGAGTATTCGAAGAGTCTCAGATGGCAGTCACCTGGATGGTGTTCAGAGATGTATTCTACCAAAGGTACTTTCTTGTTTCAGTTCGAAATGCCAAGGAACTCGAGTTTATGCAGCTTCGTTAAGGAAACTGGACGATATCTGAATATATTGCCAGATTTGAAGAGCTATGCAAATTTTCTACAATTTACCAGAGGAACCCAGATGAAGAGTAGAAGTGCGTTAAATTCGAAGGAGGATTACAGGAAGATATTCTTACCTCAATAGGGCCAATGGAGATTAGAGATTTCCCCACGTTGGTAAATAAATGCCGACTTGTGGAAGATTGAAATTTGAAACTGGCTGCAGCTAAGGCAACTGGTGGTGGTTTCAGGAAAGAGTTGGCCCCACAGGGCCCAAGATTAACATCCAACTTACAACAGCAAAGGAGATTCCTGCCGACAGGCAACAAAGGCAAGCAACCTCAAAGGCCTCTTCCAAATCCAACTTGCACAAAATGCGGTAAGAATCATGGCGATCGGCCGTGTTTGGTAGGCTAGAATGTTTGCTATAGGTGTGGCAAGCTAGGCCACAAAATTTATGAGTGCCCAACTAGGAATCCACCACAGTCATCTCGACCACAACGTCAAGGACGGGTCTTTACGATGAATGCAGAAGAAGTTGACAAGTTCGAGGGACTAATCCAAAGTACCTGTGAAGTGGACGGTGAGACTCTAACTGTACTCTATGATTCGGGTGCCTCACATTCGTTTATTTCTCATAATTGTGTGGTTGTTTTGCAATTACCAATTTCTGAGTTGCCTTATGATTTACTGGTTTCTACTCCCACCAATGAACCTGTTAAAACTAGTCAAATTTGCATCGATGTTCCTCTTCGAATTGAGAGTAGGACCTTTGCAGCCAATTTGATTTGTCTCCCTCTCTCTGGACTTGACATAATTCTGGGCATAGACTGGCTTTTCACCAATCGAGTCATGCTCAATTGCTCCGATAAGACGGTGGCATTCCCCTCTGTCTCATCTTCTGAATCCCAAGCCTCAACACTTTTCTATCTGAACTCTTTATTAGTGAACTATTGTGGGTTGAAGAGTCAAGGATACATCCTCTTGTCAGCTAATGTGATAGAAGTTGAACAGAAACTAGAGGAGATCCCATTTATTAAGGAATATCCTGATATTTTTCCAGAATATATCCCTGAATTCCCTCCTGAAAGAGAAATTGAGTTCACCATCAAATTGGTTCTAGGTGCGGGACCAATATCTATAGCTCCGTATCGAATGTCATCTTTGGAGCTGACAGAACTAAAGAGACAAATCGAAAAGCTTTTGGAAAAAAGATTCATACGGCCAAGCGCGTCGCCATGGGGAGCTCCAGTCCTGTTGGTCAAAAAGAAAGATGGGAGCATGTGCCTATGCGTGGATTATAGGCAGTTAAATAAAGTGACGATCAAGAATAAATATCCACTGCCAAGGATTGATGATCTCATGGACCAGCTACAAGGTGCAATGGTATTTTCCAAGATCAATTTGCGCTCCGGATATCATCAAATTCGAGTTCGGGAGCAAGATATCCCTAAGACAGCCTTTCGAACTCGTTACGGGCACTACGAGTACACCGTGATGTCGTTCGGGCTGACCAACGCTCCAGCAGTATTCATGGATTACATGAATCGAATATTCCCCCATATTTGGACAAGTTTGTAGTGGTTTTTTTCGACGACATACTTGTCTACTCCAAGACGGAGCGAGAGAATGCGGAACACTTGAGGCTGGTTCTGCAAATTTTAAGAGAAAAGAAACTTTATGCTAAGTTATCCAAATGTGAATTTTGGATGAAAGAGGTGAAATTTGTCGGCCATGTAGTGTCCTATGGAGGAATCTCTGCAAACCCCAGCAAAGTAGAAGCAGTTCTAAATTGGGAAAGGCCGACCACAGTCACTAAAGTCAAGAGTTTTTTGGGCTTCGCTGGATATTACAGGCGATTTGTTAAGGATTTTTCTCGAATAGCTTTGCCCTTGACCAAGTTAACCAGGAAAAATGTTCCATTTGAATAGACACCGGAGTGCGAACAGAGTTTTCAAGACTTGAAGAGAAGATTGACTACGACCCCAGTGTTAGCCTTGCCAGACCCTCATAGACCATTTGAGATCTATCGTGATGCTTCCAAACAAGGATTAGGGTGTGTACTGATGAAAACTGGAAATGTAGTCGCTTACGCCTCTAGAAATTAAAGCCACATGAAAGGAATTATCCCACGCACGATCTCGAATTAGCTGCAGTAGTGTTTGCCCTGAAGATATGGAGACATCACTTATATGGAGTAAGGTTCGAGGTCTTTTCTGATCATAAGAGTTTGAAGTATCTCTTTGATAAGAAGGAATTAAATATGAGGCAGCGGAGGTGGATAGAACTTCTTAAGGACTACAAGTTTGAATTGAAATACCACCCAGGTAAGGCAAACATTGTAGTAGATGCTTTGAGTAGAAAATCGTTGACCATAGCCTAGATGATGATTAAAGAGACGGAGCTTATTGAGAGCTTCCGAAATCTTAATTTGGGAATTCTTATAACCCCAAAGACTTTTCAGCTACATCGAATTAAGGTAGCTAGTAGCTTTAAGGAACAGATTCGGCAAGCACAACAGCAGGATGCTAATTTTCAACATACAATTCATCTTGTGCAATCAGGGCATATGGCGGTGTCGTGACAGGGTGTGTGTACCCGAGGGAAATGATCTCCAGAGGATAATCTTGGAGGAAGCACATAAGGGTGAATTTATTGTACATCCCAGCATTACTAAAATGTATCAAGACCTCAAGAAAATATTTTGGTGGCCGAGCATGAAGTCAGATGTGGCAAGCTTTGTGGGCAAGTGCTTGTTCTGTTAGAAGGTGACAACGGAACATCAGAAACCCTCCAGGATGTTACAACCCTTGGAAATCCCTGAGTGGAAGTGGGAGAGTATCTCCATGGATTTTGTAATGGGATTACCAAGAACATCAACAGGATATGATGCCATATGGGTTATTGTGGATAGATTAACTAAATCTGCTCACTTTCTACCCATCCGAGCAAATTATCCGTTGGAAAAATTAGCGCAATTATATATCCAAGAAATTATAAGGCTACATGGGACCCCTTCAACCATTATCTCTAATCGAGACCCAAGGTTTACTTCACGATTTTTGGGAGCCTTACAAAAGGCTTTTGGTGCTAAGTTGTGCCTAAGCACGGCATATCACCCACAAACGGACGGCTAAACGGAAAGAACAATTCAAACCTTAGAAGATATGCTACGAGCCTACATAATGGAGCAACGTGGGAATTGGGATCGATACTTACCGCTAGCAGAATTCGCATACAACAATAGCTATCATGTTAGCATCGGCATGGCTCCTTACGAAGCTTGTACGGACAGAAGTGCCAATCCCCACTGTGTTTGTACGAAACAGGAGAATCAACTCTATTGGGGCCTGATCTAGTTGAGCAAACCACTAAACAGATCAAGAGAGTTCGAAGTCAGATGCTTACCGCTTAGAGCCATCAGAAGAGTTATGTGGATACTAGGAGGAAACCTCTGGAATTTCAAGAAGGAGACCACGTATTTCTGAAGATTACGCCTACAACAGGGATAGGCAGAGCCATTAAGGTCAAGAAGCTAAATCCTTGCTTTATTGGTCCCTTCCAAATCTCGTAGCGAATCGGAGCAGTTGCGTACCGAATCGTTTTATCTCCACATCTGTCAAATCTTCATGATGTTTTCCATGTTTCTCAACTCATAAAGTATCAACCTGACCCTACACATTTCCTAGAACCCGAATCAATACAGTTGAAAGAGGATCTAACTTTCCATGTGCAGGCAGCACGGATCATAGACAAAAGCAAAGAGCAATAAACAAAACCGCAAGCCTAGTAAAGGTAGCATAGGGAAAAGGAGATGCTGAAGACTATACATGGGAACTGAAATCAGATATGAGGAAAGAGTATCCTAAACTATTATCAGGTACTAAATTTTGAGTACAAAAATTTTTTTTAGGAGGGTGATAATGTAACATCCACTGGAATTTTTTTTATCGGTATTCGTCCGATTGTTCGGTTTTTATCGAATAGTTGAGATTGAATAAAATTCGACTAAATGATTATTTAGGATCAATTAATTAGCAATTAATTGAGTTTAGATATGAGTTAATTAAGTTAGAAGTATAGAAGATTTCACAAGAATTTTCACGAAACCAATTTACCGATTTAAAGGAAATCGGTAAAATTACGGTATTTCAAACTGTCGGAGCCAAATCAATAGAATTACATGCTCAAAACCCTAAGACCTAAGGCTGAATACTCAGCCACTTAAGCTTCTAAGTGTGGCGCAAGAGAAGCCACAAGAATGAAGGATGTTGGCTGAATTTCAGCCTTTTGATTTTCAACTAATCACAACCCATGAACTCAACTACCTCCTCAAGCATTTATAACATATTCCTTCTTTCCTTCAGCCATTTTCTGCGCCTTCTTTCCCCCCTTGTTCAGCTCTCTTCTTCTCTTCTTCACTCATCCAACTCCATCAAACTATCAAGCTCAACCAAGTTTCATTCACCCAAGCCCCAAAATCAAGCCAAATCACACATAACAAAAGGTAGAGGTTTGATTCTTGTCTTGATTTTCTGATTTGGGTGGCTGGTGGTGGTTTATTTACTCAATTTTTGATGTGATGATTGAATGATTATGATGATATTTGGCTGGTTTATTGGCTGTTTGTGGTGTTGAATTTGAGTAGGAAGCAAGAAAGGATGAAAATAGGAAGAGCTGAGGAACTAGAGAACCAAAAACCCTCGGCAGTTTGTACGGCGGAGTGTACGGCTTCACCTACCACTGTTTAAATTTGATGAAACAATTTTTATATAAAACTAGACATTTAGGGATTTCCATACGTACATCTATAAGGCCATTGGATTAGTATTGAGTGAGATATAAATTTTGGAAGTTCAACCTAAGTTTTTTATTTTGATTCTAGGCAGACTGTATTGTTCAGGGTAGAACTCGCCCTATATTACTTGGAATTGAGTGAAACTAACTTTTTTAGAAAGCATACACATAGGAGAATATCCCATAAAAATTTTAGAGTTAGATAAGATCCCATTTGCTCCCAGTGTTCCAAGAAAATTGCCCTATATCCAAACTAGGGCAAAACAGGGTAGTTCAGGAAGGTCAGATTTTGGGGCTCATTACTTGAGCCCTACTAAGTCAAATGGAATGGAACATTTTGTAAATGAAATATTGTCTTGTTAACTTTAATATGAGGCTAATTTCGTATGATTTGAGCCAGTTTTCGATTTTTAGTAGATTTTTACTTTTAAGTGTGCAATTCTGGCTAGCCACAGGGTAGGCCAGGATAAAACCTAAATAACATAAGTTATACTTATCAAAATTAGATGGAACTAAAGAGGTTAGAAAATAGACACATAAAACTTTAACATATCCAAAATTCAGGTCCAGATGAGCTAAATAGAAATTTTGGCTTGAGTTACAAAAACCAGGTTGAATGATTATGCTGAGGCAGTAATTCTGTTTTAATGTAACTAATGTTCCTATGAGTTTAATGTTTAAATATGATATGAAGTGACATGATTTCTTTGATAAGTTGGTATACTAAGTGCTGGCACTATTCATGGGAAAGTGGACACGTTCCGGTATGCCGCCGAAATTTCGGTAAAGTTTATGCATGAGTTATGATATACATGTAGATATATGTGTATTTTTAAGAAAATTATAAAAGTTATGTCATGATGAACATGAAGAACATGTTATGATGAAAGTTCCATAATACTTGGGCCAGCCCCGGAATAAAATTAAGGGGAATAGATCGGTTGGGAGGTCGAGGAAAGTAAACCCGGCATTCCTGTGTAGGAACGAGCTCAATCCTGAAAAGCAAACTATTACCCAGGAGTCTAGAATGGCCAAGAACTCCCAGGGGACCAAGTAATGGAAAAGTTTGTGAAGAATGGAAAAGTTTATGAACAAAGGTTCAAGAATAAGTTTGCATGATTACATTGAATGCATGATTTCGTTCAACAATCATTACAAGTTGTTTACAATTGTCCATCATGTTTATTTACTGTTGTATGTTCATTTATTCTGCTCATTATTCTATGTATTATTGTTAAGAATTTATTCTATTTCTTATGCTATCTTAAGTAAAATTGAACCTTGCCTCGGACCAGACATTTTCTTAAACTTATTTGAATATGGATAGTTCAGTTTGATCCCATGTTTTTATAGTTAAATAAAAATTGAGGCAACTAAGAATGAATGTGACGGCAGCTAAATACTGTACGTGAACCCTACTAAGAATTTCTTTAAATTCTCATCTCGTTTTGCATTTCCGCATCATTCTCAGACGCTGGTGATGGACTCGACAGCCACTCTATTAATTGAGCTCCCTGATCTGCAGCTTCACCAAGACCCCGAGTTGGACTCGCTGTACTTAGCTGGCTCCCATCATTTCCGCCTCTACTTTTTAGCAATAAGAATTTTGTTATTCCTTTATTTCACACTGCTTTTGAAACATTTATTTATAAACTGAAGCTTTGGCTTCCAACTTCCATATGTATATATACAACTAGTGATATATTTCCTGTCTTTATTCTTTTCTGTAATGCTAATCACGTTTACTACATAAAGCGCCCTGTTTCGTAGGTATATTCGTCAAACATATACATATATATCAGAGAAAAAGAGAATATAATGTAATGAATACAGCTTTAGACGGAGAACCAATACCGTAACGCGACCTATCCATGCTATGACTTAAGCATAACATAGGTTGGTAGGGTGTTACACTATACATTGTACCTAAGTGATTATACACTTTAGTGTGATTTAGTGTGAGTGTTATCCAAACACAAATCATTCAATCTGAATATTGTTACTTGACCCGGTAGTGGTCTTTGTGAGATTGGAGAGTCTAGGATAAAATATTGCTCGTGGTTAGCTTAGAAATGGTTTGTATATGCTACTCACTTGGTTAGCTTGGAGAGGCTAGAAAGAACTACTCAGTTGTAAAAGCTTGGATAAGTTTGGACAAAGACTACTCAGTTTATAAAATCTCAACTAAATTGTTGGGGAATGGATGTAGGCACGTGGTTTTGCCTAACCAATATAAAATCTTCTTATGTGATTTTCTATTCTTATCTTTTTTACTATCTTTCATAGTTAGTTTATTCTTTTGTGTGCATATATCTATATATATATATATATATATCTATATATATATATATATATCTTTGCTGCTTATCAAAAGCTTTGTGAAAATAATAGCTTTTGGTTCTAACTTAAACGCTTTTGCATTCCATGTCAAAAGACTTGAGAAAATTTTGTTCAAAGTTTTCAGGAGCAAAAGTTTTTAGAAGCATGATCCAACCCCCCTTTTCTCTTGCTACATTTTCCTACAATTGACATCAAAGCTTGGCATCTGGATTTGAGCTTCCAAACGATTGTAGAGGTTAAAAGATTCTGAGAATGGCACAATAGATCAATCATATTGCTGAGGGACATGTCATCAATTGCCCTCCATACTTTAATGATGAAGATTTCCCCTATTGGAAGGATAGAATGAGACTCTTTAGTCTGCTAGCATTGGTATGTGAGAGATCATAGAAAATAGTGACTATGTTTCAACCATTGAACAACCTATGCTCATGTGGTTGATAATGTAGATCAAGGCCCACTAGCAGTGGTTAGAACAATTCGAAGAAACTAGTGGATTGATCAACATAAAGCGAAGGCGTAAATGAATGCCAAAGCAAAATACCTCCTTACATGTGCTTTGAGTAAGACTGAATATAACAAAATCATTTCATGTGACTTTAACAAAGAGATTTGGGACAAACTCTAGACTCTTCATGAAGGAATTGATCAAGTTTAAGACACTAAGATCAGTATGTTGGTGCATCAATATGAAATGTTCAAGATGTTAAAGCATGAAAATATTGATGAGATGACAACTAGACTTATCCACATCATAAATCAATTGAAAGCATTGAGCAAGAGATACACCAATGCCGAAATGGTGAGAAAAATTTTGAGAAGTCTTTCCAAGGCTTGATACTCCAAGGTGACAGCCATTCAAGAAGCCAAAGACTTGAATGTTCTTAGTCTTGATACTCTCATTGGGTCCCTAAAGACTCATGAGATCGAGACAAATGCAGCCTTTGAGAAATCCAATAGAAGAGGCAAATCTATTGCCTTAAAATCCACTCAAAGAAGATCCAGTGCTGCTAAGGCCATGAAGGCTATAAAAGAGTCAGAAAAAGAAGAAGAAGATTTAGCTGATGATGATGTTGATGAGAAAGATGAAATTGCTCATCTAGCCAAAAGATATCAAAACCCTGAATTAGAAGAAAAAAAGAAAGAAAGGATTTGTCCCTAAAAAGGACAAAAAAGGAAAAGCTAAGCAGAGTGAAATCATTTGCTTTGAATGCAAGGAGCCTAGACATCTAAGATCAAAATGTCCAAAGCTAAAGAAAAGTTCCAAGAAAAAGGCACCAAAGAAGGTCATGATGGTTACATAGGAGAACCTAGACAAAGAGTAGGAACTAAAGAAGAAGAAGAAGAAAAAAATATTGCAAAACTTTGCTTCATGGCAGACATATTCTTTGAGGAAGAGATTGAGCTATTAGATTCTGAACATGAACTCTTATATAATGATCTTCAGAAAGCACATGATGAACTTTTGGATGACTCTCAAATACTTGCCTTTCATTATGCTTCTTTAAAGAAAAATTTTCAAAAAATGTCTCTTCAATTTGAAAACCTCAAGAATGAGAAAAAGAAGTTAGGACATGAAAAAGTTGAACTTTTAAAAGAAAACACCCTTCTCCAGAAGAATGTAAGTGCCTTAAGAACCAAAGTTTCTAAAACTGATTAGAGCACATCTTCTAATGTTTTTGAACTTTAGAAAATAATTAAGCTTCTCAATCAGATCTTGAGAAAATGGTAAATGGCTCCATAAATTTGGACCTAATGCTTGATAGCCAAAGGCCACATTTTGATAAAATGGGACTTGGATTTGAGAAAGAAGATGACGAAAAATCAGCCAAAATTTCTCAAAGCAAAATTCCTACTTGTATATACTATTTTAAGATGGGACACTCTTTTGAAAAATGCTTTTCAATAAGAAAGGCAAAAAGATAGAAGGTGAAAAAGCCCAAAACAACTACTAACTCAAAAGAACCCAAAAAGATATGAGTACCTAAAGTGAAGATTGTTTCTAATGTAGGTGTGTCTTAAATTAGATTACCAGAAAGAGATGGAGTGGTATCTAGATAGTGACTACTCCAGACATATGACTGGAAACAAGTCCTAGTACAAAGACCTCAAACCCAAAGATGGAGGAGTTGTATAGTTTGCTGACGGTATCAAGTCAAAGATTATTGGTATAGATAATGTTAGTATGAACAACTTCGATCTGATTACTGATGTTATGTTGGTTGAAGGATTAACTCACAACCTTTTGAGTATTAGTCAGTTTTGTGACCAAGGCTACAGAGTTGTATTTAAACCTTCTCGTTGCATAATAAAAGACTCCACATTAGATAAAATCATTTTTACTACTAGAAGGCATGATAATACTTATCTATTATATCTAGGTGACTTTTGAGATCAAAATGTAAAATGCTTAGTATCCTTTGTAGATGAAAAGTGGATGTGACACAAGAAACTTGGTTATGCTCATATGAGATGAATCTCTAAGATTTTTCAAAAAGAGCTTGTCAAAGGTACCCAAGATTAGTTTTTGATAATGACTCAACTTGTGAGTTCTGCCAAAGGGGTAAACAAACCAAGAGTTCTTTCCACAGTAAAATGGCCAATCTGGGTGGTAAGAAATATAGTCTAGTCATTGTAGATGACTTTTCAAGATTCACATAGATTATATTCCTAGTCCATAAGGATGAAGCTTGTGAGGCTTTCAAAGTATTTCAAAAAGGGTTCAAAATGAAAAATGGTTTTTGCATTTCATCCATCAAATTAAATCATGGTGGCAAATTTGAAAATCATGCTTTTGAAAGTTTTTAGAATGAAAATGGCATTTCTCATAATTTCTCTTCTCCAAGAACACCTCAACACAATGGGGTAGTTAAAAGGAAGAACATATCTTTACAAGAAATTGCTAGAACCATGCTTTTAGAAAGTGGTTTGTCAAACTGTTTACTACATTCAAAATCGTGTTTTCTTAAAGCCAATAATCAAGAAGACTCCCTATGAATTATGGAAAGGAAGGAAACGTAACATCTTTTACTTTCACATTTTTGGGTCTGGATGTTTTGTTCTTAATACCAAGGACAAGCTGTCAAAGTTTGATCCTAAATCTGATCCTGGTATATTTCTAGGACACTCTTTTGTATTTAAAGCTTACAGGGTTTACAACAAGAAGACTCAAGCTATAGAGGAGACCATAAACATATCCTTCAAAGAAAAGAAGAAGGATATTGACCAAAATGTTCGAGACCTTGAGGAAGATATGGAGAATTTCTCTGAATAATGATTCTCAGAATCAACAATCCTTTCAAACAGCCACAAGACAAAACGATGATGACTCTGACCCTCCATATCCTTAACATGTTTCTGATGATATTGCAGAAGATTAGGAAGAATAAACCATCAAGAGAAGATATACTAGTACAAGAGATTTGAGAGTTATCTCTCAATCAAATCATTGGTGAACTATCTCAAGGAGTCAAAAATAGATCTTTTCTTGGAATAGAATCCAACATGGCTTTAATCTTAGAAATTCAACAAGAATGTGTTGATGAAGCACTCCAAGATCAAAGTTGAATAGATGCTATGCAAGAAAAGTTGAATCAGTTTGAAAGGAGCAAGGTTTGGATCCTAATTCCTTTGCCTAAAGGACATTTTGTTATTAGCACAAGATCGGTATTCAGAAGCAAGCTTGATAAGAGTGGAAAGATAATAAAAAATAAATCAAGGCCAATGGTTCAAGTATACAATCAACAAGAAGGAATTGATTATAATGAGACATTTGCTCCTGTTGCAAGATCAGAAGCCATCAAAATACTGCTTGCCTTTGCAGCATACAAAGATTTTATTCTGTATCAAATGAATGTTAAATCTGCATTTTAAATGGTTTCATTTATGAAGAAGTATATGTTAAACAACCACCTAGTTTTGAAAATAAAACCTTTTCCTATCATGTTTTTAAGCTGTCAAAAGTTTTAAATGGCCTGAAACAAGCTTCAAGAACTTGGTATGAAAGACTTAGCTCTTTTTTTCTCAAAAATGGCTTTAAAAGAGGAAAGGTTGATACAAGCTTGTTTATCATGCATGAGAAAAATAATTTTCTTATTGTTCAAATTTATATAGATGATATCATTTTTTGTGCTACTAATCAAAATCTATGCAAAAGTTTTTCTAGGGAAAATTTGAGATAAGCATGATAAAAGAACTTAAATACTTTCTGGGATTACAAATAAAGCAACAAAAAGATGAGATCCTTATTCAGAAATATACCAAGGATCTATTTAAAAGGTTTGACTTGGACAAAAACAAAAGCATTATTACTCCTATGCATCCTGCTCAAGTTCTGGAAGCTGATAAAGAGATAAAGTTTCTAATAAACTTTATAGAGGTATGATGGGATCATTATTTTATCTTGCAGATAGTATACCTGACTTACAATTAAGTGTGAAGATTTGTGCTAGATTTCAATCTAATCCAAAGCAATCACACTTAAATGCTATCAAGAGAATTCTGAGATATTTACTGGTACTGCAAATCTTAGTCTCTAGTACGATAAAGGTACTATCTATGATATCATAAGTTATTGTGATGCTAATTTTGCTGGAGACAGAGTTGAAAGAAAAGGTACAAGTTGTTGTTGCTGCTTTCTTGGAAAATCCTTAATAACATAGTCAAGTAAGAAGCAGAACATAATTACTCTTATCACTGGGTTTAATATGTATATCAGAATAAAATTGTTGTGCTTAAATTCTGTGGACTAAGCATCAATTAGAAGATTTCAACTTGAGGTATACCAAAATCCCTATCTTGTGTGATAATACAAATGCTATTAATCTTGCCAAAAATCCTATTCAGCATTCTAGATCGAAGCATATAGACATTAAACATCATTTCATAAGAGTTCATGTTTAGAAAGGAGATATTGAACTATGTTTTGTAAATACAGAAAATCAAATAGCTGATATATTTGCAAAACCTCTAGCTGAAGATCATTTCTATTACATAAAGAACCTTTTGAATATGATTAGTTTCTAAGCATGCATTCATATCACATGAATCATATCCCTTTAAGCAAAGGCTTAAAGCTGAGATTGCGCTATCAAAGTATGTTTCCTTTTTGAAGAAGACCTCTCAAGAATGGTATTCAAAATTTGTTCAGAGAAGTCAGTTCAAAACAGTCTTCAGAAATGAATCAATAAGATCAGCTCAAAAATTTACTAGAAGTATTCAGAAAGAATAGTGCAAAATGTGTTCATAAATGTAGGTTCAGAATGTTAGCTCAGAAAGGGTTAATCAGGAAGGTGTTCAAGATTTTTGACTTAGAAAGAAATTTCTCATCAGAAAGATGACTCAAGTTTTTGATAAGATATTTGGATATGAAGAGTCAAGGTAGATTTGGAACATAGGACGATCTTGTAACCTCGCACTATGCCATGTTGCCACCTCTTAATGAAGAGAGAAAACCAAAAAGCCTCTCACACACAAAAATGCCATCATTTTAGCTCAAAACCATTCACATTTCCTTAACCCTTAGTTATATTTTTTAACCACCAAATCATTTCATACACTCTAAAATTTTTTTTCTCTACCAAGTTACAGAACCCCTAAACACTGTTCATAATTGTTCATCTTTACTCCCAAGTTTAAAACTATCAAACTCTTTGCTCTCACCCTCATCTTCTACTCAAACACCTTCCCTTCCTTCTTTCAAGCTTCAACACTTTGCACTCAACAATGGCAGACAAAAGCCACCAAAGTATTTCTTACATCTTTGATGATGAATAGATGCAAGCCAACTGCCAAAATAACTTTTTCAAAAGGCCCATTACCAAGATGAGGAGTTTCTATCTGGAGAACTTCACTACCCTCCCTGAGGGCTTTGATGTCTTTGAGTTCCAGGGGTGGAGCGATTTCTTTAGGATATTAGAAGACATTTTACATAGAGTTGATATTAATTTTCTACAGCACCACGGTAACTTCGAATGAAGACAACACATCTCTTCGAAGCATTGTCGGAAGGTTTGAGTTGCACGTCCTACCTTCCATATTGCCCAAATCACCAACACACCAAATAATGGCATTCTTTGTTAGGCTGGAGAGAGACGGTGGGAAGAACTAGGAGCTACAAAGGAGGAAGTTGCTATAGTCCTCACAAGAAAAAGAGGTATGCATGTAAGAGACATCTAAACCTTTCATTTGTTGGTTCTTGATAGGGCAATTTATTTTGTAGTTCAATACACTACACTACCCTGGGTAGTAACACATATGTTATGACTAAGGTAGATCAGATGGTGATGTTCTACCTCTTGACAAGAAGAAGAATCAATTTATTAGGTTAATTTTGGACTTTATCATGGTTGCTATGAATGCTAAGAGAAGAAGGCATGCCACTATTCCTTATGGCATATTCCTCACCAGAGTTTTCATCAGAGCTTAGTTGCCATTGGATGGGCATAGGCCAGACAAGAATCAACCAACCATAATGATGAAAACTTTATCAGCTTTGGGTCTGAAGCTTCAAGCTCTAGAAAAGAAGAAAAAGAAAGAGAAGAAGGACAAGAAGAAGAAAGGTTCTTTTATCAAAAAGGCCCGTGCACAGAAAGAGAAATCCAAGCATTTTGGTGAAAAAGAAAAAGGAAGAGGAAGAAGCCTCTCGCAAATCCCTAAGGAAAGAAGCGCCAGCAAAAAAAGGATTATGAAGCTTGCTGAAGAGTCCTCTTCCTCATCAAGAGCTAAAGATGAGGTCTTTACAATTAGTGTAGAACCCATCAACCTAGCTGAATCTACTGACCAACCTATTGCTCGAGCTACAAGACCAACTCAGAGGGGAATCATAATAAGGGAGCCTGTACCTCAAGAATAACAAGCACAAGAAGTGGTTACAAAAGGAAAGGGGAAGAAAAACTAAAGAAAGCCCCTGCTGCACCTTCTAGAGATTCCATTTCCTCTCCTTTGAGAATAGCTCGTAAAGAAGTAGAAGAGAATAAGCTGAGAGAGGAATCTTGGTTACAAAGACAAAGAAATTTGGATGTTAGAGTTGGAAGCATTAGAACCCAGAAGCTCTTCTATCTCTCAGGAGGTAGAATAGCAATTTATGGTAATTGAAGAAGCCAATCCACCATTAGAGATGAGAAAGGTCATTGTACTCTTTGTGCAATAATTTGAACAAGCAAGATAGGTTGCTACTCAACCTTTGAACCTACCATTGGTGCCTGCTAATTAAGAAAGAACAATGGTTGAGAAGAATAAGACTGCAATAATGGCTACTACACCAAAAAGGACTAAAACAGAAAGGGCTTTAACTTTGGTGACAAAAGCTTAAGCTAATGTTGCCCCTACTTATGAAGCTGCACCCATCTCCACTTCAATGCCCAATCCAGCTTTAGCCACTGTATCCCAAGACATCCCAGCCACCCCATCTACTGCAAAACCCTATTGTTGTTGACTTCTGGCCCCAGATTTAACAGAATAGCAACTCAAATTGGTTTTGAATCTACAAAGTTATCAGCTGGTCACACTAAGAAGCAACCTTCTGAAGAACCATCTACTATACATTCATCTTCTTCTTCTTTTTTTTTCTTTTACATTCAAGAATAGTTTTGCTTGGGTTTACATTTTGAGAACAATTTTAATTTTTTAGGTTACATTTATTTTAAGTTCAGAACAATTTATTTTGCAAGCTATTAGAGTTTGTTTTACCTTATTATTTGCTTTGGTATTATTATTTTCTCTTGATTTTCACATTTATGCTCTAATATCAATATCCTTCAATTTTGATATTTCACGCAAACCTATGCCTTATTACTTTTATTCTCTCATACTTAGAATAATTCTTTTTATTTGCTACCCTGATGTTTATCGTTGAGTATTTCTATTATAAGTGTTGCCTCAAAATCTTTGCTCTGATACTTTACTGCTCTGATATCACTTTGGCATAACTTGTTCTTATATTTATCACAATTATATTTATGTAATTTTTGGGAAATTACAATTCTTGTTAAATTTTACAATTGCTTTGATTATTTCCTGTTTGCTCTCATTACACATATATCTGGTTCTTAGTGTTATAATTCTTATATGTTAAATCTCTTTACTTAGCCTTTTTTGCTCTGATCAATCATTTAAAAAAAATGCTAAAGAAATGATGATTTGACTCATCCTACTCTGATATTAAATGCGTTCAAATTTTTAATAGGGAATATATTTTTTTATCAAATATTTATTTTGATTAAGTGTACTTCTCTCTGAAGCTTCTAGTTAATATGAATTCTTGATATCAACTTCAAAAAGTATATTTACAAATTAGAAAAATTGAATCTAGTAACAAACCTTATGCACTTTCAATTCTTTTATAAAGCAAAATCTTTTCTGAAGTATTGATTTGCCATCATAAAAAAGGGGGATTGTAAGCTCTAATGCCCTTCAAAAGCCATTAAGTGGTATAAATTTTATCACGTTAAGGGTTTTGATGAACAACAAATCAATTCTCAATAAAAACTTTTGTCTGGACTAATAATTTGTTCAAGTGTTTTATCTACATATTGTACTAGGTCACGCATGCACATAAGGATAAGAATAGGACCATACAAAGTTAAAAGTTATTATACATATCTCATACATATGTACCACAAGGAAAGAACTTTTTGACAAAAAGTCTATGATCTATCTCTCAAGAAGCATATCAAGAAGTCTAGAAGGATGCATTTATGTCATTCGAAGGAAATCAAACCATCAAAAGGATCACAAGCACTTCAGAAGGATGAACTGTCCAAAAGCCTATGTCCAGAAGGGTGATCACCAGAAAGTTGATACACATGAAGCATCTCACCCTCAAAGCCTCTTCTGCATGATTCATGGATCATTCTTAAAGGTCAAACTTGATAAGACAAGATTCAAAAGAAGCGCTGACAACTTTGAAAAGTTAGTGACCATCAACGGCTATTTTTTTTTTCTTTGCTGATATTTCTACTTGCTGAGAAAGAAAGCAACCTACTTCTCTCTATACTCTTAGACCAATGGATCAAAAAGCTCTAGGCTGAAGGTCTGAAAGTTTCAACAACTAGATTTTTTAAAACCTGTATAAACCTGGAAAATGATGAAGAATTGGTTAGTTAGTCAAGCATTTTGCACATTTGAATATCTTTCGAGACTTTATCTTTCTCAACCTTCCGAATGTCCAAAAAGTTACCAGTTGTAACTGCTAAAAAGAAAAATCTTCTTATTTGCTATGTATTAACCAATATCCTCTTACTAAGAGTATTGAGAAGTCACTACACACTATACCTAAGTGATTATACACTTTAGTGTGATTTAGTGTGAGTTCTATCCAAACACAAACCATTCAATCAGAATATTGTAACTTGACTCTGTAGTGGTCTTTGATAGCTTGGAAAGCCTAAGATAAAATACTACTCGCGGTTAGCTTGGAGGGACTTTCTAAATACTACTCACTTAGTTAGCTTAGAAAGGCTATAGGAAGAACTACTCAGTTGTAAACACTTGGAGAAGCTTGGAACTATCAACGCCATGAAAGCCATTAAAGCCATTAGTCGTAGGCCAATTAAAGCCCAAGTGCTTATTGATTTTATTGTGGAACTATCATCACCCATGATCGATGAAGATAAGGAGCAGAAATGGAAGCTATATGTGGATGGATCATCTAACAATAAGGGAAGTGGAGTTGAAATAATTCTGGAGGACATGAATGGACTGTCCATCAAATAGTCTTTAAGATTTATGTTTAAAATAAGTAACAACAAAACCGAATACGAAGTTTTGTTAGTTGGCTTAAAATTAGCCAAGGAATTAGGAATTCCAAGGCTAGTTATTAAAGGAGATTCTCAGCTTGTGATTGGCCAAGTCAAAGGTGAATTTCAGGCTAAAGAACCACAGCTACAATGGTATCCCACCAAGGTGAAGGAAACTGTGGGAAAATTTGAAGAGTGCAACATAGAGTACGTTCCTAGGAAACAAAATGCCCAAGCCGATCTAATATAAAAACTAGCCAGCACTAGAATAGTGGCAAACAATAGGTCGGTCATTTAGGAAGTAATTGATGGGCAGATCATATCTAGGGCATCCCCCCTTGATGTATGCTCCATGGAATAGGAATAGGGTTGGCAACAACCTACATGGAATATTTATCTACTGGAAAGCTACCTAGAGGAGAAAAGGAAGTGAAGGCCATACAACGACTAGCAAGTTTTTACACTATAGTGGTAGGCGAACTCTACCACCGAGCATATTGTCAGCCACTATTGAAGTGTGTGAATAAAAGGCTTGCCCATGGAAATTGTGCCGAAAGTAGAGCCCTAATAGCCAAGATACTTTGGGCTAGCTACTTTTGGCCCACCATGAAATATGATTACTTGAAGTTTGTAAGGAAGTGTGATAAGTGTCAAAGATTCAACGAATTGAAACACACACCATCCAAGGAATTGCACTGTTTAGAGACTAATTAGTCGTTTCACAAGTGGGGGATAGATATCCTTGACCCCTTTCCATTAGTGATAGGACAGTTGAAGTATTTGGCAATAGCTATCAAGTACTTTACCAAATGGATTGAGGCTGAGCCATTGCCCACAATCACCATTAAGAAAGTGAGAAAGTTTGTTTAGAAAAGGATAATATACAGGTATGGAATTTCCCGCCAATTGGTCATCTACAATGGAACGTAGTTTACAGACTAGAGGTTTGAAAACTTCTACAGGGAGCTAGGAACTGTCTAACTCTTTTCATCAATCGAGCATCCATAAACTAATGGGTTAGCAAAAGTTGCTGATAATATTATTTCGACAAGTTTAAAGAAGAGGTTGGAATAGGCTAAGGGCCTATGGACCAACGAGTTGCATGCCATGTTGTAGGCCTACCACACTATGCCCTATTCGTCGACCCAAGAAATACCTTATAGATTGGTGTATGGAGCTGATGTAGTGATCCCCATTGAACTCTTGAAATCGAGTCCAAGGATAATAACCATGACTAAGGAATAAAATGAGCTTGCTCAAAGAATCGAGCTAGATCTGGTTGAGGAAGACAAAGAAAAGGTAGGATAAAAGAAGAGCCATTAAACAACAAATGGTGAGGAAGTACAATAAAAGGGTGAGTCAACAGGAGTTTGAGGAAGGAGGCTTAGTCCTAAGGAAAGTGGAGCTGCAAAGGAAGCTCCAAGGAGAAGGAAAGCTAACAGCAAATTGGGAAGGACCCTATCGACTCATCCAAAAGATAGGGAGATAAGCCTACAAAATGTTTGAACTAGGAGGAAGAGAATTACTGAGGACGTGGAATGTGTCCTCGCTTTGAAAATATTTTAGTTAGAGTAAAAATCCTTAAACTATGTAGGTAAGTGCACTCTTTTTCCTTTTATGTATTTTTTCCCATAGCATTTTTTATATATAAAACGTTTTAATGAGGCATGACCTACATGGGTCAAGCATGTTCAAATCTCGGTGGTAGGAATAAAAGTGAGCACTTCTTAAAAGAGCACCATTGTAAAAAATTTTATTCTATAAAGTTTATTTGAATTATTTGAACCTTTTGTTTTTATACAATGAAAGAACTTGTGGAAAATAAAATGGAATAGAATAAGTATGGAGAACGACCTGAACTCCTTGTTTGTAGGCGAGAGCCTTTTGGAAAATCAAATGGAAATAGGTTCAGAGAATGATCTAAGCTTCTTGCCTACAAATGAGGGCCTTTTAGAAAGTTAAATAGAAGTAGGTCCAGAGAAGGATCTAAGCTCCTCACCTGTAGGTGAAGACCTCCAAGAAAATTAGATGGAAATAAGTCCAAAGAAGGATTTATAACCCTCGCCTGTAGGCAAGAACTCCTTGGAATTTTAATTGGGAATAAATTTAGGAGAGAACTTATAATGAACTCCTTGCTTGTAAGCTAGGAACTTTTGGATTTTTAACAACCTTACTAATGGGCTTAGGCCTTATGTTATCCAGGGAAAGGATTTTATTCAATGTGAAGGCAACTAAGGAAGAATTGTACTCATGGAATCTAAAGTTATAAAGCTAAGCACGAAAATCATTGTCTAAAGATTAACAATTCAGAAAAGAACACTTAGAGCATAAAAGAAGCATACTGGAAATAAACTATGAGAGATAATATTGTACTACTAACTAGCCGAGAATAACTTGGAAAATTTGCAGAATATATCAATAAAAAGGAAAGAAATAAATGTGCCAGACATGCATCCAATATACACAATGGAAAAGAAAAATAATTGTTCAAAACAACAAAAATAAAGCTAAGTGGCAGTAGAAGAATCATCTGCCATATCCTTAACCCGGGAAGTTAGGTCGGCAGTATCCTCGAGAGCCTTTGTCTGGTCCCCAACCTCAAACACAACTTCATTAGTGCCTGGAAAGGGCTTGTAGACCAACTGCCCATCAGAACCTCCTTGAAATAGCCACAAGAGGAGATATGCAGATCAAAATAAAGAAATTTGACTTACCTTATGGCCTTATCAAGCCCCTTAGTATATTGCTCAGCTACTTCCCCTTCAAGGTTCTTGGCTTCCTTACTTTAGCATCAAGTGCCTCTTTGAGTTTAGCCACCTCAATGACATAGAAGTCTTCATGTTGCTTGAATTTTTACTCTAAGGAGGTGACCTTATCTTGAAAATTTTTTTTCTTGAGCCTCCTTCTTTTTCTCTTTAACCGAGTAACTGTCCTCGAGCTTCTTCACCTTGTCTTCCAAGGAACAAATCTACCAAGAATGAGCCTCCTTGAGCTTCATGATCTCCTCCTTTAGCTCAACCATAACCTTGTCATTAGAGAACTCCTTTAGCTCAAAATGGCGGGCTATTGCGCAAGAGCGCAAGCTCGCTGCTTGAATCCACTTCAACATCCTAGTAGCCCTGACAGCCTCAAACATGTTAAAGTTATAATCTGGCTTTAAGAGATCGTCTCCTTTCTAGGGGAATAGGAATCTAAGGCATCGTAGTGAGAAGGAAGGAGCATCAAGTAGATAGTCATGGAGAAGATGAGAGTCTTTAGAAGCAGAGGAGTGGTCCATCTTCAACCGGGAGGGTGCATCGGTAGAAACTGGGGGGAGTATATTAGTGTCCAAATATGATCTCTAGATCAACCATAGCATCAATAGCTCTTTTTTTCCTCACTTCATGACAAAAGGCCGCGAAGTGTCAAAAGGCATCTCCAAGCTGTCCCCAGTAGGCTTAGAGCTTGCCCCTGGGCCACCACCCTGTTCTGCTTGTGTGCAACGGCGAGTGAGGGTAGCCTTAAGGGAATCCTTGGAAAGTTTAGGGGCTATTTCTCCTGCAAAAAAGAAAAAGAAACCAAGGAAATGAAATTAGGAAAATAATTACAATAAAAAATAACAGGGAAGGAAAAACTACAAGAACTTAATCAGATGTCTGAGTACGTCAGCCCTCTCAAAATCCTATTTCAACAACTTCGTGCAGGAAAGCACCTTTTTCCTACTAGTTAAGTGCTCGAAAAGGAAGTCATGCACAACTTGATCGTAGGCAGGGAAGCTGTGATAATCAATATTGAGAACCCTCTTTGTAAACTTATTCCAATAGAGGGGAAACTATGCGTGACCCTTTTCATCCAAGAAAAAGGGGAATTCATGGTCGGAGGCTGAATCTTTGAAGAACTGATCCTTAAATCTATTAAAGTTGGAAGTGAAAAGCTCAAAAATCTTCTTCCTGGGCTGACCGCTAAAGGATATCCACTTGTCCCTCTTAACATCTTTTACTTAGAATAAGGAGAAAAGAACCCTAGTGGTCGAAACAACGCCTAGGTACCCCATTAAGACCTCAAAAGATCGGATAAATACCCAATTATTTGGATGGAATTGAGAAAGGGCTACATTGATATAATTGAGGCACTTAACCTCAAAATTCGTATAAAGGAGCCTAAGACCTAGGGTGGTGAAGAAAACATCATATACAAAGAAAAAATTTGGCGAGGATTCATCGAAAGTTTTATTTATGTGACAAACTCAGTCACTAGGCCTACAAGGTGAGCATATTACAAAATGCTCCTTCCCAAAACAGGTTATGCTACAGTCCCTAAAAAATTGATCGAGGATATTTTGGTCAGTATACAAAGAATAAGCATTCTTGACCTGCTCAGCTACTCAGAAATAGAAATCTAATTTACTTTTTTTCTTGGAGGAGTCTCCGTCATTTTTAACATTCTCTTAAGGATTCCTTTCCATCTTTGACCACAAAGAAATCAAGGGCTCAAAACAACCTTAACAAATAGGGAAATAAAAGAAAACCAAGGAATGGGGAAGAAGAAAGGGAGACCAATCATTTACTACCCTATGGTTCTTTAACAAGAAATTACAGAAAATATAAAGAATGAAAATGCAAGAAAGGAAGAAGGAATAAAGTACTTAGGGGAAAATTCTTGAAAAAGGGAGGAAGCAACAAGTGAAATACTGGAACTAGAATAAGTCTTGCAATGAAAGAAGGTTATAGGGAGCGATAGAAAGTTTAAGGGAAAATGAGAATAAGATAAATGAGAATTCAAGAGAATATGTGAATCTGTAAGGAATGAAGAGGATTGAAGAAATGAGTTTTTAACCCAATCTTTGCGTAATGGAAATGATCCAACGGATCACAAATTAAAGTTTGCCACTATTAAGGACAAATCTCCATCGTTTAAGGAATCAATGGCTAGGGGCTTAATCCAACGGCTAGCATTCATAGGAAGAATTATAATGATAATTGCATAGTAATGACATGATAGTAGGGGTTTCCTAGCCATAGCGTGACATGTAACATCCTCCCAAATATAATACTATACTTAAGTTATAATATTATACTCAGATGTTTGCTACTTATACTAATTTATGCTTATTACAACTTAAGTAATTAATCATAATGTGGATCAATTTAATTAAATTGATTTCCATTCCATTTGCTTATCTATGAAATAAATGTGCACTATTAATTTCACAAGGTAAAATAGGGTACATCAGAAAATAAGAAGAACATCCATAAGTAATATACAAGTCTCATGTAACCAATATATGTTCTGAGTATAATGTAATGAGCTGTCAAAACATATACTCAGCTCATGACACTAATTCCAAACCTAGTACAAGGTTTTACAAGAACCTAAAGTAGTAACTAGGTGTACATGAGAGCAAAAGATAGTCAAACTACATCTATGGTCCAAGGTTATACAAAGGATACCAAACGAAGGCCACTCTATACAAGGGGTACTAGTTAACGCTACATTGTATAAGTCTTTCTATAAAAGATCCAACTAACACCTGTGACCCCCAAGTGAGGGCCCATCATCTCTAGGAGCAGAAGAGGAAGAAGAAGTAGAGGCACTTGCCTCGGAAAGGCCAATTTCTAGTGAAATAGATGGGAAAGGCTGAAGAGGTATGCCTACAAGGTGTGCCATGAACAACGAAACCCCATCGAAAGGAGCCTCTGGGTTGAACATCGAGCTTAGGACTAGCTCAACAAAGGAACACTGGAAAAATATATACAAACATATGTGAGAGGTAGCTGTCAAGCATAAGGAGTCTAAGGCATGGTTGTAATGGCACTGCCATTCTAGTATCTCAGCAAAGAAAACCAGTGCCGCCATCACTATCGTTTGAGAATGACATGGGAAGGTAAGAATTCAAAAAATTCTCAGTAGGATTTCCTAGGCTATCATATAGTAATAACGTATTTATTCCCAGCTACTTGGCTTTATTTCAGAAAAATGTGAATACTATAAATGATAGAGCATACATTCTAGTTTTATAGTTTGAAACCATATTATCTGAAGCAGAGTTCATTTTATTTATACACTTGATAACCAGAGAGAGAATCTGAGCATAAATATAGCAGGCTAAAGAATAAGTAAATAATATGCATACGGGAAATGCAGCTAGACTCTTGATGCAAGTGCACTTGGCTTTTCTTTTCTTAACTTTCATCATCCTTTTCCATACTTAGTCCCTTGGGTGTATTTTGGCCATATAACTCCTAGGTAATAGTCTGCTTTTTAGGATTAAGTTTGTTTCTATACAAAATTGCCTGGTTTACTTTCCTTGACTTTCCCACTGATCTATTCCCCTTAATTCATTCCAGGGTTGGCCCAAGTAATATGGAATCATCATCATATCTTTAATCATAGAATCATGAATGCATGTGCTAGCGGAATCATATTGATGATGCATGACTTATATGATCCTGTTGGAAATCCAGTAGTATAACGACTGAAAACAAGAAACTTTCCAGTATACAAACAATATAATTCCAGCCAGCCAGTCACAGACAATAGAATCATTATATTTACATATCAATATCACATTAATATGATAAAGAATTGTATCAATAATTCAACCATTGGCTTCTTGTGGCTTATGAGGCTTATAATCATTGAAGTTGTTAAGATGTCTTAATTGTCTCAAATCTGCTCTATTTTATTAATTGTACTAAAATTTCATTTTTGCTCATATTAATCTGAAAATTTAGTATGTTGTAGCCTTATTAGTCTACTTTTAATTGGTCTCATTAAGTTTTAAGGTGTATAATTTGCGTTATTAAAGTTTTACTCAAGGCTGTCCTGTCTTAGGATAAACTCAAGTACTAAATTTTAGAAAATCACTAAAATTCCATATTTTATCATTCTTATCGAAATTTATCTTTCAATCCCAAGAAGTTCCATTCTCATTGGGTACGTAGAGCTCAAGCTATGAGCTCCTCAAGTATACTACCCTATTTCAACCCGAGCAGAGCATTGGGTGTCTTTGAGAAATTACTGTGAGCAACATACGTAAGATCTAAGTTTGAAATTTTATGGTATGGTTATTTGTGTTAGCTTCTTAATAAAATCAGTTGCACTCAATTTGAAGTGGTATAGGATGAGTTATGCCCTTCGCAACATATACTAGTCAAGATAATTGGTAAAAATCAATAGTCTACCTCAAAAATTCATAACACCATAAATCCAATGGACCTATAATTTATATGATTGGAAAGTTCTGGAAGTCTAATTTCATATAAAATTGGTTTCATGTGATTTTGATACCTATAGGTAGAGGAACACCGTTCACTATACGGATGGTTACCCTAGGGTTTTCTCTCAGCTTTTCTATTTATAGTTTCTTCTGGTCTTTTGATCAAATCATCAAACTAAACCAATGATTCCTATCTTAAATCACCCAAAACAAGTCATATTAATATTAAATATCATCAAATATAAGATGACATGAGAAACCCCCTAGTAGCTATATAAACCATAGAAATTAAATAATCTAAGAAATCCTACCTAAAACACCTCTTGTAGATTATAACTTAGAGTTTCTTAGTGGTGTCTCTTCATTAAAACTCCAAGGGGATAGTGGCTTCTCTTGTTTTCCTTAGGGGCTGAAGCTATATAATTCAAAGATAGAAGGATTATGAGGTTGTGTTGAGGTTTCTTAAAGGAATACAAGGTAGAATGAAAATTTTGAGGAAAAGAAGTCAAAGTTCACTTAGAAGATTAGATGGAGATAAAGAAAATGAAGAAAGGAATAAAATGGAAGAAAGAAATGAAGGGTGTAATTGGTCGACTCAAATTGCATTTTGATTTTTGTTAACTCTTGCATCATGTGGCTATGATTTAGCCAACAAACATGGGTAAGATGGCTACTTTCTAGCCACATATTTTCAGGTTTTAAATGTCATCTTACAAAGATAAATTCCTATCAACTCAGTTCTTGCATTACAAGATACCGTAAACAAATTGATTTCTTTCAAACTAACTAAACATTAGTAATTGCCTACATAAAATTTCTCTACAAAGAAACTGAAATTCATCTAACCCTAATACATGTATTTCAATATTAACTACTCATAATTCTATAACGCATTGGAATAAATCAGTTAATAGCAGTAGTCGGATTCACTATGCTTTGGGATGTTACGTAACACGTGTCTGCGCACGTTTCCCCATAACATCCAATGTAGTTGGAACATTTCTAGAATACTGTCGATGATATAAGCTCGGAACATGAGCTTGGGAGGGAAGGTTGGAAGACTTAAGCTCAGTCTTAGAGCTCGGAAATAGGAATTGATAGTATAAGCTCAAATCATTATTGATAATAATAGCCGAGCTTGGGGCCTATGAACTGAACAAACTTACTAGGCCTTAGACCTCGGCCCAAAGGAACTCAGCAAGGTCTTATACAAGGATTCCTCCCAAATAAGTCTAAACTAAGTCAATGATGGAAGTGGCTAATCTGTTGAGGTTAGTTACCGAACATTAAGGAATCGCACAAAAGTAGGGAAACTAGAAATCACTAAGAAAGGGGAATATGAATTCAAACTTAGATATAAGAGGAGGTAAGGAAGAAGCCAAAGGTCAGTAACTAATGTAATACCTTACCAGACAAAATACTATGCTTAAGTCATAATATATTACCTAATAAGTTATTACGTGTGGCGAACTAATTAAATTCCATTTTTCTATTTCATTACTAATTACCCATATAGAGTTAATTGTTCACTTCAATAAATTTCTGCTTTGACGGCAGAGTGAATACTAGATAATCGTTGTACCGAAAATAAAGTAAAGTAAATAAAACTGTGGAATAGACGGAATTACTAAAACTGCATCATATACATAGGTATATATATACATCTGTTTTCAAAGTTGTTAAAATATATATAAAACAGTATAGGGTAATAAAAATGAGGCCGTTTAAGACAAAATAAACTGACCTGTCACTACCATCAGAACCCTATCTGGTCCCCACGAGATATTTCATGTACAACTCCTGACTCCTACCCATATACCCATGACCCAGACTGCCAAAAGAAAGTCATCCTGTACATCTACTGCTGCTATGGTGGGTACTATAACTAGATGGATTCTGAGGAAAGGAATCCGTTTGCCATGTCAGCGTCTGCAGAAGTGTAGTCCACACTCGGAGCAGAGAACGAGGAAGATGAACTCTCTGCTTCAAACGGATCCTCATCAGACATCGAGACTAAGGATATTTGCTGTGGTGGTGAGGCTGGCAGAGCCATGGGAGCTGCTGCTATTGCTACTGCTACTACTGCTGCGTGTAAAGGTAGAAAGAGATGGGCCATGTATAGCGAAATAGCAATGTAAGGTGCAACGGGGTTGAAGAGTAGATGAGTAAGGGGAACAGCAAAATTTCTACCAAAAAAGAAATAAAAATGGAACTGACATCTGCCAGATACATATATACAATCCAGAAACGGGTCTAGGTGGATGTGAAGCTCATGAAACTCAATGAACAGAACTCCGATTGCCGCATTCTCCATGATCTGAGAATGACGCAGAAACATATAGTGGGGTGAGAAATAGAGATTTCTCAGTAGGAATTCCTAAATCTATGCATTTCTGTCATCTCTGTCATTATCAGGTGTTTCGAATTTTGGTTAATTAAAAGAAAATATTACATCAACAGGATGTCCTAATCAATTAGTTATAGAAATCATAGCCCGAAATATAGCTTTGTTTTACTTAAGGAAATAAAGGAAATTAAGCAGAGAAATAAACAACCAAACCTGTGTTTTCAACATAGTCAAGTGACAGCCATAAAATGAACAATGTTATATATATATATATATATATATATATATATATATATATATACAGCCAATGGTGTAATTAACTCAATGCATGGTAACAGAAAATTGTGGATATGCATAAGAAATAATACACTTGACCTTAACTCATACTTTTCCATACTTGGTCCCTTGGGAGTCTATTGGCCATAAAACTCCTAGGTAATAGCCTGCTTTTCAGAATCGAGCTCGTTCCAATACAGAGTTGCCGGGTTTACTTTCCCCGACCTCCCCACTGATCTATTCCCCTTAACTTTGTCTAGGGGCTGGCCCAAGTCACATGGAAATTCTTTCTCATTCTTATAAGGGTAGCATTGCTCATCTTATACTTTGACCAATGCATGCATAACTTGTAAATTCATATTAATTGCAGTCTTTGCCAAAATCTCGGCAGTATAATGGATTATGTCCGCTTCCCCATGAATAGTACTAGACAACTAGGCAATTTCAATTAAACAGCAAACCCAATATAGATCATCATATTCACACCAAGAATATAATAATATCAATAGGTGCAAGTTTTAAAAACCTTAAGTCTTAATCTATCTTGCAAGCCTTTAACTTCTATTGATGTTCCCGAGTTCAACTTACAAGATTGAATTAGGTCCGAGTTTCGAGATTATATAAGTTCCGACTTCCGGGGTTATGTTCGATCTCCGAGATTATATAAGTTCTGACTTCTAGGGTTATGTTCGATCTCCGACCTTAATCCACCATTGGTCTTCCAACACTTTTATCAGTGTGTTTCCTAAATTCCAAGTTTCTGACATTCACTATATCTGATCTAGTTTCCTATTCACTAAGTTCTGAGTTCAACATTAAGTATACTGATCTAGCTCTCTGTTTGTTAAGTTCCGAGTTCAACTTTAAGTATACCCGACCTAGCTCTCTGTCTGCTAAGTTCCGAGTTCAACTTTAAGTATACCCGACCTAAGTTCCGAGTTCAACCTTAAGTATATTCGACCTAGCTCTCTGTCTGCTAAGTTTCGAGTTCCGATATTAACTTAAGTTATTGTGTTTTATCCCAGACTGCCCTACTTCTAGCCAAAATTACACTCTTATAAGAGAAAATTCACCAAAAATAGACATCTGGGTGAAATCATGCAAAATTTCTATCAATGTAAAGCTAACAGAGCAAGCTTTCAAAAGAAATAAGTTGCATATCATTTGAGTAAGTATAATTCGAGATATAAGCCCTGAAATTTGACCATACTGGACTACCCTATTCCAGCCTGGGTTGAACTTAAGGTAAATTCATTGATGTACTGGGGATAGTTGGCAATGAATCTGATTCCAAAATTTTTATAGGATGTTTTCTCATATGTTAGCTTTCAAACAATGTTGGATTCACTCAATTTGGAGTTGTGTAGGGTGAGTTACACCCTTCTCAGCTCACATTGCCCGGATGAAGGTCCTGATTCCTAGGTCAAATTTCAAAAATTCATAACTACCTCTATACTGATCCAATGGTATTATATTATATATGTATGGAAACGCTGAATGTCTAGTTTCATATAAAAATAGATTCATGAATTTAAATGGCTGTAGGAGGAGCCGTACACTCCGCCGTACGAACCGCCGAGAAAAACCCTAATAACTTCCTTGAGTTTTCTCTTTTCTTCAAGTTCTTCATACCAATTCCAATTCTAATCACAATACACATGCAAATTTAATCATAAACCATCATCATCACTCCAAATCACATCAATATCATGAGGAAGACAAAATCCCCACACAGGCCCAAATCAAGAAAAACAAGAGGGAAAGTTGGATTCCTACCTTGCCTAGGTGTGATTCTTGTTAGATTTGTGGTTGGAGTTGAAGAAATCTTATTGTGGCTTAAAAGTTTGTGGGAGACGAAGATGATATGAGTTGAGATGAGATGAGATGATAGAGAAAAGAGTGAAGAGGGGTCAGCATAGATAAGGGCCGAAATTACAAGGGCAGAAACAGAAAAATTTAAAAACTTCTAAAGCAAGTTACATGTGATTGGTGGATTTGTGTTGGCCAATTCAACTTGGTTTTGTGGATGCTCTCTTGGCTGAAAATGGCACCACCTATGGGGGTGTTGTGGCTGAATCCTAGCCATTCATCCTAGGGCACTCACAGTATAAGTTCTATTGATCCGGTTCCGACAGTTTAAATTACCGAAATCTTATCGATTTCTCTTAAGTCGGCAAACCGATTTTAGAAAAATTCTATGAGGTTTCCTATATCCCTAATCTATTTCCATCAAGCCTAATCACTTCTAAATCACACATAATTGGCCTTAAGTAAATGCTGAATCGAATTCCGATTAAACCCACTTATGTGATAAAAACTGAACAACTTGATTATTAACGATAAAATTTTTCGGACGTTACAACTAATCCATTTTACTCACATTTGAGTGGAACGGAGTTTTGACTTGAGTATTGGAATCCCTTGTAGGTCCCCCACCAGAGGAGCACACGAAAGAGCTTGGACTTGCAAAGGATAACATCAAATGAGCTCAGGAAATAGGTCAGAACAAAACATATAAAAGTTAAGCCACTAGGAGTGGTCTAGTGGTGAGGGGTTTACATGAGGTCATAGATTCAAACCTTATTGCCACTAATATACCCAAAAAACAAAAGAATATATAAAAGTCATATAAATATATGATATTCAATTGCATCCCATCTCTTTAATGTCATATTTGTGTTTATCTTTTTTTGCACTTATCTATTTAAAAAAGTCGGTAAGTAGTGGTTAAGAAGATAGTGATCAGTATCCTTTTATTTATGAGTAGTGATAGGGGGATGCACAAATAGTGCAATGCATATTGAAAAGTAAGGAAAATAACAAAAATGCTTGAATGATGGATCCCACATAATCATTGTTACTTTTATTCAATTTTTTTTGGTCCAAAAACTTACCAGCGTTGTACTGTTTGCGCTAGCAAATTTTGTGTATATATACAAAACTTACCAACACTTGCATTGTTTGAGCAGGTAAGTTTTTGGATAAAACAAAAAAAAAATGAACAAAAGTAACAATAATCATGTGGGATCTATCATCCAAGCATTTTTGTCGTTTTCCTCACTTTTTCTGTATGCGTCACACTATTTGTGTGTTTACCAATTATTATTCTTTATTTATATATCTATATATCTCTTAATACACCATGTAACCACTGGTGTCAATAAATTAAAACGTTGATAGGCTACATATAAAACCACTTAAACGGGTACAAGGCTACAAAATCAAAATTAGTATGCCATTAATGAGGAAGAGAAGGAGAGGCTCTTACAAGGCATGCTTTGCCCTTGAAGTATCAATAACATACTCTGCGCTTCAAATTTTATATATTATGACAAATTATATATAGATAAATATAGTTGAACTACCACCAACTCAAAAGAAAACCCTCTAGCAGTCTAGCTTCTTCACTGCACCTATAAATAACTGCTTGTGGTAAGAAAGATTTTTACACTTTCATCTTCTTCCTCCCTATTGCAACCTCTCATATTTCTCTAGAACTCATCCTCGTTTTTAGGTCTTCCATTCTTCCTAGTCTTTTTTGTGTTCAAGCTCCTTCTCCGACTTCAATGGTGTCATCCAACCCACATAGTGGCTTATCATCTAAGCCTATCGTAGAGGAAGGCCGAAGAATGGCCCATAACCAGAAACTAAAACTGAAACATCTGAACTTTGGGCAAGATAGATAAAGCTCCTTTTTTTCCAACGGCTCCTCTTTTGATAGCTTTGCAGGGCGTCTGATATCTCCTGCCATTGCAGCTAACATTAGATCTTTCTTTCCATGCTTAGAGGACCAACACCTAGTTAAACCATCTTTTTATTTGGATACATAAAGACGGTGGCTAAATTTGTCAAAAGAAAAAGGACATTCTATATAACTTCTAGCTAAACTATGTGAATTGTGTGCCTTAAAAACCGTCCAAAGCAAACTATTTTCCTTAAACAAAGTCTCCCAAAGTTGATTCCAGTAAATGAAAAAAATCTAATGCTAAAAGAGTTGTTAATAACTCATGTTAAATAATAATAATAATAATAATAAGCCAATTATATTGATTATTACAGTTTTTCGGGCTGTTTGTGATAACAAATACCATGTCGCTTAGAGTTTTATTGAGATAATCTATATTTGTAAATTGTTAAAAAAAGATCAAAGCCTGAATTTTTTTTTTTCCAAAGAAAACTAGGAAGTTGGTTATTGACGAGATGCACACTAATTCCAATGCCAAGTTCTTCAAACGATTAAAGAAACAAGAAAACAGAAATGAGTAAACAATTATTCTCCTACAGTATCCTCCTAGTCATTCTCCAAGTTTCTAAACAAGAAAAACAATGAATATTTTTTTATGTTTTAAAGATTACAAATATTTTTGCAGAAAATCAAAGAATATCAAATCAAATCAAAGAATATAATATTTCTGTAATCTTAATTTCAATTTAAAAAATTACTAATTAGGAAATGCTTCTTTTGCACTCTTTGTAATGTTCTTAAGATTATTTTTATTGGTCAAAAATACTGACCCTAATAATTCTAGCCCAGTGTCCTAGACTGTTCTACCCACCCACTATCTGTATTAACTCTTCTCGCCACTCCTTCTTTTCCAAATGTGTTTAATCCTTCTTTTAATTTTTGTACTAACTCACGAATCAAGCTGCAAATACAGCCATATTCATTGATTCCCTTACTCACAATAAACCAAAGGCCCAACAAACGAAACGCCCAATCTTATGAAGCCCTTTCTCACAATGGTGTCTTCAAGCCCTTATTTTCAATACCCCTTTCAAACTTTAATGACCACTCTCTCTCCTTCTCGGGTTGTATCTCCGCCGAATGCGATTCTCCAGAGTATGCAAGTTGCTTCACTATACCTGAGCTATCCTTCATGCACCGTTCATGGTCATTGGCTGTCGCTTGGATTTGGCCAATGGTTCTTCAATGAGGTTTGTTAGGGCTTGATGATTACAAGCGCACCTCTCATCTGGTAACAATTAGTAACTCTGGCTCTCATATGTGTTCAACTCTCTATAAATACTTCAATGTTTCATTTACGATATTTTTCCCTTATTGCTTCCTTTGATCCTTCTTGCATTTTCTTCTTTTACTGATAATATTGCTTCTTTCATTCCTTTTCCTTGTTTTTCTTTACTGTTATCATTCCCTATTTATCAAATAGCTAATTGTTGTGACCCATTGGACAAAATTTCTCCTGTGTGTGAATGCTAGAGGGTTAAGGTTTGAGTTGTTCGGCTATGGCATTTGCCATGCTTTAACAATTCTGATGTCATTAATTCCATGGAAATGGTGTTTATGGATGAGTTTGTAAGTAGTGCTTTTAATGTATTTTACTCTTTAACTAATTCTTACATCTTCCATAAAAATATTGATATATTGGATTCCATATACTGGTTGATTTGATTACTCTGTTTCTTCTTTCTTTAATATTGGTTTTATTAAATATTTCATATTTTATCTTATAATGCATATACTATTTCTTAATCAACTTTGTGTTCCTGATCATGTCTTATTGATGCTACTGTTCCTGTTTTATCTATTCCTATTTCAATGTATGAT
>CM062517.1:43571191-43714612 GCA_031439585.1 Pterocarpus macrocarpus
AGAATTCAAGGCCTATTGTTTGTCTTCATTTTTCTATATTATTTCTTGTCTTTAATCTTTGTTTGAAACCTATCTCAATGAAAATGAATATGCATCTAAGTACCAAATGTATTGTGCTTGAATATTAATCTTTGTGATAAAGTTCAAATGCAATATTAGTATATCAATATTCAACACCTTCTTTGTATGAAATGTTTATGATTGACTTTACAATAGAAAATTTGGAATTCAAGTTGAGAGCTTGTGTTGGAAGATTTGAATGGGTGTATGGAGAAAGGTAATAGAGAGTGGGATGAGAGTAGTCATTGTTTTTAAGGTGGATGTGCTAGGAAGCAACCTTTGTTTCAACAGAGTGGTGGGTGGGGTTGGTAGTAGGCTTCATTCTCACAGGAGTAAGGAGTGCAAAGGTTTGTGAGGGCATAGAGGTAGGAGGAGATGGTGGATTTTAGGGGTGGAAAATTTTATAATGTATCATAGGTGGCTGATTGTATCGACATTCCATCATATCTTCACTATTAAATCATGTAGTGTGTAGTGCACCACGATGTCGCTAAAAATTTTGCATTATATATTGCTCTTATGTCATTGTCTATGGTGTTCCTTGACATTTCGAGTGTATGATGTGCTTGAATTCTAGCCATCTAATTAATGTAATGAATTTAACTTAGACTCGGGCCATCAATGGCGATCCAAACAAGAGAAGGATCAAAAATAAAAAGGAAGTAATGGAGAATTTGAGGGCATGATAGTCTGCTGTGACTTCTCTTGTAGTTGAGTTCTTCTTTTTCCCTTCTTCTCTTGGTTCTCTTTCTTGGTTCCACAAAACATAATTAGTGGTGTATCATTGATGTTATTGCTTAGTTTTAATACCATAAACTCACTACTGTAACATTGATCTATTGTCATTTCATATTTACATCAATGCTTGAGTGGCTATGTATTACATCGGTGCTTTCATTAATCTCACTTGGCTGAAGAATTTGAAGACATTATGTAAGAAAAGTTAAAGCTGTGTTCAGTCATATCTTCTAAATGATAGAACAAATGCATGGTCGAGAAAAGGCTCAAAGGGATCAGTAGGCATGATCCTTTAACAAATGCTTTGATCAATTAGATCAAACCATAACTAAGCTTTCAACCAGTAGGATGAGCTCAAGCAAGGAGGTAGCTACATCGGTCTATGATGACCAGTACTTTTCCTATTCAACTATCTCACTTTATTTGGCATCCCTTTTTTCTTTTGTAAAATTAATGCCAATTATTGAAATGATGGAACAAAAGATTCTGTCCAACAATAACCAATTAGGTACACTTGATGTAATTATCGCATTGATGCTCAAAACTATGGAATCCCTTAATCTAGTATCAGGTGAGCAAGTCAATGTCGTAATCCCAACTATACATTTGAATTCTTTCCTTTATGTTAAAAATATGGAGTTAATGTTGTTGAAGAGTTGTGATTTGGGTGCAAATGACATAGCGGTTAGAATACATATCCTATGAAACCCATATTCCTTCTCATGGAGTTATGTGATCTAGTTCTTCTTTTAAAAATATTAGGGTATGGAAATGAGTTTTACTTTGTACTCCAAAATGGGGGATATAAGGATTGTTGGGAAGGTGTTCGACTAAGAAATCTTCCCTGCTTCATGTGCTCTTGCACCATCACAATTTTCCTTTTATACTAAGTTGGTCAATAGAGTAAAATGACAGGGAATTCAAATGCAAGAGAAGGCAAAAAAGATATGCTTCCAAAACCTAATGTTTGGTACTGAGTTGTTGCCACCTCATACTACTTTCCTAGGGGATATTGAGGACAATGTTGCAACATCATTTAGAGGTAAACCATGGTTATTCTTTATTAGAGTGAGATTTAAACCATGCTTTACCAATATAGTGATTTAAGTGGATAGTGAAGAAAATTCTGACCTACTATTAGAGGTTCTTTTGAGCCATTATGATCATAAATCCAACTATGACTCATTAGTTTCATTAGAAGGATCTCTTATTGGAAACAAGATTAGGAGAAGAGCCCCAAAGTTTTTGTCCTAATGGTAACTAAAAAGATGCTCTTCAAAATTCAAATTCATAGCCTTTTAATACGTTGGATAACTTATTTGATATTTTTGTTAGGAATTCTTTGATAGCCTTGTATCTAGCATGTTGGTTATTTAACAATGTAAGGAAGTTGTTTGATGAAATATTGGCCACAGGTATTGTCACTTAGAACACATTGTTTATCAGGTGTTTGAGAAATGGAGGACTTGATATCACAGTGGATTTCTTTAGGAAGATGATAGGAGGAATATCATAACTTCTAATTCGATTATCACAAGGTCAATTCAAGGTGGTAAAGAAAGGGAGTTGTTGGAACTTTCCCATGAGATATAGTTTTGGGTGATGATGTGGTTGAAGTTGACAAGATCATAGTGGCTAGTTTCGTTTCAGCTTGTGGTCAACTTAGTGCTACACTCCATGGAAAATGGGTATATGGTTAACTGAGAAGAAGTGGCATAGAGTGTGATATGGTAATTGGAACAGCATTTGTTAGTATGCATGTCAAGTGTTGGCAAGTGCCATAGACATTTGTGATCTTCAAAGAAATGCTTGAAAAAGATGCCTTGGCATGGATGACAATGATTTCATGGTTTGCTCTTCATGGATTAGGATCAGAGGTTTCTAACTATTTTCTTGAGATTAGGAGAGCTGAAGTAAAGACTAGCCATGTGATATTTGTTGTATTATTGCTAGCTTTTGCTAATTCTAGTTTAGTAAAGAAAGTTTGATGGTGCTTTGATATAATGAAATGCATTTACTTGGTGGAACCACAAGTATATCGCTATGCTTGCAAGGTTGATATTATTAGTTAAGCCAGGATCTTTGATGGCAGAGAGTCTATATCTATTATCTACCATATGCTTGAATTTGATGCAAAAAATAGTGTTATGTACTTTAGCTAGTCATTGCTTTTGTACTACTCAAAGTCTTTGGAGGCCTACTTCCTAAAGGCCTACACATTGGATGACTTTAGACTAGATTCATCAAGAACCATGTTGCAATCTGACAAGTCACAGGACTCGATCTTTGACATGGAAAAGTTTGTGAGAGAAATAACAAGATGGCTTCAAAAAACTAGGTTTCTTGCAACAGACGGGATGTTATCAAGTGTTGCTGGGAAGACTTTCCATTTCATGATATTAATTTGAACTTTGAGGACAAAGCCCATTTCAATGGAGGTGGTAATGGAGTGAGTTCAATTTGAATTTGAGCCATCAATAGCGGCTCAAAGAAGAAAATGATAAAAAGGAAGGGTTGGGAGAATTATAGCAGGAGGGGGGCATGAGAGTATGGTATGACTTATTCTCTTCTATATGAATTCTTTTTCTTCTACTCCTTCTCTTGTTTCTCTCTCTTGGTTATCTTTTCTTTCACTTTCTTGTATCTCAAACCACAAGACACAATTAGTTGTATATCTTTGGTGTTATTGCTTAGTTTTAATGCCATAGGACAAGTGGCAATACATAACTCTGACTTCTTCATGTTTAAGACCCCATTCTCAGTTTCTAGTCGTGAAACAACTATGCAAACTACTAGTTTTTCACAAATAGGCAAAGAGCTTCTTGAGGAATATATTCTTGCTTGGCTACCTACATTCCTTGATTCACAAAGGTATTCACAATCACCTACAGGACATGGAATAAGGACAAAACCTTATACTGCTAATGGAAATTTTTGAGAAAGAAAGATAATGCTAAGGGGAAGTTCTCTTTGTTGAGTTTGTAGCAGCAAATGGTTTCAAGTACATTTGAGAAATTGAACTTAATTAACATTGTAGATGCCAAGGTAAAGAGAGTAGCAGTGAAAAGTTACCCTTTTCTTGCTGGACCTTTGAAAATTTGGGATTAGGAAGCAACTTTTGTTGCCCCTCCAATTTCCAAACCATCAATTTTTAAGATCTATAGCTTTCATCACCTAAACATGATCATGATTCCACCTCCTTCCTTATAGCAATTGTATGTCGAGTTTGACAACTAGCCATGCTTGCATTATTGAATTCACATAAACCAAGATAGATTTCAAAACTGAAAAAAAAAAAAAAAAACTAACTTTCAATAGAGAATTTGCTCTTCTCTCTACCCTCCAACTCCTCAAGAAATCATATCTTGGTCACTAATGATGGATAGTAGCACGTGCCTCTGTCCTATCTTGGGCTCACACACACCAAAATCCCTCTTAACCTTCTTCAAGTTTATCATTACCTTGCACCTTTTCTGACTTCATAGATGTGAAGTGTCCAATAGAGAAGGCCAGTCTTAGGGTACCCACAAATTTATGGGCTAAAAAAAAAAATTGGGTTCCTTGTTAGAAGTAGTGTGATAGTGACACTTAAACTTATATGGAATCAAATCAAGCATAAAATAATATGTCACATATAATCGAATCAACCTTTAGCAGCCAATTTTGATAAATGGTGCATGATAAACCCTAAGTTAGCAAGGTGCAACATAGCATCCATTTACTCTTATTACTAATTTCTTTAAAAACTTTTTAGGATACATATTTGCACTAGTAAGGAATGTCAAAGATTAAGATGAGCAAGGGTAATTTCTCATCAAAAGTGATGTTTCTCTTTAATAAGCTTAGTATTTATGAAAATGATAAGTGCAGTTTAACTGTTATGAATGATTATAAGATAGTTAGGGCAAGAGTTAAATATTTTTATTGATGTAAAATAATTGTATAATAATATAAAAATTCATGTGTCTATAAAAATTAGATTTTTTTCAATATGCAGAACTGAGATTTTCTATTATTTAATTTAGTGGTCTTTAATTTTAATAAATAAAATATATTGTATAGTAAGAGATTTGCGTTATATATAAAAAACAGATTTGTTTAATAGTAAAAAAGAAAAAAAATGTTATAAAAAAAGGAAGGAAAAAAGTGACATGCAATACTCGGTTTATTTTGATTTTATAAATTGAAAGATATATAACTTAATTTCCGTAAAAATCATGGGAATGTAAATATTTTCCAGATTCCAAGACATTATAAAATGTAGGGTGGAGAGAAAAGATATATTACAATGATATTGATTTTGAACCCCAAAAAGACTTACTTGCAATAAGGCCACTAGACTGCAAACACAAAATATATGAATAACTAAAGTCATTATTATTATCAATAATAAAATATATTTTTGATCTTGTTGATGCATATGTTGCTATGTTGTACGGATACTTTAAAATAGTCATTGTATCCGTATTCAATATGTGTTGTGTCGGATACTTCACAGATACTTTTAGATACCTCTAAGTATATTTTAAAATAATTTACTTTTTTTTTTTTGACATTTTTATACTTGTATAAATGAAAATTCTAAAGCAATCAATAAAATAAATATATTTTAGTATATTTACAAGAATTTATGCTAATATTCAAATCATTATTCTTCTATTTTAATTTAATATTTATGTTTTTATGTTAATTTTTTTACTAATTTTATATTTTATATTATAGCTGTATCGTATCTTATAATTTTTAAACATTATCATATCCCCGTATCCGTGTCGTGTCACATCCGTATCTCGTATCTATATTAAAATCTTACTCATAGATATGTTGTCTTGAATTGGATAATAGTTAATCTTTGATATTAGACTTCTCTAAAGGAACTTTGTCTTTAAATAAAAAAGGTGAAAGTGTATTTACCCTTAAATCAATAAATTACTATTTTTGATTCGCTTTGTCGGTCACTTTAATTATATATACAAGACTTAAGCAATCCAAAAATCAGGGCTTATTTATGAAACTTTTTACTATAATGTCCTTATTTAATCGTTAATGTCTAATTAATTCAGTTTATTAATCTCAAACTATATTTTTCAATTAATATTATGCTTAGAATTGTGTGAAACATAAAATTGAAAGATTAATAATAAATATTTTATTAATATATGAGAATGACATATAAAATGGATTAATAGTTTTTCTTCAAAGTGATGGATAAAGTGGATCGAAGGTCATGTACTATGTATCAATCCCACTAAATATTCTAGAAATGAATAGTCTTTCCCTTTCTCATTTTTAGAGAAACTTACTTTAATGAGCTTTTTCCTATCTTAACACTATGTTCGGATTTTTTCAATAATTGAACAAATAGGAATGGGCTATAAAGGGAAGGGAAGGAATGAAACAAGGCTACATTCCTTCGTGTTCGAGAGAGTAATAAGGGAATGAAACAAAATTACATCAATCTTGTTTAAAAGTTATATTGTAAAGGAACAAAATGAAACATTTATGTTGTTTAGAGGTTATAATTTCTAGTTCCTTCTTTCCCTACCATTCAATCCCAATTTTGAGGGGAATAAAATACAGAGACTTTGAGGGGAAAAAGGTGGGGGAAATAATTCCCCTAAGTTTGGATCCATCTAGGTCATGAGGTATCCCGACTTCCTCAGCCACTCAGTTAGCCTGGCTCCTATTATCCAGATCAACCTAGCAAATGTCGAACTCTGGGGACTTGAGACCTGGCCCTTACTTCGGACTTAGGTACGCACATGGGAAATTTCTCCCTTGATTCAGCCATTATTCCCTCGTATCCCATGTTTTTGCCATTATCTTCTTGTTCAGATCTTGCAATTTACATCTTGATGGGATACTCACCTTAATGGCCCTTATATTACTAATATTACTAATATCTCAGGGCAGAATTAGGGACGCACTTTCATTGAATATCTTACACACCGCGTCACCTATATTTCACCAGAGAGCTCCTAGCCACCACTCTCTTCCATCTAGCACCACCCTTTTGTCTATGGAGGAGGTTGTTTACAACCCTTCACCACCATGTCTTATCGCCCTTTCTAGTTAAGATTGAAATATTTTGGCATTGTTTGTGGGAAATAGGAAAACTATACCTCAATACCTATAGACTGCACACATTTCACTATTAACATGGCTACAAGGTGTAGCACATAGAACACCACCAATGCCAACTAAAATCAAAATGCTAACCTTAATCGAAACATTAATATAGGGTGTGTTTAGTTTAACTTTTGGGAGAAGGTCTTTTGAAAGACTTGAAAGAAAGTCCTTTAAAAGAAGGCCTCTTAGAAGAAGTATTTATGTTTGATTTAAGTATTTTAAAAGTAAGTTTAAGAGAAGTGTTTTTGTTTCGATAGAATAAAATAAAATGACTTTTGAAGATATAATTATCAAAATAGACATAATATAATTTAAATATAAATTAATATATTCTATTCAAATATTTTGACACTAAACTATAATTAATTCTCAAATTATCATTAAAATTTTTTTATTTCAGTATTTTAATTAAATACAACATTTTTAATTCAGTATTTTATTTCAATAGACTGTATTTATATAAAAAAAAATATATAATGCAAATAGATATTCCATCTTACATTTATGTGTTTGTTTGATGGAAGCAAAATATAATAAAATAAATATATAATATAATATAATATAAGAGCACAAGAAGGATGAAGAAGAGCATAAGAGAAGAAAAGCAAAAAGTGAAGTGCAATGAAGGTCACGGGTCTTCAAAGAGAAGTGAAGGCACTCCAGAGGCTCAGCATAATGTGTTAATTAAGGGTCCTTTAGTAATTTCAGTTCTTCAGAGCAATGAGAAGCAACTCAAAGCTTTCGTTTAGTAAAAAGGCCTTTTACTCACCTCAATTTACTGCTGCAAAATGAAATGTTAAACCAAACATAATCAAATACTGTTTTAAGTCATTTTATTGCCATAAAAAGGCCTTTTTGTGGCAGGAAACTTTAAACCAAATAGGCACTAAAACCCAAACACCAACTAGGACATGAGCCGGAAGCTAAACTTGGCAATGCATAAGACTATCCCTATGACATCATTATAAATTCAACCAACCTAGTGACGTATAAAAATTTGTCCGTCCCGGTTGTGTCTAAAGCCTAGCAAGCTCGATATCATCTAAAGTCCGGCTAACCTAACAACGCATAAGAGTACCCCCATGACAACATTGATTTGGCCAACCCAAGGACATGTAAGAATCTATTTAACCTATCATTGTCTAAAGTCTAGCAAATTAACATGACAATGTATGTGACTGTCCTTTGGCAGCAAAGAAATCCGGCTTAATCTAATCACACGTAAGCTTAACCATTCAGGTTGCATACAAATTTGGCCAGTCCTATGTCATCATAAGTTTGATCTACCTACCATACGACTAAACATTGTTTAGTGACTAATGGAAAAATGCTGGGGCTACTATCAAGATCCACATCAAAAGACATGAGGCCTTGCATACAAGTTTGGAGGAAGTCCACCTAAATCACCTAATCAATAAAGTCTTACAAGTACAATATGTAAAAAATTCAATCTAAATATATACTTGTATATTCTTACTTCGGTCAACAAATCAACTAGCTTGCTGAAGCAAGGGATTAGGTTGTGCTTGGCTAGCAACTTGACATGAAAGGGAGGGATTGGTTCAATCACTAACCTTTGAGAAATAAGATTAATTTGAGTCGAGACTAGAGTCTAGGGGCTTGAAGTCTAAAGTTCACTCTTATTGAATTTTTAGCACATAAACTAGCTTAAGGCTTGGCTTCAACCTACTGGCGCTTTGGAGATCCACCAATTGAGGGAGGATTAGAAGCCTTAACATCAACTAACTCCTTTACTCTTATCCTCTTGGGTGCACTCTTTCCGTTCTTATTCTTTCTAGCTCGAAGGATAATGATGCCATAGCAAGTGTATTGCTACTTCTCAATCATTTCTTTTTCAACCTTCTTGAAAAAGTAACTATGAAAATAAAGTAAAGTCATCAATGCCATTTAATAATATAAAATTTCGAGCAATGAAAAATAAAGAACTTATGGAAACATCGTTGGAAAGATTCTTGGATCCTCAGAACACTAGATTATCTCTGAACAACATATTCTAGTCAATTTTAGTGTAGAAATATCTAAGGCAATATTTTCAAGTTTTCCTACATTAATTGGATCAATGTTGGAAAGATCCTTAACAGCAAGCCGAGGGAAAAGGGGAATAACCTTGACCCAGTCGAAAAGAAATTTCTTTTGATCGGACTCATTAACAAAGAAGCAAAAAGTAGGACACCAAAGAGCTGGGCTTCAACTTGAAGAACCTATCTTGGTAAGCCTTATTCCAGTAGGATGGCTCAAAAGGTTCCAAGAATTTTTTCCCCTAACTCCTTAGAAGGAAATAAGGCTCTCTTCTTTTCCTTAATTAGACAGGGTATGAAAATAGCAGAAAAATAGTATTAGTGTCGCTTCAAGTTCCAGTTGTTGACATTTAAGATCGAAACAATAAATGAGAGCTCGTCTGTTAGGATGAAGCTACATGGGAGCAACACTTGAGAGTGAACTCCGAAGTGTAAGGGCAGGAAAGGAATCGAGATCCTGATTCTGGTGAAGTAGGTTTCATACATGAAAAAACAAATCTTCCCAAGGATCATAACAAACCCAATCTAAAAAGGAGCAAGTAGCCAATTGATAGTTGTCTAGAGAATCAACTAGGTTTAATTATGTAGTATCCTGGTAAGATTAGCCTCAGACTATCATATGGACTCCATACATGATACATCCCCTATTACCTCAGATGATTGGGATCTGGCTTCTTCGAAACCTTTGTCCAATATCTCTTTGAAAGAAGTGGACAAAATATCTACATTGTCCTAATCGTTAGAAGAAGTGTGTGACAATGGATCATAAATACCTAGTTAGGCTTTAGTACCCTTCATCTCCTCCACTACCAACCTAAATCTAATGTAATCAACCAACCAAGGAAGCTTGGCAAACTCTAGTTGAGACAGACTTTTCTCCCAAGCTCATTGTACTAATAATCCGACACAATAGTAGGAGCCTTGCTGGTCAAATAGTACCACTTTTTCCTTGTTTTTCCAGAAGCCTAATTAACTTTCCTACTATCATCTGCTTCCCTTGTGTCCCCTCACCCATTTCCCCATTATAGTTTTTTGCAACCACAAACAGTCACGACAACAAAATAGGAACACCTACAACGCTACCCAAAAGCTAAACACAACGTCAATGACCATTCCCAAGCAAGTGAAATCTAAACCATAGATGCTAGATTACTCAAAATAAAAGCACAAACTAAGAAGAAGAGAATTGACCTTGAGGAATACGTGACGAAGACCATAACCACCATGAGACCACCATATACTGTCATAGAACCACAATAAAAAAAACACACAAACCACCCAAAACACATTCGAAAGGAAATCCCTGTAGCAGAAGCAACCACAAGCAACATGCAAAGCTAAAATTATCAGTGTTCAACAAAAAATGGGAGAATTTACTAAGACTTTGGAGGAGGAAAGAGGGAGAATAAACTGAAAGGAGGTGAAGCGGAGGGCTAAAATAGGGAGAATAAAAACTTATTTCCCATTTTTACTCAATCCAATTGACCACATTCTTCAAATAGTTCGTATTTAATGGTGAAGGTGAAAGCTATAAAAAACTACTACCCTCGACGGCTATCATCTCCTGTAACAGTTGACAAGACATGATTTGATAACTCCCAATATTGATTGGATATGTGGCCATCCTCATAAACAAAAAGGGACATCCTGTTTATTAACAAAAGAAACCAATTGTTCCTTTATCAACTAGGTGGATAGTAATAATAGCCCAGCCCGAACAAATTATCAACATGTTACTTGCCTTAGTTCACATCATACGGGCACAAAATGATGACATAAATCAACTAGACCATCAACAAGAAAAATGGGTACAGACACTATCTAGATTTCTTCATTCTTTTAAAGCTTGAGGTTGGGAAGCCTGGTGTTTGCCTGGTTTACAGATTATCGAGCTGACTAACTTACTGACGAGAACACCTTACCCATAGTCTCAACCCCCTTCAATCTGTTAAAGCTTGAGGCTGGGAGGCTGTTACCCCTAGTCTTAAGCCGTTTCACTTTTTCAGAGCTCAAGCTTGGGAGATTTGTGGTTTGCTTGGTCTCCGTAGCTATCAAGCCCAGTAACTTATCAGGAAAGAATACCTTACCCTTAGTCTCGAGCCTATTCATTGTTTGAGAACTCAAGGCTGGGAGGTTTGTGATCTATTTAGGTCATGAGGCATTCCAACCTCCCATGTCACCCGATCAGCCTAACCCTCGATGTCCAAATCGCTTTGGCAAATATTGAACTTTAAGAACCTGACACCGCCCCCAGTTCAGACTCGAGTACCCATGTAGGGACTTTCTCCCTTGATTTAGTCATTATTTCCTCATTTCCCATATTTTCACCATTATCTCCTCATTTAGATCCCATAATCTACACCTTGGTGGAATTCTTGCATTAATGGCCTAAACATTGTCACACCCACTTCTCACTAGAGAGCTTGAAGCCACCATTCTCCTTTTGTCCATGGAGGAGGTTTCCTGTAATCCCATACCACCATGTTTCACCACCCCCTTTGATTGTGGCTTGAGCAAGTTCCATTTTGCCTTTAGGTATATTCAAACTCTCAAACAAGGAAACTAATTTCCTTTCCCTTCCGTTCTCCATTATCTATCATCTAAGCATATTGTAAAAGTTACCAAATCATTATTGATATGATGATTTTGACTATCAATTTAGATAGAAAGCAAAATAGAAGGGTTGATTTTCCTAATGAATTAGCCATAAGGAAAGTAATTGAAAAAAAGAGGGAGCTAGATAAGTGAATTTGAAAAATGCAATATCTAAAGGTTGCTAATGCAACAGTTTATCCATAACTAGGATAGCTAGAGTAACATGCAGATGGCTAAGAAAACTCTAACCATGGTTAAATAGAAAAATCATCCATAACCTCTCATTTACCCTTTGCTTGGATGATGAGAGAAAATGAAAAGAAAGAAAATGGAAAGAAAAGAAAATAAAGAGAAAAGTTCATTTTCTCTTCTAATGCTTAGATGAAAAGAAAATAAATAAAAGGAAAATGAATAACTTTTCTTTCTTTTGCTATGTTGAAGAGAAAAGTAAGAAGAAAAAAAATGTAGTCATAGTAAATGATGTTATTATCTTTACAATAAGTGAAGAGCAGAGAAACAAGTAAAGGTAAAATTATTATTTTGAATAAAAACACTCTCCCTCTTATGTTTTCAATTCCAAAGAGAAGAGAAAATGTGTTTATGGGTCCCATACTTATTTTGTTTTTCTATTTTCTTTTCACATTTAAGCAAGAAAAAAGGTTAAAATTTTCTTATTTTCAATCGTCTCATTTTTCTTCTCTCTAATTTCCCATTATGCCTTTTTAGCGAATTCATCCTAACACTGTTCTAAAGTTACAAAAATATGCTTTTATACATAGAATAGGAATCTTTTTCCATTTTTTTGACTTGTAGTATATCGAATTAATTTTTTTAATATAAAATATTTTAATTAAGTCTCATCCTATTTTGTCTTACACTCATTTGGACGGTAAATAATAAATGGAATTTCTATTTAATATTCCAATTTTCGGCACAAATAACAGGACTGGCAAGGTTAATTTCATTTAAAGGAGTGACATCACTTTCCGAAGCGTTTCTTTGTAATTGATGATATTCATTTAGGGTCATTTGGTATGCCTGATAGTATAAAGACTGATAGTATAAGACTTGATTGTATAAGATTTGATAAAAATTTAATATTATGTAGTGTTTACTATGTCACTGTATAAGATATTGTATTATATAAAATATAACCAGAAGAAGAGATTATAATAAATATAATTTTTAAATAGTTATTATAATTATTTTAGCTATTTTTTATTATATATGAAAATAATTTTATATTAAAATTATTTATTTATTTATTTTTAATAATTTTTATAAATATAAAAAATATGAGAGAGAGAGAGAGAGTAAAATAGAGATGGAGTTTTTATACATCAAAATCTGAGTAGGCTTGGTATTACATTCCTATATTTGGTTGTGTTTTTTATTATATATAATTAAACTTATATTAAATATTATTATTTATATATTTTAATAATAAATTTTTATTCCTATATTTTTATTTTAGTTTGAATAGTTATTTTATAATTATTTTTTAAAAAATATTTATTTATTATTAAATAATATTATTTTTTATTTATATATTTTTATTTTTTATTATTTATTTAATAATTAATTTTTTTAATAAAATATATTAAAAAATAAAAAAGTAAAAGAACTCTTATATATTAAAAAAATGTCAGGCTATCTGGCTCTTTAGACCGTATTAAGTTATCCATCATTATAACGTATAAGGGAGGTTTGATGAATAAATTTATACATATGTTGACGGCACCAAATAAATAAGATCATAACGTATTGTATTCCTTTATCCTATCATGCCTAATACATGCCAAACACCCCCTTAGCGCTGTTTTGTTAACTACAGACAACATACCTGCTTTTTCCGCTAATTTTGCATGCTTTAAAGTATGAAGTGTAGTCCTCGGACAGTATTTACATTCCCATTGGTTGCGGCAAGTTATAATGGCAATACACTGAATAAAGCATATCTGAATAGTGACCGAAGGCTACTTGCCCACTCCTATTTATACCTCAACGAAATTACCTTCGTGTATCTTGCAAATCCGACAACTAACGAATAATACTAGCGGGAAGGAACATATAAGCTTCATTCTGGCTGAAACCTGTTTCTTTGTCTTCTATTTTTGTTCTATTTTATTTTCCTATGATGTAAGCAACCATACTTTGTCACTTGTAATTGCACCCCAAAACTTTCTTGACAAGGCGACATGATAAGAAATTTAAAGCATATAAACTCAACTCACCACCTAACACAAAAGATTAGTCAATTTAAATAACATTTTATATTTGATGAATGGAGTGTACATACATGATTGTGTTACAATGTCCATCTATTTGACATCACATGTGACACTACCAGATGTGTCGAGCTCAAAAATTACATAAATTATCATACAATTTATAACCATCAAAAGCCAAAATCATATGAATTGGTTAGCACTTCAATTCTGTCCTGGAGAGGCTACCATTACACCAGACAGCAAATTGCAGGTTTCAGCAAACCCACTTGTGTCAGGTGAATCAGCACCCTTTGCTGTCTCACATTTCGTTGTCAATGATGTCCCTCATCATCTGTATTGGGATCAGTCCTTCAGTTCGAATAGCATCCTTGTTTGGATCGGGACTAATGAAGAACAGGGTTGGGAGCCCACGAACCTGAAATAAATGGAATTCAAGTGTTGTTCAGAAAAGGCAAAACAGGGGCCTGCCTGTGTCTAGATCTGTTGCTAATCGTCCCTTTAAGGGTGTGTTTGGGAGTTGAGGATACTCTTCAAACCCTTCCCTTTCCTCCCTTTCCCTCCAAAACGTCAAACTCACAAACACATCCTAAGGGTCTAATCTAGGCTAGAATGTTGAAACAAACAACAACCAACATGTCAACTATAACACGAGCAACAGCAACACAAGAGCTAACCATTTATCGGGGTTATTATCTGGAATAAACAACACGACTAGGACATCAAAGTTGATGACCAAATTGCTTAGCCTTCATGCTATGGAATTCTTTTTAGCTTTTCTTTTTTAATTTTTCTTTCAATTTTTTTTCCTCCCTATAATCACACAAGATTTCCAGTCATTTTAATAAAACTTCACGACTTTGATGCATCTCTACTGAATGTTGGTAAATGTACACATTGTATAGATAAATAGGCTTGTTACCTGCATGTCACGTGCAAATTCATATTCATCATCTGTATCAACCTTAACAATCATTGCATTTTTCTCGTACTCAACCGCAAGCTGTAGAAATGTAAATGTGACAGGTTACTTTTGAACTTTCAATCAACTAATCACCACTGACAAACATTGGGAGGACTACTGTCGTATTAGAAAGAGAGTCTCAATTGAAGCAAGCTGTCTTCATAAATCAAGACAAAGTATGCAAAACTTGATAATATAAAAAGTTAGTATGGAAGTAATTGATAGTTTTCAGGGAAGGTGTTAGGTACCTAAGGTTTATCAAACAGTTATAAACAGATTCAGGAGACGAATAGTTGCAGACAAAATAATGCTGCAACACGATTATTGGAATGCAATTTCTCCCTTTGAGTTCAATTCGTCAAATGAATCTCTTATAATGATTTAAGTAAATTAAACTATTAAAACTAGGCTAACAATTACCGGGCCCATTTGGTTAAGATTTTGGGAGAAGTACTTATTCAAAAGCAGAATTAGAAGCAGAAGTAGATAATTATTTTACGTTTAGATATAATTATAGAAGTATTTTTTATAAAAATCAAAAGTTGTTAAACTATTTGGATGTGATAAAATAAAAATACTTTTTCTCATAAAATTACAATATTAGTAGATAGAGAGTGATATTTTCAAGAAAAAGTTAAGGATAAAATGGTAAAAGTGTGAAACAGTAGTGGGTTCGAAATTTGAGGGCCATTTTTTTCTGTTCTCTATTACTTCTGCTTCTGGAAGAAGCAGCTCCCTATCTACTTCTCAAAAAAGCAGAAAAACTGATTATTTTCTACTTTTGCATTTTTTGAGAAACACAAATAAACAACACTAGAAGTACTTTCTTTTTTAAAATTTTTTTTGAAAAAAAGGACTTTTTTCTCATGGAGAAGCACAAACAAACGGGCTCCTTGTACAAGTTAGCTAATACCCATTTGAACTTTCAGTAGAACAGATGTAAACCTATTCTGCTTGTAAACTGGTTGCAAAGTTGGCAGTCATTGCTTTCTAATGTTATTTGTAATATATTATGGAGAACATTTTTACAATCTGATAGGTACTGATATTTTCTTCACTAAACTGTGGAGAAATTCAAGGAGCAGAGCTCCAATTACAGGAAAAATAGCAACAGAAGTGCTGGAAGAAATACAGAGAAGACAGAAGAAAAGAAAACTCAGAAGCAAGTTGCCTTCTCTGCCCTGTGGCCTCAACCAACAGGAAACCTCCCACTATCCGAATGTTCTCTACATAACCAACTCCCTATTATCAACTCAGATTCTCCACACAATCAACATTTTCCCTTTCCACTCCCCAAATTTCATGTATCCTTTTCTGTTATTCTCCCCTCTCTCTCTTTGGCCCATTCACTAATGGCAGCCCAACGTTGTCTCTCCTTAACTTTCTTCTTGCATACACATGACATAAGCTAAGGCCCTATCATGATCTCCCCTAAGCCCTCACCAAATGAAAAATGACTAAAGCTCCATCCTTCTCTTTTGGATGTTTGACAAAAGCTTCTAAAACTACATACAATTCTTGCTTATAAATTAAAATTTCACTGCACAAAGCCCTAGTTGTAGTACCAACAGGCAGCTGAGACTATATCTACCATTGTACTTATTACTCTGTCCAGTACATTAACAAAAATTAACATAACTACATAAGTAAAATATGAACAGATAATATATTATGGCATGTTTCGGTCAGCTTAAGAATAATTTCTGACTGTTATTGATCATACTGCATTATGTGCAGAGAATGCGAAATCAGTTCAGGTATTTTCAGATCCAAATTTGAAGATTCTCAATGTATTCAATGTATTACGATGCCTTCAAAGTTCAAACAATTTCATAATTGCAGCAAATATATTTCCAAAGGGGTACATGCATAAAAGTTCCTAGCCAATTAGGACTGTAAAGTGGCAAGAATAGCAGTTAAAAGCTCAAATAAAACCAACTGTAAGGTCTGTGCAGCCTAATTTTAGACACTGAAAATTAAAGACCTAACCCAATGTGGGTACAAGTCTTGGATTTATAGAGAATAAAATAGACTGACAGTACAATACAGTACATGATGATATAAAGGACTTAAATACATTAAACCACAATAAACAGGCATTCAATACGTATTCTTAACAGACACGTTGAGTGATTCATCACAATTTAAAAGCAACCATAGAAGCTCCTTCAAATAGTGCAATAACATGCCTGAGTATATTAAGTTACTTTTGACATCATCCTGAAAATCTATAAATCCAGAATATGACACAAGCGCCAGACCTACGCACATTTTGCATGCGACCAAAATTCCTATATCTACTATCAATGCATTTATGCGGAAGGAAAATTATTGCAGAACATTTGTAGAAGTGATAGAAACATCTTATACAGCTCGGTCACAAGAATAAGGTACCAAAGGCAAAGATTGTTCATTAAAATATCAATCTACAGGTAGCCCAGTAGTGATATTTTATGTTATGCTGCTTGAGCACAAATAATCACTTCTGTCTGAACTTTTCAACTTAAACTATTTTTCGTTGTTAGTTTCATCCATATAAGGTTTGTGCAGCCAAATTTTAGACCCATATAGTTATTCATCACTGTCTACAAACAACTAAAAAGGCTTCTTCAAGTAGTGTTCACAATATGCCTGGATCTATCAAATTACTTTCCAGATCAACCTCAAAATCTATAAATCCAGAATGTGACACAAGCTCCAGACCTAAGCATGTTTTGCATGCAACTAAAATTCCTACAGCTATTATCAGTGCATTATTGTGGAACCAAATACATAACAGAACATGTTTAGAAGTGATGAAAACATCTTATATAGCCTGGTCACATGGATAAGGTGCCAAAGGCAAAGACTTCTTTATTAAAATATTAATCTACAGGTAGCCTAGCATATGTAATATTCTATGTTATGCTGTTTGACCACAAGTAATCACTTCTTTCTAAACTTTTTCACTTAAAATATTCTTGTCTTTAGTTCATCCTTGCAGAGTAATAGACTAATGATGATGACATGAAAATACAGTAGCCACAGCAAAAAATACAGCAGCCACAATTTTCAGTGTATCTCCACGAAATTTCCATCAAAGCATATGAATTTTTAATCATCCCATCTTCCGCAACCTTAATGAGAAGGATCAAGTGAAGATCAAGACCTTTCTCTATCCTTCCAATTTTTCACCTCCTCTACCAATATTCTTTGGAATACAAGAGCTATGCCTCATCCACATAGAGAATTGATAAACATCGTGACAACAACTTCAGACGACTGAAGAAAAACCACAGCATGAGAACAATGTTCTTGCAATAAATACACCATATTTTGTTATTGATCAGCCCTAACCAAATAGACTGTCTAACAGTAGGAGACCCCTAACTTTGGGGCCAAGGCATATGAACGAGATCTCAAATCCCTTGTCAATTGTCATATTGGATAATTAATAAAAAAAAGATAATAATTTCATGAAACTAGATATATTCAAATATGAAATGATAATAAAAAATTTGAAATATATAAGGCATGCCGTTAAACCTTCCACTAGCATCCAATTACTACAACAACTGTTAGTTTCTGCAAATAATTGAGTTAAAATTTGTCAAAATTTGAATTTCCAAGTTTGCAAACCAGCTATAACCATGTGTTAAGAACATTGTTTCTTAACAATGTTCTCGCAATAAGGACACCATACTCTGTTATCGATCAGCCAAACCAAATAGACTGTCTGACAGAAGGAAATCCCAAACTTTGGGGCCAAGGCAAATGAACAAGATTTCAAACTCATTGTCATATTAGATCATTAATATCGAGCTTAATAATTTCATGAAACTTAATCTGTTCAAATATAAAATTAATAAAATTTTTGAAATATAAGACACACTGTCATAGCTTCCATTAGCATCCAATTACCACCACAATAACTGTTAGTTTCTGCAAATAATTCAGGTAAATATTGTTAACAATTGAACTTCCCAGTGTGTGAACCAGTTGCGACTGTTTTACTTACATGTAGATCTTTGTTCAACATTATAAGGAATTTAATCTATTTGATAACACTAGAGCTTCAAAATGATTAAAAACTCAGAAATGATAACACCGTCTTCTTCTATCTCGAAGGCTAATAACAGAAAATGTTGATGCCGTAAAACACACATTTTGCTTGCTTCAAAGTTGAAACGAACATCAGATAGGCATTCAAGGACATACAAAATCTACACATCCTCATAGTCAAATCAGAGAAAGAGTTAGTCAAGCATTTCCACATCAATTAAACCACATACCATTTCAAGTTCCTGAGCCATTAAGATGCAGGGTCCACACCATGTTGCATAGAAATCAATAATAAGAGGCACAGTTCTTTCTCCCTTCACCAGCTCTTGGACTTCCTGAGCTGACAACTTTTTCTGCAAATCAAAAATAACATGCAATGGCATTATTACTAGTTACTACAGCATCAAACTTACAATTAGTTCATCCAAAAAAATAAGAGCATAAGCTCTGAAGACCAAACCAACAATTAAAAACAAAACAAGGAAAAAGACCCATAAATTGGAAAAAATGTTTATAGTTATTAGCTAGAGGAAACAGCTATAACACATGAATATTAACAATTTCTTTTTTTCTTTTAATAACATGGGACCCATAAAAGTGAAAAATAAAACAGACCCAGAAATTATAATATGATAAAAATTGAATTATTAGATGTGGCATACCACAAGGTAGTCTTCTCTGACATATTTGCCTTGGGGTGGCTTGCAGAGCAACTTTCTGGGCAGTGTGGAGAGTGAAAGAAGCCTGTTGTTGCTGGTGTCTGTGGTTGTGAAGACAGGATAGCGTTGTTGATGGGTTATGGAAAAGGAAGGGTTTGGCAGAGAAACGCAGAGTGGTTTGGAAGAGATGGGTGCGAGTGTGGCCACGCTGTGATGAGGAGCATGGCAATGGAGAAGAGCCATTGGTGCTGTTCTGGGAAGAAAGAGTGTGTGTTGGGACTTTGGGAGGAAGAAAAGGGGTTTATGTTTCGGTTATGGGGTTTACCATATCTACTTCAGATTTTCAGAGCAGGATCTTTTTGATAAATGCCAAAATCGAATTAAGGACAATCATTTAATAATTGAATTTAATTTAAATACATTTATAATGTAAAATAATTTTACTCTATCGATTAATAGAAATAGTAGAAAGTACCAACTCATATAAATAATTATCTATTATAACAAAAGATTCATTATAATTTTTTACTTTCTCCTATTTTTATTGATTAATAATATAAAATTCAATACATATCAATTAAATTCTTAATAATTTACTGCTACATGGATATTCGTCGTAATATTTTCATTCACGAAATTCAAAATTAGATTGGCGAAACAGTTCCGATTTGATTTTCATTGTGTTTAACTAAATTGAAAAACGCCCTAAGCTTTTTTTTTTTTATCTTTATATTTTAGTAGGGAATTTTAAATTATGGCTTCTTTTTTTTTTGTTTTTTTTTTGTGTACAAGGAGAAGAAGAAAATAAATGGAACTACAAAGTACTAACTACATTAGTATCCTAAATAATAAACCATTAGCAAATTATGTCCTCGGGCGGAGAAGGCCAAAGACCAACATCCTTCACCTAAGTAGCTCCCCTCTTAGTTTTACATAAAAATCGACCTCTCTAAAAATGTTTGATCTTCACCTCCCGTTGAAATTGAGAAAACCTCGAATACATGCTAGAATGGTTCCATAAATATAATAATGAGGAGTGGAGGGGAGTCCATGATGGCCAATTTGAGAGATTCCGTGGAGTTTGTCTCAACCAGCACCTTCCTAAAACCGAACTACCACGCTAGTGACAATCCTGCTTTCATGTCGTGGAGTTTTTTGCATAAAGAATATCATAGTCACCCAAGGAGCCTGGGACATCTTGAACCCAACCTTCATGAAGGTCTTTAAGGCTTTCCTTCGTAGCTGGCCTTCTTGGGGTTCCCTATACATCTTTCATCAACATTAACATTGATCCTTTCGGATCATGACTTTGGGGTTGAAAGTACAAGCTAAAATAGGTAAGGATATCCCTATGTGAGTTATATACCTTTCTCAACACACGCTATAACGTCCAAGATCTATCACGAAACACATCTTTACTCCCCCAACTCCAAATCCACCAAATGGCTAAAGGAAGAGAGGGTTGTAGGATTTCTTCAAATGATTTTCTAACAAGTTGGAAATGTGGGTGGGGTAAGCATTTTGAATTGTTGTAGGGCCCAATTCAGACTAGAGTTCTAGTGAGTGGGGGGCAATCTCTTGAGACATTCCATCACATCCTTGACTTCTCCCGAGCATCTTAAGCAGTTTGGTGACACAGCCAAACCATGATGGAAGCAGAAGGCATTGGCTGGCAAAGCACCGTACAAGTATAACCATAGAAAGAATATTATCTATTCGCGGGGGGGAGGGGGCGCTTTCAATTTCCACACCCAGCCCCATGACAAAATTATCGTTTCGTATGTGATGGTGGCGAGTCAACCACTGATAAGGACTCACATAGTATTTACTTGGGCATTGAGCTGCCCACACCAATAGTCCAAGCACATATTTAGAGAGGGACTGAGAAATCTGGATATCAGCATTGATTGGAGGGGTTCAGGAAGTATGGTGGCAAGCTTTTGGAGTTCCCATTTACCATCCGTGTATAAATTACAAACTCTGAGGGCAGTGTCATTAATATGCACTACATCCACAGGATCACATAATTTGCCTTCATGGAGTCAGTGATCATACCCTAGGGATTGATAGTGGCACCGAAATGTATATTGGGTCATATAAGTAATAAAGCATGAGTAAAGTATCATTTTTACAGGGATTGAATCAACCAACTACTAAGTTCCTAACTTAGAAACTATTTAGGCGTTCTAATAAAGAGAGTATCGCAATTAACAAAACAAAATCTAAAAAGATCGCAATAATAGAAAATCAAATAAAATAAAAATGCAAAACAAGTAGAGAAGATATCAAAGGTAAGAGCACTAGGGATCCGATTTCATCTAGTTGGTCATGTGATTAATTTGAGCTCCTAAATCTAATGAATATCTATTAGATCAATTAATGGGGAGAGATTCCTAATTTAATTGATACCTAATTCCTCTATTGATCCAATCCTCTCTAGATTTTAGAATTCCATTGATCCCTCAACTTAAACCTAAAACTAAAGGCACTACCAATTTGTGAATCCCCTTACAAAGTCCAACGAAATTCCTAATATCTATTCCTAGACAATTAAGAATTAAGGTCTCTATTTCATTGTCTCAATTATGTACCTAGATACCTCTTAGTCTACATAACTCTAATATCAATTTATGGGTCACGAATCCATAAATAACATTAAGAACAAATAATACAAACTTAATTGAATAATAAAGAATTCATTAAAATTAGAAATCTCAAACAATCATGCTCACAATATTAGTTACATCATCACCCTAGGATAAGGTATTTAGCCAACTAACATATTCAATAAATGCAAATCCATAGACAGAATGTATATGCTAAACATAAATCAAAGAGAGAAAAGAGAAGAAGAATGGATCTCAATCATGCGCTTCTTCCTCTTTGATATAGCTGCCTATACCACAACTCCTCCTTGATATCTCCCAAGAGAATTAGATGAGAAGAAAATGTAGAATGAACAAGAGATAGCAAAAGATGGCCAAGAAAGGCCAAGAGGCGAAACAAAGACCAAGAATCCTTCTTCAGCCCTTTAAAAATTTGTTTTTATTCTCTCATTGATTCTAAGGTTATTAGATGAGAAAAGATAAGATAAGATCTCATATTATCTCTTGAAGATTTGAATTTAAATCATCTCCTAATAAATCGTTGGAACCAAAATAATCATTTTTCCATCTAATCTGATCAAGTCGCAGTTTTGGTGTAGGGTTGGGTTGAAATAGCTCTGAGTTGTATCTCAATTAGGCCATAATAGCCCAATTCACGTTCTGGTACTAGACTGATAATGGACTGCAGCTTTTGGGCTCTGTAGCTCTCAAATAGCTTGGACTTTTCCCTCGATCCAAAACACAAAGTTGTAGAGATTTGAATTATTTTTCCAACACTACAAAGAGAACCTCAATTGGACTTCTGTAGCTTAAGATATTGGTAAAATACTAGGAGGAGGTCAGGCTGGATAACATCAGGATATTAACGGTAGTCAATCTTGCCACTGGATTTTCACCAAGAAATTCTAAGAATTGGGTAAAGTTGTAGAGCATTTTTTGAGCTTTCTGAAACATCCTCTTTTGTCTTAATCCGATCTCTGTAGAAAGAGATAGAAATCTTCTACTATAGTGCTTTCTAAGAATCTCCTCAAATTAGCTTCAAAACTCTTCTATTTAGCTCCAAAAAATACCTCTCTTGCAAAATTGAATAAAATAAGCTTCGAAACCATCAAATTCACCTAAAAATTACCAATTTAACATTAGTTCCAATAATTTCACAAAAGGTCCAAATATCATATGCAAATTGGCTAATTTCTTAACGATTACAGAACAAAATCATCCCAACTTAAGCACTAAATGAGTGTATATTAGGGACATGTCACTAGTACCCAAATAAAACATGAAACCGTATTTTAGTCTCATCATATGTGTCATAATGCCTTGCCAAACATAGAAGCAATGTCATCTATTTGTTAAGAAAAGAGTCTCCTAAGATATTTCCTAATCAAGTTTGGGAGCTTAATTAGTTTTGTTCATTTAAAATGCTTTAGACCAAATTCCCCAAAATAGCCACATTGGAGGATTTACTCTCTTTCATGCCAAGCCCCACATGTCTTTTAGCCTTGGTGACTATAGCCCAATTAACAATATGAATGCCCCTAGAGTTGTCCTTCTTCCCTTATAAGAATCTCCTTGTGAATCAGTCTATCTCTAAGTAGACTTTCTGGTAGCTACAAGAACTGGATCACGTCAGTAGGCATGGCTGACACAACCGACTAGATCAAGAAACTTTTAGCCATGTTTAGAACCTTGCCTTTAACCTAATGTTTATTTTTTCAACAATTGGGTTAAAATGGATCTTTTCACTCTCTCCTTCAGGATAGGTACTCTTAGGTTTTTCTCCATGTCCAAGACAAAATCTTGTAGAAGTATAAGGAAAGTCTCTATTTTCTTGTGATGTATGTTCGGGGAACAAGGAGTATTAGATTTTTCTCACTACAACATTTTAGGTTTAAGGCAACGCTTGTTAGGCATTGCCTAAACATCTAAAAATTGTTAGTTTTGATTAAAGGCCATGCTTTTACATTTAAGGAAACATTTTCTAGGGGGTGGCCTGCCTAAAGAATTGTTACCTTTTCTCTAAAGCAATGCTTTTTGGAGGAAAAAACAATGCTATTTGTCGCAACACTTTCCAGGTGTTGCCTATTCCTGATAAAAGGCAGTGCTTGTTGCTAGCCTCTATGACAGCAGTGTCCAAGCGTTGCCTAGTCTCTTAATATAGGTAACACCAAACAAGTGTTGCCTTTTCTTTCAATGTAGGCAATAATATATAAGCATTGTCTTTTTTCTAATTGTAGCAACAAACTACCAGTATTGCCTATCTTTTGAAAATGTGGCATTTGCTAATTTAAACATGGTCTTATTAAAGTTGTCACCTTTTATTAACTATAAAGCAAACTTTCTAAAAACAAATCAACCTTATTTATATGCAAATTTAAATTTTTTAATTTTTAATTTTATATTTAGTCAACTTAACTTCATAAATAAAATAAAATAAATTACTATTAACCAATTAAGTAAATAGATCATCTCAAGTATATAATGATTAATATGATTAGTTCCAAATACATATTATCAAGCATTAATTCAAACCAAAATGTACATAAGTAAACAAAATACGTCTAGTATGAACTTAAACAAAATACATTTTAGTCATGAAGTTAAACAAAATACATCTAATCATATCCATTGCAAGTTTTGTCCTGCATATTCTTTCTCCTAGCCATTTTGGGTTGCATGTGCACTATTAGCTCAATCTGCAACATATAATTTATACAGTGATGAGATAAATGTAAACACAGTTAAAGTAAGCAAATTGTGTTTGTACTTTTTATGAATTTACATGATTGATAAAAATAACTATCTAATAACATATTAAAATTTCCTTTTTGTCCGATAGATTTATTGATGATAAGGCTCGAGACTTTCAAGAGAGTAGCTAGCTTACAAAGTTTGAAAACAGAAGCAATACAAAAAATACTAGCATTGAAGATTAAAAAAAATTGTATCTACTATATCTGCATAATCATGATCAAATTAGCGGTATCTAATGTAGCTTTGCTAGACTCTCTAGTTCGTACAGTTTGCAAAGACCAATGTATATGGCACCAAAAGAACTAATAAACAGAAAAATGCCCAAAACCAGCTAAGTGTGAGTCGATGAACACCACCATCACGCCAAAAAATAGGTTTACCCTTTTAATAAAAACAAAATTTTCAAGAATCATTGGACTCAAATGTATTCCACCAACTTTCTAATATTAAACAAAAAAACAACCAAGAGCTTTTAATATATGAGAGCATATAACAGCCAAAAAACTATAGATCATATCACTTAAATAGACTTCACCAAAAGCCAGACTATAAAAACTATACATGTAATCAATTATTTGCCAAATAGATAATGAATGAACTAACTTAACCAAACAGATAATGAACAAAATGAGAGTGTAGTGGTAGAAACATTACCCAAAAAGGATGCTTGTTGTCAACAAGAACTCCTCTCTTATCTGCTTCATAATTTGCATAAAAGCTGACTATAAAAGATTAACAAACATAGTAGTTGATAAGTAGCATCCATAACTTGCATACAAACAAGTAAGAAGAAAACCATTGTCAATAAGGTATACATTTTCCCTATAAATTGAAATTGAAAGCCTAATCGAAATAAGACCCGACAGAGATATATTTGTATGTTTTTTCCCTTGAGGTTTTCTAATCATTGATTCCAAAGAAAATGTAGTATCCCATGAGTTAATAGCATGAAAAGTTCTCTAGCACCAAAATCCTAGACCTATTATAGGAAACAGGACTTGAAGAACTGATGAAGATTGAACACATAGAGCTAAAATATACACTGCCAAAGCTGAAGTTATAAGCACATAGAGCTAAAATTTTGAGTAAGAGAAATAAATTAGTTATCAAGTAAACATAACACATAAATCAGATTCAAATGGATAAGGGACAGTAACTATAATTTAATTTAAGCTTGTAGACCATTAGAATTTAATGTCAACACAATTATATATCTTTACAATTTCACAAGCTTTCTTTGATAATTACAGCCAACTTCTATATATATATATATATATATATATATATATATTCTAGTTAAAAGTTAGCTGTGTCTTTGTTTAGATGAAAAAGACATGCTACTTGCAAATGCATACATGTGCCCTAACTACAGCAAGTAATAAAATTGAATATACACCACTAATGAAAAATCTCAGAAAAAAGAATACCAGTAATTTAAAGATGTTTTTCTCAAACAAGTTCAAACAAAAGTAAAGATTTATTTCAAAAGTAATTTGTCAAAATGAGCTATGTAGAAGCATGGTTCAAAGATGATAATTTAAATATTATCAGTAGTGGCTTCAGCCTAAAACTTTACATCTTAAAGGATGATTAATGCTATAGGCTTTGGTAACAACATCCAATTATCTGATTCACAGTGAGACAAAATCAACATAACAACTAAGGTATGAAATGAAAAGAAAGAAAATATGGCAAGTGCCTTTCAAGACTTTAGGCAAAAATGATAAGCATGCAATGTAATATCTAAGAGAAGACAGTAAGTTTACATAAAAATGGAAAGGCAAAGAAATGCAATGCACAAAAAAAAATCAAAGCTTATAAGGGAAATCTCAAAACCAAAACAAGGGGGCACATTTGACCCACAAAAAAAAAAAGAAGAAAAGAAGAAATCAGAGACTAAGAATAAAAAGAAATTAGAAACAAGAAGCACTTCAGCTAGGCCTAACAACATGTTTAATATCACAATAAAGGGGAAGTAATTTATTTTAAAGTTTGATTTCAAGAATAAGGGAAATAAGCAACCATAGATACATGCAATTCAATATCCTAAAAGAATAAACTAATTAAAGAAAAAACCCCATAGATACATGCAATTCAATACCTAGTCTTCATTTGGAACATGAGTTGATGTAGAGGAATGTTGATGTTGGCTAATCAGATCTCTTGCACTATTTGCATCAAGTGGAGAAGATTGCCTAGATTGCACTAAAGCTAATACTTCATCAATATTCATACCACGGGAGTTCTGTTGCAGGAAAAGTCTCAAAAGATCCTCTAATCCTTGTACCTTGTCTTTTGTTTCTTTAAGTTTAGTTTTTGTTTCTTTAAGTTTAGTTTCTAAGGATGTCATTTTCTCTTCATGTTGTTGCTTAATTTTACTGACTTCTTCATCTTTCTCCAAAGAACTTTTTGTAATTGATCTCCCATAACACCAAACTTGTTCTCGTTGCTCTTTGCCAAACACTGCTTGGAATGCATCCTAAGCAGTTTTTCCATCATTTTGACGATATTTAAGTTTCTCTTATTGACAAGAAACTCATTTGATAATAACACACCATAAAGATAATAATTATTGACATGATCAATCATTACTGTGACTTACAATTATAGCTTGTGTTACTAAATCAAGTTCCTTCCCTTTTCGTCCCGTGTGAATTGCAACAAATATATCAACTTGTGTTGGTTCTTCTTTGTTTTCATTGTTTTCACGCTACAAGAATAAAAAAAAAGGTATATGTTAACTCTAGTAAATTATGAATAAAAAACAAAGTTACAAAATTGTAGTAGTCTCTATGATATCACCAATCCAACATGCATTCTTCCAAAATTGATAGGCCCCATTCGATGCCTCCATTTTTGTTTCTTGTGATTTTCAGAATTTTTATGACACATGGACTATGCTCCAAAAAAAAAAATCAAAAAGAATATAATAAACTTCATAAATTCATAAGAGAAAGAAAAACAAAATAGGAAAAAACTTCAAATGCAATAAATTCCAAAATAGCATAGAAGCTACATTTTACCACTTACTTGAACAGTAGGAAGATTCCAATATGCAATCAATTTTCGAAATTGGGCTTCTGGCATACCTAAAGGACAATTTTTTAACATATCCTCAATGTTGTCATACTTTTCAAAATGTTTCTTCTTGATAGCTATCTTGTGTTACTTCCAAGCATCTCGAATACCATCCATCACCCATTTCTTTCCCTTTTTCTGAATAATGACCTTTGTTTAATCAAAACCCAACATACCCTCATTTTCATTTGATAAGAAAGACTAAATAAAATTTCATCTCAAAATAAATTATTCTTATGTTGACATAGTTCCATATGCATTTTTTGATTAGATCATATGGCACAGCTTGGCAATTGTTGTACATCAAACTTAAGAAATCAGGATTCCTTACCACTGTTCCAGGAAAGTTGGTTAAATCCTTCACTCTTTGTTTAGTTGGTCCCATTGCTTATCCTTTATCAAAAGCCACCTCTTCTCTTTCTTCCAATATTCTTGCATGGATTTGTTTGCATGTTGTTTTTCATTGAGTCTTTTTATGCTGAGGTACCTAGCCAAAACATTTAGAAATTTATGTAATGAGAACCTACAAAGTTAGCAAAATTTACAACTTAAATGGGTAATATAATAGCTAGCTTAAGAGTTAACAATAAGCAGTATCACGTGGATGACCTTAACATATATAAGTACTAATAAATGCAATGGAGATTACATCATCTTCAACATGGCAGGCTGTATAACTTGATCTCCGTCTCTATCAAAAATACCAAGTTCATTAACATCATTTTCATCATCCAACATATAATTATTTTCTCTAATATCCATGGATGGCATATGTAACATCCCCGATTTCTGAGTTCCGACATCATCTTCGAGTTTGATCAAATCACATTCCTGACTTCATCTTCGAATTTCAGATAAATGACATTATTTCCGAGTTCCGATTTCGTCTTGTACAATTTTCGACTTCATGTCCTGTACGATTTCCGATTTCATCTTCAATTTTGATTATTCCTGATTTCCGACTTCATGTTCTGGTTTCGAGTTAAATGAAGTGACTTTCGAGTTCCAATATCTGACTTCGAGTTAAAGTATATTGGGCATAATTTCCGACCTCCGATTTCAACTGGCATAATTCCCTACTTCCCAACTTAACCTTCAAGTCCGAACAACATGAGCGTGATTCCCGATATCCGACTTCATGACTCAAAGGCAATGTACCCGATTTCCGATCTCATAATTTATCTCCAAGTTTTAGCAACATGTACCCGAGTTTCGACCTAATACTTCATATTTCAAAATAGTGTGCATGGTTTCCGACCTCCAAAGTTATAGTTTAACACAATGATGCAAGTATCAACCTCCAAGTTGAATGTAACGGGTTCCGGCCTTAGAGTTGAACTCAACTAGAATGGACATGAGTTCGAATCCTTGAGTTGAATTCCAAGTCATACGCGAGATCCGATCTCCGAGTTTATTCCCAGGAGATTTCATTTCCGTTGATGTTCCTGAGTTGGAATAAAAGTTCCGAGATTATGTGATTGTAAGTGTATGACTTTCGACATCCAACCTTGCTTCAAGGTGTCGAATAAACCAGACAAGATATCCGAGTTTACTTCCAAGTCTCAAATACGATGGGATGAGTTCCGATATCCGGCTTCAGCTCCAAACTCAAATAAAAATAGCACGAGTTCCGACTTTAAGCAGAATCGAGACGAGTTCCGAGTTAAGATAGAATGAAAGCAAGTTCCACTTTTGGGATGACGTGGAAAGCAATTTGGCCACAAAAGTGGGAGACATGGCCGAACTTCAATCACAAAGTCTCAACCAATCAACACTCACAATCCCAATTACCTCCATGTATTTAAGTCAGACTCTCCTCCTCATTTCCAGCTAATTTACGCCACCCTCTCTCCCTCTTGCTCCAGCCTTCTTCTTCCCTTCCTCTCTCATTCCACTCTATCAAATCTCCAAGCTTTGTCAAGGATCCATTCAATCCAAACTCAAATTCAGCAAGATCACACTCCAAAGAGGTAGGATTCTATTCTGTTCTTGAATTCTTTGCTTTATGGCTGCATGAAATTTTACTCTTCTTTATGTAATTGATGATATATTGAATGTATATGATGGATTATGGTTGGATTAAGATGAAATCTTGAGTTAGAATTATGGTTAGAAGGAGAAAAACTAGAAGGAATGGAGGATTAGGATGCTGTCCAATTGAGGAATTCCACATTAGTCCGTATGGCGGAGTGCACGGCTCTGCCTACAGCTGGTTAAATCTGATGAAACTATTTTTAGATGAAAGTAGACATTCAAGGCTTTCCATAGATATATAATATAAGGTTATTGGATTAGTATTGAGAGAGATATGAATTTTTGAAGTTTGACCTAGGAACCAGGACTTTCATCTGGGCAGGGTGACTTGAGGAGGGTATAACTCACTCTATACAACTCCAAATTGAGTGAAACTAACTTTGTTAGAAAGGTCACCTGTAGAGGAACATCCCAATATGAAATTCTGAGTTTGTTATGACCCCAATTGATACCAGTGATTCGAGGAAGTTACCCTATGTCCAAACCAAGCCAAAACAGGGTAGTTCAGGAAGGTCAACTTTCAGGACTTGTAACTCGAGGTATACTTAAGCAAATCAAGTGAAACTTATTGTAAATGAAAGGTTGTCCTGTTATCTTTGATATGGTACCAATTTCGTATGATTTGAGGTTAGTTTCGATTTTTAGTGAATTATTACTTCCAAGAGTGTAATTCAGGCCAATGACCGAATAGGCTGAGGCAAAAGTTAAATATCTTGAGTTATATAAATCAAAATGATATGGGACCAAAGAGGTTAGAAAGTAGACATATAGAGCTATGACATATCCAAAATTCAGATTTAAATGAGTTGAATAGAAGTAAAGGTGGATTATATAACATTCGGGCAGAACTGAGTAGAATTGGCAGAAATGATCAAATTGATGGTTTCACAAGTGTCAGTAAACATATAAGGTTTGAGTTGATCATTGCAAGTTTTACATGGATAGATATGTTAGATTGATGATACTGCTATGACTGATTTGTCCGTGAGAACTAATACTATTCATGGAAAACGGATCTGATCCGTTATGCTGCCGAATTTACGGCAGAAGTCTACGAATGTTTATATGCAAGGATGAATCTAAGTATGAATATGTATATGGAAACTCTATATTCAAGAATAACATATGTATGATATGAGGTATATGAGGATAAATAATGTAGCATATGTATGAGTGCCGGTAGAACGGTAAAGAGGCTACGGGCCTTTATATGTTATGAATATGTACGTGAAGATCATGTGTGCAATGATATATGAAAATAAATAAAGCATATGTACGAGTACATTTAGCGTGACCATGTATGAGAATGAAAAGACATAAGTATATTAAACGTGAATCCTTTCACCTGGAGGTAGTTGCACATTGAATCCTTCCCTGTGAAGGCAGCTACCCTCTACCTTGGAGGCACATGGTTAGATGAGATCCCTCTATATTGAAGGCACGTGGTCAGATGAGATCCCTCAATTTTGAGGCACGTGACCAGAAGAGATCCCTTCAATTAGAGGCACGTGGCCAGAATGAGTTCCCTCTAAGACTAAAGGCACGTGAATCCCCTTGTGCGTGAGTCGGTGTGACGACGGTCACGGGTGGAGCTGACAAGCTCACTCTAAGGCTAGGCTACCCAAGGGCAGTAAAGGCTAAAGATTAAAGACTAAAGACTAAAGCTTAAAGCAGATGCAGACACCCCATTCACATGAGGCATGGCATCGACCCAGCTAGTGTGAGTAAAGGGGACAAAACTTACATGAGGCATGGTATGACCCAGCTAGTGTAAGTACCGAATGAAGGTCTCATATTCCTAAGGAACGTGACATAGCGATCACGCTCTGATGGGGTATGACATGGCGATCATACTCTGGAATGTGGCATGTAAAGATTTTATGATGAAAGGAAGATAAAGAAAGAAAAGAAAATTTTATGTATTTGTATAAGTTCAAGTGCAAGTAAAGTAATGCGCAGAAGTTATGTCCCCAGTGTAATGATGCTATTGTATTTTATTATGTTTCAGTTATTATTCATAATATAATTCATGAGCTGATTCTGTATGAGCCCTTCCAAATGCTAAGTGTATGAGTAAAAATGAACTTTGCTTCGGATAATATATTTTTCGAAATGTAAAATTAAACAGTTTATATAGCATGTTCACCTTTTTCATAATAAACCAAAGCAAACTGGAGATGACAATGATGACATTCTAAATGATAATTAGAGAATCCTACCGAGAATTTATAATTCTCACTCCTATTTCCGTGTTGTCTCCAAATAGTTCAAGAATTTTCGAAGACGGCTGAAGTTGCTGTCAGATAAGGTCCATTCAGGTAACAGTAACAACTCCAGGGTGTGGTACTATGACTTAAGCATAGTACTATACTTGGGAGGGTGTTACAGCATAGATCTAACACCTTCAACCATTGGTTGAGTAGCAAGTTGCTCTTCTCCTTCCATATGTATCCCTTGTTTTTCTGGAAATTCATCAATACTCGTTGTTGGGTAGATTGGCTTCCTTTTGATATTTTTGGGATCTAGTTGTTCTTGAATAGATGCATCAGGTTGGGTCATATTCCTGGTCCCATTTACTTTGCTAGGCAAATTGGCTTCTTGTTGATCATTGCTATTGTCTTGGTTTTGAGAACACTCTATAGATTGGTTCACAATTTCATGCATGAGTAGCCTATTCTTCCTTTCCAATTGAGTGTACTGCTTAGAATGCATGGAACTCGACCTATTTTCCCCTTGGCTAGCATCCAATGTGGAAGGCATAAGGTGCTTCCTCTTATAAGTTTCTAGTGCTTTAGCATGTATAGTTTCTTTCTTGCTTCCAGTTATGAAGTTTTTAACTAGTTTAATACTTGATTGAGCATTGATTTGTATATCAACTCCTTTGTTCTTTATAAGACTTTGAAATTTCTTTACCAGCCTTTTCTTTTTAAGAGCAGCTCCATGATCCATTGTGAGGCTAAAACTAGAATTTAGAGAGCAAAAATTAGAAACTCCAAGTCATTGTTAAGCCAAAAGTAGATTAATTTACGATAAAAAAATGAAATCGCAAGTCTTTGTGAAGGTAAAACTAGAATTTAAAATACAAAAAACAAAAGTTTCAAGTCATTGTTAAGCCAAAACTAGAATTTAGATTGCAAAACTAAAATCTGAAGTCAATATGAAGGCAAAACCAGAATTTAGAATGTAAAACTAAAATCTCATATAAATCAACTAGAATTTACATTGTAAAACCAGAATCATGATTAGTAGTTGCTAAGTAGAGGAGACAGGTACCTCTTTTTTGAATTCTTCAAGTGTTTCGCCAGATATATCTTGATATGTATAGAAACCTTTTTACAGGAAAGCGACTACCACTAGAGTTATATTAGCCATATATCCACTGCAAGCAAAGCAAAATCATCAAGTAAAATATGGTCAAAAGATACTGGTATAATCACAAACCAAAAGGTAAGAAAGAGAAAGATAAAAGTTAACCTGAATTACTGAATCAAGTTTCAAAAAACAAAAAATGAGATCTACATGCAACAAAATCCAAAGTTAGTCAAGGGAGGCGCCTACATAAAATGATACAAATATAAGTTCAATTATGACTACAAGAAAAACACAATGCAATGTTAAAAATAAAAAAATTAATCATGCAAAATTGTATGAATCCAAAAACAAATCAAACATATTTATGTTATTCCAATCAATGAAAGAAATAAATCATTCAAAGTATTCAAAATCATAATCTTCTTCTAATTCTGTATCATATTCTTGGGAAATAAGCACTTGGTTTGTGATATCAATATGAACTTAAGGTAAATCATTCCTCACCAAGTCAACTTCACCATTATCATTGGGTATAGAAGGACCCATCAAATGATCAAATAGCTCATTTTCATAGATAGCCTAGACATCATTGTAAGCTTGGTCACTTATGCTAAACAAATCCCTTGGAACTATCTTCATAACATAGTGTTTATTTTGATCAAATGGATCTTGCACATAGAGGCATTAGTGTGCTTGAGATGCCAGCATAAATGGCCCTTCCTAATAGCATTTTTTGTTGAAGTGAACATACGTGAGGCCGTAACCATCTTCCCCAGCCTCATTCCAATCGCATTTAAACAACACAACCTTAAAATTGCCATAGTAATCTAACTCAATTAGATTAGTTCGTCTGCCATAATAAGTGAGATTTGCATTAACTGGGTTTGCATCCTTTGAGCTTGTAGAGCTTGTAATCAATGTAAGTAACGTGATATCACTATTCTGTGTTTTGCATCTTACATCACACTGCCTAGTATGAAATCCATATCCATTGATGAGATACGCAGAGTATCTCTTTGCAATTGTGTTTGGCCCTTTGGACAGCTCATTTATCCAATATGGAACATCCTCGTGCATAGCACGAGTTTCAAACCATCGCAGAAAGCTCTAACTATGTTTTGAAGCTTTGCTCCATTTGGATCCTCATTGCTGATTATTGACCTCATGCTCATGCTTTCTAAACCGAAAGGTATTGTTATTTGTTATTGAAGAAAAGAACTACTATAATTTAAAACTAGTTAAGATAAAAGAAATACTACAATTGATATAATGTACCTAATAGTCTTGAGCTTCATTGCAATTATTTAATATGTAAACATGGACTTGCCTTCGAGACTTCTAATCTAGAATGAAAGGATCACCTTTCTTACCTCTTAAAGGACAACCTTTGTTAGGAACAAATTTGGAAATGAATTTGAAGTTTCGATTTCAATATGATTAGCTTCATCATTGTTTCGGGGTGTTCTATTAAATCTTGTTTGAAACCCTTCATGCAAATAATGTGAGCAAGAGGTCAAAATTCTTCAACCAAATAAGCCTTTGCAATAGATCCTTCTGGACAACTTTTGTTGCGAACATATGACTTCAAAGTGCACATATATCTTTTTGGAGGATACATCCATCAAAATTGAACTAGGCCACCTAATCTCACCTTATTGGCTAAATGAATAGGCAAATGAATCATTATGTCAAAAAAAAAAAAAAAAAAGAATGAGGAAAAATCTTCTCCAACTGGCATAGTGTTTCTACAATCTCTACTTCCAAATGATCTATCTTTTCTAATGTGATAACTTTCTAACATAAGCGACAAAAGAAGGACCTGAACTGAATCAAAAGGATAGCAACCTGATCTGGAAGCATGCTATTGATGGGTATTTGCAACAAATAATGCAACATGAAATGGGCATCATGGGTTCTATAACTAGATATTTTTCTTTTAGCAAGTTGTACACACCGAGAAATGTTTGAGGCAATACCATCAGGTAGCTTTGCTATTTTTAAGACACCACAAAATATTAATTTTTTTGCATTAGTCATGGAGAAACATGTTTTTGCTAGCTTTGTTTTCTTGCCATTGTTTGTTTCATTTGGATGAAGGTTCTTTTGAATGCCCATCTCTTGCAAGTCATATCGAGCATTTGCATGGCCTTTTGTCTTGCTAGAAATATCCAAAAGAGTTCCAATTATATTGTCAACTATGTCATTTTCTATGTGCATGACATCAAGATTGTGCTGTGATGTGTCATGTTGCCAATAAGGCAATTATAAAAAAAAAAAAAAAATCGACCTTTTCTTCCACAGACCATCATTTGCTTTTTTTTTTCTTTTTTCCAAATATATTATCCATATTCTTCAAGTGACTAAAAATTTTAGTACCCTTTAGCAATAGTGGAAGAGGCCTATGTTTTGATTTTTCATTAAATGTCTTCTTGTTGGTTCTCCATGGATGATCCTCAAGCAAAAAAACACGATGATCCATATAACACAGCTTTCGACTATAGTTAAGATAAGCAGAACAAGTCCCATAATTAAAGCAAGGGCAAGCTAACTTCCTTTCCCTTTTGTAATACAACTAGACAACATTGCATATGTGGGGAAATTGCTAATTGTCCATAAAAGGGCTGCTCATTTAACATTCTTAATTTCCTGTTGTGCTAAATTACGTCAGTAACCCTGAGTAATTAGGCACTTAATGATAAATTATGATATTAAGGCTTAATTAAGGGATTAACGGAGTCATTATGAGCTAATTATGAGGAGAAAAGTCAAGAAAATGCTTAATCGAGATTAGATAATCTCTAATTAAGCAAGTCAAACCCTTAATAGCTTAATTAAGTACTAATTACACATAATTAGCTTAACTAAATTTAATTAAGGATAATTAAGCTTAATTACAAGTTTAATTTTCTTAATCATGTTCTTGTATTTTAATCACTAACTCTTGTTTAATCAAGTTAATTAAGTTGCAAAAACAGTTAATCACATCATTAAAATTCAAATTTAGTCAACTAGACCATAAAGCATTGATGACATCACTAAAGTAAAAAAGTAGAAGACAATATTGCTTTATGTAAGAGCATTAGGGTTTTTCTAAAGTAAACCCCTTAATTAACCATTTTGTCCCCTTAATTACAACAAAAGAAAAATATCTGCTCCCTCCTAAATGAAAGAAGCCTATGGCCAAACACACACAAATGCACACAATCACTTCATTTTTTTTGAACTCACAATATCTCTCTAACCTTTTCTTTTCCAAGAAGCTCTCATTTTTTGGTTTTTGGAGACAAGATCTACATACTACAACCTCTATTTTCATAAGATCTTAAGAGCTTTTCCTTTCACCAAGCCAAACCACCACCATCATCCACAAAGGAGGAGTCTTCATCTTCTTCTTCTTCTCTTGCTAGGACACTACCTTTCACTCTAGGTAGTGATCTTTACTTTTCTCTTTTGTTTACTTAAAAAAGTTTGAAGATTGGTTTCTTCCATGACCAAGATCTTCAAGTGAAAGCTTGAGAAAGACTCATGCTTTTCATGAGCAAAGCTTTCCTTTTTTAGCAAAAAGTGTTCATATTTTTCTTTATGAGATGTTCTTGGTTATTTAAAAGTTTGTTTCTTGAATGCCTCTAAGTTTCTATTTTTCTTTTTTGATGCATGAGATCTTAATGTTTCTTGTGAGTTATTTGAAAAAGAATGATGTTCTTGGTGGTATTTTGTTTAAAGTTTGTTTCTTTTCTTATGATGAATTTATGATTAGAAAAGTTTCATCTTTACATGTTTTTCATGGGTTGATAAGACTATGAACATCCTGTAAGCTTAAAACTTTAAAAAGTTTGCCTCTTGATGCTTAAAAAGTGGTGCTATTTTTATGGGTTTCACAAGGTTTCATTTTGTTCTTCTTGAAGATAAGAATATATATAAAAGTCTAAACTTTTTGGAACATGAAGCTTTTTAAGTCATAAAAATGAGAATTTGTCACTTTATATTTTAAAGATTATATCTTAAAGACAAGACCTTTTATAAAGTTTCAAACTTTAATCAAGAATGTAACTTTTAAGTCATAAATTTGTAGATTTGCACTTTAATCTTGTAAAGGTTGAACCTTGAGATGAAAATGTTAAGTAAAGTTCCAAGCTTTCTTCAAGAATATCAATTTTTAATCATAAAAGTGTGGACTTGCAACTTCTAATTTATAAAGTTTGTATCTTGAGTCAAATTAATGTATAAAGTGTCAACTTTCATGAAGAACAAGACTTTCTAACTTTAAAGTTAATGTCTTGTATCATTATTTCATAAAGTAGGAATCTTTTAGACTTTAAGACAACTCTAAGTCACAAAGTTGAGACCTTGAGAGTCGTAGTATAATTAAAAGTGTTAACTTTTGCAAATAACAAGACTTTTTAGTTCTAAAGTTAATATCTTGTATTATTATTTCATGAAGAATGAATCTTTAAGACAAGAGCATATTTTTAGATGCACATACTTTCTTAAAGAATAAAACTTTATCATTATTTTATAAAGAATGATAACTTTTATAATATTTAAGTTAAGATCTTGTTATGTTAATGATAAAAGCTTGAAACTTTGCAAATCAAATAAGTTAAAAATCACCCTTGGTGATTAGTGAACATGGTGTTATTGGGTTTATGAGTGTGGTTATGTATTGTCATGACCCAAGGATTAGAGGGATCTTGTAACACCCTCCCAAGTACGATACTATGCTTAAGACATAGTACCACACTTAGGAGTTGTTACGCTAATCTGAAAGCGCACCTTGACTGACAAAGTGCCTTCAATTTATCTTTGCAACTTCTCAAACTATCTCCTTTAGGTGTGATCTTGCTGAATTTGAGTTTGTATTGATGGAACCTTGACAAAGCTTAGAGATTTGATAGAGTAGGTTGAGAGGGGAAGAGAAGAAGAAGGCTGGAACAAGAGGGAGAGGGAGGCGTAAGTCAGCAAGAAATGAGAAGGAAAATCTGACTTAAATATAAGAGGGTCATTGGAATTGTGAGTGTTGATTGGTTGAAATTTTGTGATTGAAGTTTAGCCATGTCTCCCTCTTTGGTGGCTAAATTATTCTCCACGTCACCCCAAAAGTGGAACTTGCTTCCATTCTATCTGAAATCAGAACTTGCCTCTATTCTATGTAAAGTCGGAGCTTGAGTCCATTTGATTTGAACTTGGAGCTGAAATCAGATGTCGGAACTTGTGTCCCTTCTAGTTGAGTTCAACTCTAAGGTCAGAGCTTGTTAAATTAAACCCCAGAGGTCGGTACTTGTGACCATCTCTTAAACTATCAACTCTGAGGTCGGAAACCCTGTATAGTTTAAACATTAAGTCGGAAGTCGGAAAGTATGCACAATATATTTGAAACTCGAAGTCGGAGGTTGGAACTCGGAAACCAATGGAGTCAGAAATCAGAAATAATCAAACTTGAAAGTCGGAAATCGTAACTCAGGGATGATACAGATCTCGATCTCCTTGGGAACAAAAGTATGATTAAGGCCTCTGAGCATACTATGAACCTAAGAATCACTAAGTGCACCATCTCAAGGAAAGGAAATAATTATCTAACTCAGTTAATTTGAATAAGTGTTCCATAAGGCATGTACACAAGTAAAGAGTAATTTCACATAAGGGCTAAGTAACTAACAGGCTACATGCACATTTATTTTAATTATGTGATTCTCTCATGGATAACCACGAGAAATCATATGATGGCTCATAAGACTTTTCACAAAGAATAACACAACTATAAACACCTTTTAGGGTATGAATGTATGATGCCATTAGGCATGATGTATGACAAGTTTGATTGAGCATTGTCTCATGATTGAATGATTGATATGATGATATGAGAATGGATATAGTTAGTTGTTGGTTGGAATTTCATGATTGGCATTTTGGGGAAGCTCCAATTTAGCAGTCATGCTGTCAAATTTCCGTCAAAATTATGGACTTAGTCATACTATCGCATGTTCACATTTGTCTTGTTAATGATTGTAATGCATGTAAGATGTGGTCATAACAACAGAAAAGAAAGAATGGGACATGACCCCTCAATCACTTTAGGAAAGTGAGAGACGGTTATTCACAAAGACTCAAGAAATCCCTATGGGGGAGGCAAGGGTGACATGGAGGACCCTCCAACTTAGAGATAACCATTACCAACTTAGTCTGATTTGGTTAGTACTGCGTGATAACGGTCACAGAATGAGCTGATATCCAAAAGCAGTTTATTTCAAAGGAAAAGTAAAGAATGTTAAGCACGTGCTAAATATGAGAGTAAAGTTAAGCAAAGACTCTAGTCTAGTCTAAGAAGTTATATGAATGTGCATTCATCTTCATTCTCTCAGTTGTATGGTCATGAATGTTTATACTTTGCTCTCACATGTATATGCCTTTATATTGTAGCTTTGAGTTTCTTTATATTATGTTTCTATGAGGAAGATTAAAAGAAACCTGCTTCGGGAACCTATGTTTTCATGCCCTTTAAAAATTGAACTTATGCATGCTCATTGTTTTCCTAATTAAATCCGAAGTGGTTAGGACGACGACGATGACACATTAATGGTTTAGTCAGGATCCTATTGAGAAATCTTGTATTTCTCACTCCTATGTTTTCGTGTTGTCTTTAGATGAAGCTGATGCCATCCTCGGCAGCATCTCCGATAGTACGTGACTAGATAAGACGAAGAACTACCATGTTTCTTCACCTAGCCAAGGAGGATCGAGATAATAGCATAGCGTTTTCACTTTCTTAAGAGCGCTAGTTGGGCAGTTTATATATAATTAAGAGCATGTGGGAAGTCATGCTACTTAATTTGACCTATTACATATGTGATAATTATTAAATGTAATGATGACTCTTGATTATCTATGATTACATTATTGGCTTAAGGTATTGTGTTATGTTATTTCAATTTCGTCATACATCCTTCTAGTAACTCTGTGACATGAGGAACAACGTCCATGTGTGTGCGAGTAAGTATGCTCTTAAAGGCTCAATTTTTAGGCATAAAGGTTTTACAAATAAAAATTTACAAGCTATTTTCGTATATTATGCTAATTTCAACTATAAGAACTTTCGCTAGTTAAGAGTAACAACTAGTAATGCCATAAAATGACTTAAGCATAGTATGATATTATTAGGGTGTTATAGCTCGCATTTGAAAGGTTTGATTTTTTTTATGCATCATATGTTTCTACCCCAAGCTCCCATAACTCCTTCAACTCTTCTATCAAAGGTTGCAAATAAATGTCAATATCATTTCCAAGTGATCGCAGTGCAGGGATTAGCAAAGAAAGCATATAGTATTCTAGTTTCATGCACATCCAAGATGGCATATTATATGCCATCAGGACAACAAGCCATGTGCTATGAGATATGCTCATGGTTTGAAATGGATTGAATCCATCACTTGCTAAGCCAAGTCTTAAGTTACGAGAGTCAGCGGCAAATTTTGGATGAAAGTTATCAAAGTATTTCCATGACCTGCCATCAGCAGGATTGCTCAACTAATTGTCTTTAGGATGCTCTTCGTCATGCCATCTTAAGGTATTAGTTGTCTTTGAACACATAAATAGTCTTTGAAGCCTAGGAATTAAAGAAAAATGTCTCAAAGTTTTTACAGGAATGTTGTAAATTTTTTTGGAGGGCACAATATTATCAACTACAAGATGTTCAATCCAATGAGAAGCTCCACACTCATGGCAAGATGTGTCCTTCTCATGCTGTTTCCAATAGAGCATGCAACCATTTGGACATGCATCAATCTTTTTGTAATCAAGATCTAAGTCTTTTACCATATAGCTTGGCTTTATTGAAAGAAGAAGGAATATTTAAGTCAGGAATCACTACACCAAAAGTTATCTTTAGCGGCCATTAATTTGGTCTTTTATGGCCGCAAACACTTTTATTGGCAATTAAACTTTGGCCGCTATGTCCAATGTTGGTAAAAGTTTTCCTAGCAATTGTAACAACTGTCGGTAAAGATCCTATTAATGGCTAGGAAAAGACCAAACTTTTAGTGAGCATTATTCCCAGCCAATTTAATGGTGACTAACACCAACTCTAAAATTGCCTTTTTCGCTCCTTTTAGCGGTCATTGTTATTGCTAGAAAAAATTAAAGAAGCCTTTTTCTGACAATTATTATTGCCGGAAAATGTTACCCTTATTTATAAGAAAAATTTAAAAAATACTTTGTCTAATTGTCAAGAAATATTTCCTTTATGATAATAATATTTGCCCTTATAAAATTTAAATAATAGCATACAAATGTTTCGAATTAAACATACTAAATTCATTATAATAAAAAAATAATTTATTAAATTCACAGTAACGAAAACAACTATTACTTATTAATTTTATAAGTGTCAATAGCAAAAAAAGTAAAAAAGTACATTACTTAAATCTGATGACATAATCCAATGACTAATGTTATTTTGAATCTAATCACTAGTATAACTAGATAATTAAAATATAAAATAACATATACTTGATCAAAAACTAAACTTGATCCTTTATATGTATTAGCATGTTCCAGACCACTGCCAACTTAATTTGTCTTTTCAAGCTATCCATAGCTTCATTTGCTTCCTCATCTTCGTGTCTAGTCAACTTCAATTGCGGACGTTTTATTTCTAATACTTTCTTATTCAATTCGTCATGTTATTTGCTCATCTCCTTTATTGTCGTCTAAGCAAAAATAAGATATATGTATGAGTTAATTAACCAAAAATGATAATAACTTAGTTCGTGACTTTACAAAAGAATTAAAAAAAAAAAATCTTGAATCCTTGAAAAGGCATAATCAATTACTCAATGATTTAATGGAAGTTATTAATGTAAACCCCAAAATAATTCAAGTCAAAAAATGTTCTAAAAAAAATATAAAGCAAGAAAATAAGTGAAGCTTGTTCTTTGTAACATCCTCAATTTTATGTCGTGCTAAATTACCTCAGTAGCTGTAACATCCTATTTCTGAGTTCCGACTTGACCCTCAGGATTGATCAATTTCCATTTCCGACTTCATCTTCAAATTCCAGATAGATGGGACTATTTCCCAGTCCCGAGTTCGTCTTGCACAATTTCCGACTTCATGTCCTGTCCAATTTCCGATTTTGTCTAATTTTGACTATTCCTGATTTCCGACTTCATGTTCTAGTTTCGAGTTAAATGGGTGGCTTTCGAGTTCCAATATCCGACTTCGAGTTGCAGTATACTGGGACATGATTTCCGATCTCCAAACTTATGTCCAGGTCCCCAATGAGGGGTTATTCCCGATTTCTGTGTTCGTCTTCAACTTTTAGCATAATTCCCGACTTCCGACTTAACTCTCAAGTACAAACAACACGGACGTGATTACCGATATCCGACTTCATGTTTCAAGGAAAATATACCCGGATTCCGATCTCATCAACCACACTGTATATAAATACTGACTTCTGGGTTTAAGTACTTGGGTTTGGTAATGTGATTTCGAATTCTAGAGTTCCGACCTTAAGCATCCTCATTCCAACTTCGGACTTGATCCAAGTTGATGCTTTAAAACAATGGTACAAGTGCCAATGTCCGATTTTGATGTAACGAGTTCCCGCCTTAGAGTTGGACTCAATGGACATGAGTTCGAATCCTTGAGCTGGTTTCCAAGTCACACACGAGTTCCGATATCTGATCTTATTCTTTGGAGTTTTCCATTTCTGCTGGCATTCCCGAGTTTGAATGGGGAGTTTCGAGATTATATGATTGTAAGCTGGAAGACTTCCGACCTTCGACCTTACTTCCAAGTCTCGAAATAAACCAGACAAGATTTCCTCAAGTTATAAACAAGAGGGGACGAGTTTCGACATCCGGCTTCAGCTTCAAGCTCAAGTAAAATGGCACGAGTTTCGACTTCAAGCATAATGGAGACGAGTTCCAATTTCAGTCAGACGGAAGTGTATCCCATTTTTGGGACGACGTGGAGAGCAGCTTGTGGGACGACGTGGAGAGCAATTTGGCCACAAAAGTGAGAGACATGGCCGAATTTCAACCACAAAACTCCAACTAATCAACACCACAACTCTCATGTATTTAAATCAGACTCTTCTCTCCATTTTGGTCTGATTTACATTCTCCCCTTGCCCCTTGCTCCAGCCTCCTTCTTCCCTTATCTCAATCAACTCCATTACTCCTTCAAGTTTAGCAAGGTTCTAACACTCCAAGTTTCAGCACTTAGCTCAAATCATACTCCAAAGAGGTAGGATTCTATTTCTGTTCTTGAATTACTTGCACTATGATTGCATAAAATTGTATCCTTCTTCTTGTATTTGATGGATTATTGGATATATTATGATGGATGATGATAGGATTAATAGGAAATCTTGAGTTGAAATCATGGTTAGAAGGAGAAAATTAGAAGGAGAGAAGAATTAGGATGCTATCTTAGTGAGAAATTTCACGGTAGTCTGTACGGCGGAGTGTACGGTGCCGCCTACAACCAGTTAAATCTGATGAGATTTTTATATGATAGTAGACATCCAGGGCTTTCCATACATATATCATATAAGGTCATTGGATTAGTATTGAGAGAGATATGAATTTTTGAAGTCTGACCTAGGAATCAGGATTTTCATCCAGGCAGGGTGACTTGAGGAGGGTATATCTCACCCTATAGAACTCCAAATTGGGTGAAACTAATTTTGTTAGAAATCTTACACATAGGGAAGCATCCCAATATGAAATTTCGAGTTTGTTATGGTCCCAATTCTTCCCAGTGATTCAAGGAAGTTGCCCTATGTCCAATCCAAGCCAAAATAGAGTAGTTCAGGAAGGTTAGCTTTCCGGACTTATAACTCGAGGTATACTTAAGTAAATGGAATGAAACTTATGGCAAATGAAAGGTTGTCCTGTTAGCTTCAATATGAGACCAATTTTGCATGATTTGAGCTTAGTTTCGATTTTTAGTGAATTTATACCTCCAAGAGTGTAATTCGGGCCAGTAACTGAACAGGTTGAGGCAAAAGTTAAATATCTTGAGTTTTATAAATCAAAATGATATGGGACCAAAGAGGTTAGAAAGTAGACATATAGATCTATGACATATCCAAACCCAAGTTTAAATGAGTTGAATAGAGGTAAAGGCAGATTATACAAAATTCGGGCAGAATTGAGTAAGATTGGCAGAATGGCCAAATTGATGATTACACAAGTGTCAATGGATACATAAGGTTTGAGTTGAGGATTGCTAGTTTTACATTGATATATATATGTTAGATTGAGTATAATGCTATGACTAAATTGTCTGTGAGAACTGGCACTATTCATGGAAAAATGAATTTGATCCGTTATGCTGCCAAATTTACGGCAAAAATCTATGAGACTATGAAGGTTTATGTGTAAGGATGAATTAAAGTAAGAATATGTATATGGAAACTCTATATTCAAGAATGACATAAGTATGATACGAGGTATGTAAGGGTAAAGGATGTAGCATACGTATGAGTGCCGATAGAATGGTAAAGAGGCTACGGGCCTTTATACGTCATGAATATGTACGTGAAGATCATGTGTGCAATGATATATGAAAATAAATGAAGTATACGTACATTCAATATGACTATGCATGAGTATGCATGAGAATGAAAGAATGTGAATATAGTGAATGTGGATCCCTTCACTTGGAGGTAGTTAATTGAGATCCCTTCTTGTGAAGGCAGTTAAATGACAAAATGTGAATCCCTTCACCTGGAGGCAGTTGCACATTGAATCCCTTCCGGCGAAGGCAGTTAAAGATAAAGATATGAATCCCTTCACTTGGAGGCAGTTGCACTATGAATCCCTCCTTATGAAGGCAGTTACCCTCTACCTTGGAGGCATGTGGTAAGATGAGATCCCTCTATATTAAAGGCACGTGGTCAGATGAGATCCCTCAATCTTGAGGCACGTGACCAGAAGAGATCTCTTCAATTAGAGGCACGTGGCCAGAATGAGATCCCTCCAAGACTAGAGGCACGTGGGTCCCCTTGCGGGTGAGTCGGTGTGACGATGGTCACGAGCTGAGCTGACGAGCTCCCTCCAAGGCTAGGCTACCCAAGGGCAGTAACAGCACCCTAGGGACGGCGATACGTAACACCTAGGTGTGCCAAGTAAAAGCTAAAGATTAAAGACTAAAGACTAAGGCATATGCAAGCACCCCACTAATATGAGGCATGGCATTGACCCAGCTAGTGTGAGTACAGGGGACAGAACTTACATGAGGCATGGCATGACCCAGCTAGTGTAAGTACCAAAGGAAGATCCCATATTCCTAAGGAACGTGACATGGCGATCACACTCTGATGGGATATGATATGGCGATCATACTCTGGAATGTGGCACGTAAAGATTTTATGATGAAAAGAGAGATGAAGAAAGAAAAGTAAATTTTATGTATATGCATAAATTCAAGTATAGATAAAGTTATGTGCAAATGCTATGTGTAGTTTAATATGTTGTAATTATTATCCATGATATCATTCAGGAATTGATTTTTATGGGTTTTTCCCAAATGACAAGTCTATGAGTAAAACTGAACCTTTGCTTTGGACATTATATTTTCGAACTATAAAATTAAACAGTTTGTAAGGTATGTTCACCTTTTTCTTAATAAACCGAAGCAAACTGGAGATAACAACGATGACATTATTTATGATATTTAGAGAATCCTACTGAAAATTTATAATTCTCACACCTATTTCCGTGTTGTCTCCAGATAGTTTCAGAAGTTTCCGAAGACGGCAGTAAGTTGTCGGACAAGGTCCGCTTCGTGTAACAAAGAATAACTCCAGGGTATGGTACTACAACTTAAGCATAGTACTGTACTGAGGAGGGTGTTACAGTAACCCTGAGTAATTAGGCACTTAATGAGAAATTATGAGATTAAGGCTTAATTAAGGGGTTAACGAAGAGTTTATGAGTTAACTCGGATGAGAAAAGTCAAGAGAATGCCTAATCGAGATTAGATAATCTCTAATTAAGCAAGTCAGAGCCTTTATAGCTTAATTAAGCACTAATCGCCCTTAATTAGCTTAATCGAGTTTAATTAAGGTCAATTAAGCTTAATCGCAAGATTAATTTTTGTTAATCATATTCTTGTGTGTTAATCATTAATCCTTGCCTAATCATCTTAATTAAGTTGTATGAGCACTTAATCACATGATTAAATTCAAATTTAGTCAACTAGACAATAAAGTAAAAAATGATATCATTAAAGCATAAAGCATAAGACAAGGTTGCTTTTTGTAAGAATTTGTACATGCTTTGTTCCCCCATCATTCAATTGGTCCCCCTAAATCTTAATTAACACAAAATAACACAAAAATATATCCCCCCACCCACTTGAACCTCACAGCCACTATTCACTCATGCGCACACTTTCACTTTTCATTTTCACACTTTCATTTTGTCTCTAAGTTTCCTAGTCCTCCAACTTCTCTCTAAAATTCTCTCTTTTTCTTTTTCATCTTCTTCTTTACTTCTCTACCACCACCACCCAAAATCTCTCACTTAGGCCTTCAAGGACCTCATCTTTGGGTCTTTGGAGACAAGATCAAAACACTACAGCCTCCATTTTCACAAGATCTCAAGAGCTTCTCTTTCTTCCTTGCAAAACCGCCACCATCATCATCAAGAGGAGTCATTATCTTCTTCTTCCTCTTATCTTGTTTTTGTGCCATCTTCAAGAAAAGGTAGTGATCTTCATCTTTTTCATTTTGCTTGCTCAAGAAAGCTTGGCGCTTGGTTCTTTCATGACCAAGATCTCTAAGTGAAAACTTGAGAAAATCCTTCATGCTCTTCAAGAGCAAAAATTTCCATTTTTAGCAAAATATTTTCTTGTTGTTCTTCAAGTGTTCTACTTTTGGAAAAATATGTTTTTGTTGTTCTTCAAGTGTTCTTGATGTTTCTACTTTTGGAAAAATATGTTCTTATTATTAAGTGTTCTTGATGGTATCTTGTCTAAAGTTGTTCCTTTTCCGATGATGAGTTGATGGTTAGAAAAGCTTCATCTTTTTATGTTTTTCATGATTAGATAAGATTATGAACATTCTAAAAGATTAAAACTTTAAAAAGTTTGCTTCTTGATTCCTTAAAAGTGGCGCAACTTTTAAGCTTCCATAAAGTTTTATTTTGAAGGTAAGAATACATGTAAAAGTCTAAGCTTTTGGGAATAATAAGCCTTTTTGAGTTAGAAAAATGATATCTTGTCACTTTATGTCTTAAAAATCAAATCTTAAAGAAAAGACCTTTCACAAAGTTTCAAACTTTAATCAAGAATGAGACCTTTAAGTCATAAAAGTGTTGTTTTGTAACATGTAATTCATAAAGTTTAGATCTTGAACCAAAACAATGCTAAAAGATGTTAACTTTTATAAAGATCAAGACTTTTTAACCTTAAAGTTAATGTTTCATATCACTAATTTATAAAGTAGGAACCTTTTTAATGTATATCACTAATTTATAAAGTAGGAACCTTTTTAATGTAGAGACAACTTTAAGTCATAAAGTTGAGACCTTGATGATCTTAGAATAATTAAATGAGTCAACTTTCATAAAGAACAAGACTTTTAGTTGAAAAACTAGTAACTTGTATCATTATTACATAAAGATCTAATTTTTAAGACAAGAGCTTAATTTTAGAGGCACTTACTTTCATAAAGAATAAAACTTTATGACTACTTTATAAAGAATGATGACTTTAATAATGTTTAAGTTAAAACCTTGAGATATTAAGAATGAAAGCTTGAAACTTTGTAAGTTTAATAAGTTAAAAATCACCCTTGGTGATTAGTGAACATGGTGTTGTTGGGTTCATGAGTATGGTTATGTGTTGTCATGACCCAAGGATTAGAGGGATCTCGAACTCCTTGGGAACAGAAGTATGATTAGGGCCTCTGAGCATACCATGAACCTAGGAATCACTAAGTGCACTATCTCAAGGAAAAGAAACAATCACTTAACTTAATTAATTTGAACAAGTGTTCCATAAGACATGAACTCAAGTAAAGAACAATTTCATATGAGAACTATGTAACTAAAAGACCCCACACATATATCTTAACTATGTGATTCTCTCATGGGTAACTATGACAAATCATGTGATGATTCATAAGATTCTTCACAAAGATTAACACAACTATAAACCCCTTTAGGGTATGAATGTATGAGGCGATTCGACATGATGAATGACAAGTTTGATTGAGCTTTGTCTCATGATTGAATGATGAGTATGACAATATGATATAGATATGATGAGCTGTTAGTTGAAAGTTATGATTGGCATTTTGGGGAAGCTCTGGTCTAGCCGTTATGCTGCTGGATTTCCGTTAAAATTATGGACTTAGTCATATCATTGCATGTGTCTAGTCAAGGAAGAACTATGTATGTAAAGTATAATGATAAGAAACGAAAGAATGGGACATGAACCCTCGATCACTTCTAGGAAGTGAGAGACGACGATCCACAAAGAACCTCTATGAGGGAGGCAAGGGTGACATGGAGGACCCTCCAACTTAGAGGTAACCAATATTGGCTTAGTCTGATTTGGTTTAGTACTATGTGATGACGGTCACGGAATAAGCTCATGTCCAAAAGCAGTCTATTTCAAAGGAAAAGTAAAAGAATGTTAAGCACGTGCTAAAAATGAAAGTCAAAGTAAGACCATGGCCAAGTTGATGAGTTGCATAGTCATGCATGTTATTATATTCCTTATGTGCATTATGAATGTTTATTATGTATATTAGCATGTATGCCTATGTATGACACTATGGATATGATAATAAAGTTAAAAGTAATCCACTTTGGGATTTATGTTTTCTGAAACTATTAAAATTGATCTGATATCTGTCCACTGTTTTTATATTAAACCTGAAGTGGCTAAGATGATGACGATGACACTGTGTTTGTCTAGTCGCGATCCTACTGAGAAATTTAGTATTTCTCACTCCTACGTTTCTGTGTCATCTTCAGAGGATGCCCGCGTCGGGCATGATGGTGATTTTCGTTGAGTTCCCAGTGATGCATTGGCACTTTGACTCGGTGCTAAATGCTTCTATGATGACTGCTCAGGCAGCGATGCGGGTCTACATGTTCCATAGCTGCCAGTTCCGTGCACCTGTGATGAGTCCATTTTTCTGCCCTCATGAGCCGTTCGAGGACATCACTATGGATGACGTTCGTCTGCTTTTCCATCCTCTGAGGTACACCACTGACAGAGATTCCAACTCGGACACCCGCCTGACACCGACAGTTTCGTTGGATTCCGATCCTTTGGAACCGTCCTATCCGAGCTACCACGTGGAAACGGACCCATCTGAGCTTTTTTTCCCGTCCATGATTCGCCTGTCGTCCGATTCATCTTCTTTTTCAGTAGCCCCTCGTCACACTCCACCCCCGGTTCACAGTCGTGGGTTCATTCGTGCTCGTGCCATGCCTTGTGGGCATGGCCGTGCTTGAAGAGGAGGACGTGGTGATATTCTTCTCGGTGGATTCGAGAACGGCTACCTCCCGCCAGATGAGTGAGGTGTTGATTTGCATGCGGAGCTGAGCATGAGGATAGCTCCTTTTTGGTTATAGCGAGGGTTATTATTTTCATTTGGCATGTATGGATGGATCGAGATTTCTCATGTATTTCCTTTTATCATGTATTTCGTTAGGGTATTTTGTAGGGCCCACAGTAGATATCGGATCCATTATTATCATTGTGTATGACTGCTGCTATTACTACTATTATATTAACTATGGGATGGCTATGGAATGAATGTTATCTTTATCTAAGATTGTGGTTATTCTCATTGCTTCTATTTATGTTGAATGCGATGTATGTATGAGATAGCGACGTTTGTATTATACGTTCACGATGCGCTCATGGCTCTCGATTTCAAAAACGGTTTACTCGTTATTGTTTAAAAAAAAAATTTACCCTTATTTTTGTTAAAAAGTATTTTCTAAAAGGTAATATTAGTTCCGCGAGCAAAAGTAACAATTAGTAATTCCACAATATAACTTAAGCATAGAATGAAACTATTAGGGTGTTACAGATGACGTGCATCCACTTTTCCATCCACCAATTTACCTTACTGATGGAGAGTCCGACTCCGACACTCGCCTGACCTTGACATATTTTGTGGACTCTGATCTTTCAAAGCCATCATATCCTTTTGTGATTCGCTTGACTTTGGATTCCCCTTCTTTTGCTGCTAGCTAGACACCAGCCCCGAGCCGTAGATGAGAGTTCATTTGTACTTGAGCCATGCCCCATAGGCATGGATGAGCTCGTGAAGGAGGATGTAGAAATGACGCACCTGGAGGGTTTGATAACATATTCGTTCCATTATGAGGATGAGAAGGATTTGGATAGCATATGCCGAGCCTGGATACAAGGATAGCCTTTTTTTGTTTGTAGTTCTAGGGTTATCATTTCTTTTATGGCATGTATAGGCGGCAGAGATTTATTATATATCTCTTTTCATGTTTGTATCTTGTTGGGGATGTTTGTAGGACTAATAGTAGATATCGATCCCATGGCAAATTTTGTAGGACATGTTATGTTTATCATACCTATATCTAACTATGATGGCCATGGAATGACTAGTATGCTTAATTGAGATGAGTGTTCTTTATATTGTTTTTATTTATTTAACATACTGCGAGTATGTAAGCATTGATGCTTGACTTTATACATTCACAATGCACTCATAGCTCTTGTATTTCAAAAAGAAAAAGGTTTATTTCACTATTGATATAAAGTAATTTAAAATAGCAAGTTAGTTTCTACGAGCAAAAGTAACAACTAGTAATTTCCATAATACTACTTAAGCATAGTATGTGGTTATTAGGGTGTTATAGTTTTCAAAAACTATTCTTTGAATTTGAAAACTTTAAGATTGAGAAAGAGAAGTTGAGGCATGAGAAAGATGAACTTTTAAAAGAAAACAATCTTCTCTAGAAGGATGTAAGTGCATTAAAAACTGAAGTTTTTGTGTCACGACCTAAACCCAAGACGTGACTGGCGCATAGAGACACGTCCCCAGCAAGCCTACACAAGATCTTTTCCAAAAAAAAATCGGACAGAGTCTCCTTTGTATTTAGAACTATTTCCAAACAAGGATCCTCGCCCTGCATAAAACATACAAACAAGCAAAAATCATTGGGTATCCTGGTATTCTTATAATGCACCCCACAGCACACATCATAGGAGTTTAAAATAGATTCATTCTTTTGAAAATATATATGTACATATCCATACACGAAACTTAATCCATAATCATTAATACTCAAACTTATCATAACTAAACAAATATAATTTTACTACAAATCATAAACTGACACAGGAAGGACTCTCTCTGTGGGTTATTGGAGCACTTTTGGAGATTAAACAAATAAACCTAAATGCTAAAACTTATAGTTAACTGTAGAAGCTTGAGCAGGACCTCTCACCTGCCTAAAAACATGGAGAGAAAGAAAAAGTGAGTTATAAAGACTCAGTGAGGGACAATATATCTATAACAGGAGTGGGACAAGCCGAAACACGAGCATTTAGCAAAATATAGTTTTATAAGTTTCTTGAAGACCTCATTTCTTAAGTAAAGTACTCCATCTATATATCAAACAATCTAAAATTTTTAGTATAACATTCATAGTTCATTACATCTCCTTTTTAATTCAAATGGATATAACTTCTTTATGAATATACAAGCATAACACACAGAATTAACTATGATAAATCATGTGTAATAAATGTATAAAACTGGGCATAAAGATAGAAATACTTTCTCATAATATGAAGAGTAAATACTTGTTTCAAAATCATAATGAAACTTAAGGGAAGATCTTATTTCAGAAAATAATTGCTTGACTGGGCTTGCCCAGCAGTAACTGATAAATCTCACGTCTGGGCTTGCCCAATGTGTCTATATCTTCTGGACATATCAGCTAAACATGCTGGGCTAGCAATCACCCTGCTAGCTGGGTTACATAAGGTGCACCAAGGCTAATGCTGCTACCATTAGCAAACAGTTCTGTTATAGTCCCTCCCTTAGGTAAACTTACTCTTTACTAAATCCTTGTCATTAAGACTTTTCTTTAGCTCAAATCATATACATTCTTGCCCATAACGCATAATGATATGCAAGAAAACTTTCTTATTCTTAGCAAACATAGTTATCTATTTTTTTTCCGATATTCAAAATAATAGTACTATCAAACTGTTCAACTTAAGTATCTAGAGCTCTTTCTCAATTTATTGAAAATTTTATTTGTCTCTTCTATCAAATAGCTCAAAACATTGACTTTAAGAACATAACAATTTTTACTAACTTGAAAACCTCATATTTTTCTATCATATTACTCAAATATCATAAATCAACTGCTATAAAAGCTTGTCCCACACATCTATGCTCAAACATATATATACACATAACTAACATGACTACTTCGAGAGTTCTATAAATATGGAGTAAAATACATTAATCAATTCTTTCAATAAAACCTCACTAAAATACATTTTAGGCATGTACTTAGGTAATTAAGGATATGAAGTAAGTTATAGATATACTATCACTTACTACTTGGGATCATGAGGAAGAGATCCAAGCTTATCATGCCATAGAGCCCATGGTTGATCCTCACGAGCATCTAACATCATAAAGAACACCAATAAAGTACTAATTAGTTTCTAGAGCTATGGATTCTCTCAAATCACCCTTCTACAACAAAAATCCCCAAATCAAAGCCCTAAACTTCACTTCCATTACTCCATAACCCAATGATCAAGGAAAACCTCAACCAAATCTTGAAATGAAAACACATGAGAGTTCAATACTTACATCTGCAAGCCAAAAGGAATGAAACAAGGGAGTGGGTCACCAATCGAACTCTAAAATTGCCACTCCCAAGCTTCCCAAAACCAAGAATCGCATTTCCCTCTCTCCACACACATATGCATGCCATAAATTTCTTGTGGGGGTGCCAAAACATTGAAGAAATGGAGGTTATAGGTAGGGGATTTAAGGTGGAAGAGTGGGGAGAGAAGGAAGAGTAAAAAGGAAAGGAAGAGTGTGAAAAATGGTAGAGTGGAAGAGAAGCATTGCAAGGCACATTTTAAATTGTGTCGTCACTGCCTAGGCATTGCATCTGGGCGCCTGGGCGGTGGCTCTTGAGCCCAAAATTCTTATAATTTGTTATTCAAATGTAGCATATAATCCAAAGCTCCAAGAGGCATTTCTAAACATATTTTCACTCATTGTAGCATATAATCCAAAGCTCCAAGAGGTATTTCTAAACATATTTTCACTCGAAAAGCTCCCCCAACAATCCAAAGAAAATCTTCTAGAAGAAATTTTTCTAAGACCAAAACCATGCAAGAATTATAACTTATTTTGTTAACTTTTATTTACTCTATTAACACATAATACACTTCACATCCACAAGGCTCAAAACCATTCTTAATCATGTTTTGAGTCTAGAATCAAAGAAATATATGACGAATTGAATTACAAAAATATCCCTCTAAAGATCTATATCGAACAAGCTCGAAAATTAACACCTTTATCATTTAATCTTTGTATCGGGCATTACATTCTCCCCCCTTAATAAATTCAATCCTCCGAATTTTAAAAGAACTTTTCCATCATGAATCCTACCAATGTAACTACCTATCATTCTTGCCCTTTGATTCCTTTCCTTAATTATGCCTTTATTACATTTGCCATTGGAAGCCTCATCATGAGTTGATCTTGAAATAAAAATACTCCATCCACCTTTAACACGTTCACACTATCCATTCTTGATTACTATATACCATCACCATTGTTCTAGATTATTCCTTCTTCCTCCCTATTTACTTAGTTTCTTTCATTGAGTCATGAATTAAAATCTTAAAATTTTCAATTAACATTTCTTGTTACCATTCCAAATGAAAAACATCTCATTGTTTGACTTCTCCTACCCTTGTTGGGCTTAGTACGTATGACCATCAGGGATTTCTATTCCTAATGGATGTTCTTTTTGCTCCTCATCAAATTTGGAATCATACTTACAATTTCGTAACCCTTTTTCATTGGTCCAAATCCACTTTTATATTCTAACTTCCTTGATATTCATCAATGGCTTACTTAGCTTTTACTGTGTACCCTAAATGACCAAACCTAGTCCATCATAAATAATGGAATCTCAATCTACACTAATGGTTGAACTCATTAATTCTTAATTATTCCATGCCCTTTTTCAAGGTAAATATTCCTCATTCAATATCCCTTACCACTTTGTTTGGACAAACAACAAAGAACCTTCCGATTATGCTCTTGAAGCGACTCTACTTATCTTTCATCATTAAGGTTCTTGCATATCCCTATAGGAAGGACCTTCTCTAGCTCTTTCTCAATCCTTGTACAACTTCCCAAAGAATTCTTACTCCACTTACTCTTTATATAAAAAAATTAATCAAGCATTGACTGCAAGTCATTTGCCTCCACCAAACAAGACTCAAAGTTTCGAGCTACCTAGGCTAGGATTTCTAATGATTTTCACCTTTTCAGTTCAAGATTGTAATGGAATAATCCAGAAACATGAAATTGATACCATCTAAAAGGTATAGACAAATAGTCTAATGTATAGAAAGATACTTCAAACATGTCTATCTTGAAAAAAAAAAAATAATTTTTTTTTTGGCAAACTTTCCTTTCCCTTTTCTTTGATTTTCTAAAGGAATTTCTCTTGATGATTTCCATTACCTTACAAGGAAGCAAGGCTTGAGTATGATCATCCTCATAATAATAGCTATATCTTCTAATAGCTCTAACTCCACCACACTTCTTAAACTTAGATACTCTTAGCACCAAGTAACAAGCTCCATTTATTAGTTTAACTCTTCATTGAGAATTTGTGCAGCATTGGCATCATATCTACACAAGGAAAATCATGTCTGTGGCAAGCCACGGCAAGAAGCTGGATCTTAATCCTCTTAACTTCCATGTAACTTAACAAATCTAGCTTCACATCTTCTTCACCTTACTAACATGACTAGGATGACCTGCTGGAATCAATAGCTCAAGATTTGAGCTCGACATTAACTAGTGCAGGCTGTACAAACTCTCCAATGTGTAACGTCCGAAAAATCTCATCATTAATGACCGAGTTGTTTGGTTTTTATCGAATAAATGAGTTTAATCAGAATTCGATTAAGCATTCACCTAGAGCCAATTAAGTGTGATTTAGAAGTGATTAGGCTTGATGGAATTAGATTAGGAACATAGAAAACCTCACAGAATTTTTTTAAAACCGGTTTGCCAATTTAAGAGAAATTGGTAAGGTTTCGGTAAGTTAAACTGTCGAAACCGAATCAATAGAAATTTTTCTATGAGTGCCCTAGGATCAATGGCTAGGATTTAGCCAAACCACTCCCTCAAGTGGCACCTTGATCAGCCATTGAGGGAGGGAAGCTAAACAAAATTCTATGATGGAGTTAAATCCACCAATCAAAGAGAAGGTGCTTCCAAAAGATCTCCACCTTTTCTTTCCTTTCTTCTTATCATTTTCGGCCACCTCCTTGCTGAAGCTCTCTTCATTTCTCTTCTCCTCACTCTCATCTCCACTCCATTTCCATCCTTCCTTTAAGTCTAAACACAAGTTGTTCACATCAAAGCCACTAAATCAACCAAAAGTTCAACTAGACAAGGTAGGGGATCCTACTTCTTTTCTTATTTTACTTGATTTGGGGCTGCATGCTGGTCATGTATAACTTGAAATATTAATGTTATGTAGAGTGGTGATGATGATTTATGACTAGTTTCACATGTATATTGTGATTAAAATTGGAATTGATAACAAATAACTCGAAGAATAGAGAACAAATTAAGAAGCTGTTAGGGTTTTCCTCGGTAGTCCGTACGGCGGAGTGTACAGCTCTACCTACAGCCAATCAAAGTGGATGAATCTATTTTTATATGAAACTAGACATTCAGGGCTTTCCATACATATATAATATAAGACCATTGGATTAGTAAAGAGGAAGTTATAAATTTTTGAAGTTTAACCTAGAAATCAGGACTTCCACCCGAACAGTATGAGTTAAGAAGGGTGTAACTCACTCTATACAACTCCAAATTGAGTGAAACCAACTTTTTTAGAAAGCTAACACATAGGAGAATATCCCATAAAAATTTTCGAATTTGATAAGGTCCCGTTTGTTCTTAGTGAGTTAAGAAAGTTGCCCTATGTCCAATCCAGGTTAAAATAGGATAGTCCAGTAGGGTTAAGTTTCAAAGCTTATAACTCAAATTATACTCATCCAAATGTTATGAAACTTAATTCATTTGAAAGCTTGTTCCGTTAGCTTTACATGGATATAAATTTTACATGATTTCACCCATATTTCTATTTTTAGTGGATTTTCCCCCATAAGAGTGCAATTATAGCTAGAAGTAGGACAAGTCTAGGATGAGACACAAATAATTTTAGTCAATGTCGAAAGTCAGGATTTGGTGAATAGAAAGCTAGGTCGGTATACTTAGAATCGAACTCTAAACTTAGTAAGTAAAGGACTAGGTCGGGAATATTTGAGGTCAAAGTTGGGACTCAGTAAAACAGAAAATTAGGTCAGGAGTATGTAAGGATGAACCCGGAAGAGTATACTTAAAGTTGAACCTGGAGGGGTTTACCTAATGATTGAACTCGAACTTAGTGAATAGGAATCCATATCGGGTATGTTTTAAGGCTGTTCTCAGAACTTAGTAGAGAGAGCTAGGTCAGGTATATTTGATGTGGAACTCGGAACCCAATAAATAAGAAGCTCGGGATTTAGGAAACATACTTATCATAGTCTCAGAAGACCAATGGTGGGGTAAGGTTGGAAGTCGCACAACCCCGGAAGTCGGGAGTGATGTAACCTCGGGAGACCGAACATAATGGAGGGAAGTCGGAACCTATATAAGATCGGAACTCGGAACCCGTTGGATATTGAAAGTCGAACTCGGGAACCTTAATAAAAAAAAAATTAAAAGCTTGTAAGATAGGTTGATACTTGAGATTCTAAATCTTACACTTAGTAATATTGTTATATTCTGGGCATGAAATTGATGTTTTATATTGAGTTTACTATTTAATTTAAATGTCCTGATTGTCTAGCACTATTCATGGAGAAGTGGACATGATCCGTTATGCTGCTAAGATTTTAGCAGAAAATGCCATTAAAGTAAATTCACAAGTTATGCATGCATTGATCAAAGTATTAGATAAGCAATGCTACTCTATAAGTATAAGAAAGGATTTCCATGTGACTTGGGCCAGCCCTTGAACAAAGTTAAGGGGAATAGATCAGTGGGGAAATCGGGGAAAGTAAACCCAGCGACCCTGTATAGGAACGAGCTCAATCCTGAAAAGCGGACTATCACCCATGAGTTTTATGGCCAATATACTCCCAGGGGACCAAGTATGGAAAAATATGTGTTAAGATCAAGTGCATCATTCGTCATGCATATCCATAATTTCAGTTTTTTTAGCATTGAGTTAAATTGCACCATTGGATGTTATATACCTATTATTGCTCACTTTATATCTGTCACTTATTTATATTAATACATAGATCGTGTGGTTTAATTTCTATTTAATTTCCTTTACTTCCTTAAATAAAATAAAGCTGTGTTTCGGGCTATGATTTACATGACTAATTGAGTAGAGAGTAGGACATCCAGGCGACGTAACATTTTCTCCTAATTAATCAAAAATCTGAAACACCTGAGAATGATAGTGATGACAGATACACATAGATTTAGGAATTTCTATTGAGAAATCTTTATTTCTCACCCTATTATATAACCTCGCATCATTCTCAGATCATGGAGAACACGGCAACCTGCATCCTGTTCATTGAGTTTCCAGAGCTCCACATCCATCTTGATCCGTTCTTGGATTCCGTGTACATAACTGGTAAATGCCAGTTTCATCTTTACTTTTTTTTGGAGAGATTTTGCTGTACCTTTTATGCACCCGCTGTTTGATCCTGCCGTCCCTTACATTGCCATCCCTATCCACATGGCTCATCCCTTTTCACCTCTACCCGCAGCAACACCAGCCATGGCTCCGCCCATCGTACCATCGCAACCGATCCCCTCTGCCTCTATGTCTGAGGAGGATTCATCAAAGGCAGCGAGCTCGTCATCCTCATCTTCTACCCCAAGCATAGACTATACCCTTGCCAATGCTGGTATGGCGAATGGATTCCTTTCTTCGGAGTCCATCTAGAGTGCCTGCCAGAGCAGCAGTAGATGTACAAGATGACCCTTTTTTGGTAATTGGGTCATAGGCATATGAGTAGGAGTCAGTAGTTATACATGAAATGTCCCATGGGGACCAGTAGAAGGGAGGGATGTTCATATTGTCAGGCCGATTTATTTTGTGTTAACGGCCTCATTTCTTTTACCCTGTACTATTTTGTATTTCTTTTGATAACTTTGAAAACAAAGGTATAAGCATGTATATATATATATATATATATATGATGCAGTTTGTTCATTTGGAAATTTTGTTTGAGTTATTTTATTTCCTATACAACTACTGTTTAGCGTATATCTCACTGCCAAACCAAAATTGATTAAAATGAATAGTTAACTCTTAGTTCATCACACGTAATAACTTATCAGGTAATATATTATGACTTAAGCATAGTATTTGTCTGGTAAGGTGTTACACAATGCATAGCTATAGCTAATTTGAACCCGACTTTCTCTTTATACCATGAGATGTCTCAGCTGAATTTCATAACACATTAAAAGCTTCTCTCTCTAGCATCCCTATTGATGATCAAACTTAATCTGAGGGATGTTACACACTCCCATTCATCAACCCCTCGCGCTCACTTATGCTGAAGTTGTTAGGTCCATTTTCATCTTTTCTCTAAAAGCTTCGGGTACCCTCCTTAAGGAGTGACCCACTTCTTCACCTTCACAACTCAGCTTGGGAAAATCTATCTCATCTACCATCTAGGTGACATCTTGAATCAATCAAGCCATGCAAACTACCTCTCAAATAAGCCGTGGTGGAATTTCTGCAAATGCTATAACTTAGCTATCTACTATTATGCTTTATAATCAAATGCTACCTACAATTTTTTTTTTTTTCTGCAAGATTCTTGAACTTCCATTATAGCCCCTAATCTTAAGCATTGGCATTCCCCTTATTGGTGTAGCATCTTTGCTATCTCCTAACTACTACCTTGGAACTCCATTCAAATTGAAAATAATCATTTCCTTTTGTGCATATCTTACTTTTATCCTATGTTTTCTCGCTATGACTTCATTTTCTGAACAAGCCACATACACCTGGTTCATTTTCCCTTTGTCCATAAACTTCTATTCACTATCATCAGTAAAGTGGGATATCAAAACTGAACATGCTAAATATGGCCTTGAAGTACCTTAGAAGCGGCTCATCTAGCTCATTATAATTAATCTTCTCTTATCTTCTTCCTAATGTTTACCATGCCCCCCTTAAGTACTCAGTGGCTTAACTAACTAAACTCAATTGATAACTACTACCATCACTTTTCCACTTTGAGGTTTAGAAGATTAACTCACATTATTTGTGGGATCGGTCTCATTAACTTGCTCAATTGTTCCTACCATAACTCGTAGGATTAGCTTCTGCATTAGTCCTTCTCTTCTACCTTCAAGAAAGGGTATTATATTTAACCTTTCGTCGGGAGCTATGCGCCCTTGATGCCATAGTAGTAGTTGCAAGAAGCTTATCATAACACCTCATCTAATACTGCACTGAAGTTGGCAATACAGGCCAATTACCTTAAGCCCTACCCTTCACTAAAATCCTTTATCAACTTTAGCACAAGGATCTAGTCTCTACTTATCTAAATTATGGCATTCTCATGTCCCATTAGAGACCTTGCCACTTACAAGTTAATCCTTTTTATAATTCTTCCTTTGTACCACTACCATCTTAACTTAGAGAAATTATTATCGAATTTTCGAGAATATTCTGACTTAACCATTGATCCTAGCACCACATCCAACCTAATGCATTTGTTGGACTCTACCTTAAGGTGTTAAGCTTCCAATAAACGATATTCTCAACTCTTAATGTCCTTTTTGACTAGTGCAACATCCATATTGTTTCCTTAACTATTGTCTTAAAATACACTTTACACTCATGATGGTTACTTCCCATAGGAAGCAAAATCTACTTCCCTACATAGCGAAAAGCATGTGCGGAATGAAATCTAACTCAAAATCTAATAACAGAGGGAGAACAAAGGACATTTGACAACCAGATAAACACAACTAACATTCCTAATGGCCTCTCATAACATCACAGTCTGTGAAATTAAGTGCACTTCCATTTGTACAATTGTGATCTTACTAGAGGAAACTTGCTGCAGTAACCATAGGAAAACCTAATGCTCTTATACCATATTTGTCACGACCCAAACCCAAGACGTGACTCCACAAGCATAAGGACATGTCCTCAAAGAAGCCTCGCATTGTGATCTTTTTCTAAAAAAATCGGGCAGAGTCGCCTTTATATTTAGGACTATTCCCAAATAAGGATCCTCGCCCTACATTAAACATATAAACATGCAAAAATCATTGGTGATCCAGGCATTATCAGAATGCAACCCACAATACACATCATAGGAGTTTAAAATAGATTCATTCTTATGAAAATATATATGTATATATCCATCCAAGAAACTTAATCCATAATCATTAAAACTCAAACTTGTCATAACTAAACAAATATAATTTTACTACAAATCATAAACTGACATAGGAAGGACCTTGCTTGTGGGTTATTAGAGCACTTCTAGAGATTAAAAAAATAAATCTAAATGCTGAAACTTCTAGTTAGCTGTGGAAGCTTGAGCATGACCTCGCACCTACCTAAAAACATGGAGAGAAAGAAAGAGTGAGTCATAAAGACTCAATGAGGGATAATATCTATAACAAGAGTAGGATAAGCCCAAACACAAGTATTTAGCAAAATATAGCTTTATAAGTTTCTTAAGAAGCTCATTTGTTAAGTAAAGTACTCCATCTATATATCAAACACTCTAAAATTTTCAGTATAAAGTACATAGTTCGTTACATCTCCTTTTTAATTCAAACAGATATAACTTCTTTATGAATATACAAGCATAAAGTGTGACAAATCATGTGTAATAAACATATAAAACTAGGCACAAAGACAGAAATACTTTTTCATAACATGACGAGTAAATACTTGTTTCAACATCATAATAAAACTTAAGGGATGATCTTATTTCAGAAAATAACTACCTGACTGGGCTTGCCCAGCAATAACTGATAAATCTCACATCTGGGCTCGCCCAATGATAACTCCCTTTAGTGAATTACATTTTTAGTTAGTTTTTATTTAATTTTGGATGTAGTTGTTTAGTTTAGTTAATATTTTGTTTTATTTTTGTTAAGTAGTTTAGTTTAGGTGATACTTTTATTTTCTATTGTTTTCTTATATTTTAGATACTTATTTATGTTTTTGTCTGATTGTCATTAGGTACAAGTACTCAAGTTGGAATTTGGAGCTATGAGAGAGCTGATCTTGCATGAAATTAGGACCTTTTAGAATTGGAAATTTGACATCTACCTCTCCAGAACTCGGATTATGGTGATTCAAGATTCTTTGGAAAGAAGGCAAGATGATCTTCAACTTTGTCGTTGGACACTTTTTCCAGTTCTCGAATCTTCTAGGAGAAAAAGGCAAAACAAGATTAAAGCTTCATTTTGTCTCTAATGCTGTTAAGTCTGACCTTTCATCACTCTTTCACTTGTATCTTGGGCTACAGAACTTCGATTGAGGTGATTTTTATTGCGTTGGAAAAGCTTACTCAAAGATCTACAATTTCTGTTTTACCTCCAAGGGAAAATTCCAAGTATTTTGACTTCTATAGAGCTTGGAAGTGTAGAAAAGATGTTAGCGCTATTAAGCAAGCGTGCTGCTTTGCACTAGAGCATGATGCTATTTGGCTTCGGGAGATTTTAGTTGTGCTATAGCGCAACCCTTTGCGCTATAGCGCGACCTCGACTACAAAATTAGCTGGTTCGGGCCAAAATTCAAAAAAAGGGATCCGTGGACTATAAAAGGCAACACATAAGGTCAGAAAAAAGATCCCTAGACACTCCTATACTCTTCCCAAGATGGAAGACTTCTTCTAGAGAGATTGAAGGTGAAGATTCAAGGATTCCAGAGCTTAACTGCAACACAGAGAGATCCGCATTCTTCCGAATATCTTGATTCTAGCTTACATTCTTGATGGCTTTTTATTCTTTTGTCTTCTCATCTTTATACTCTTAAGTTATTTTCTTTTCTTTAGTCATGAACTAAGTTTCTTTTGCTAGGGTGTTAATGGACCCTTTTTGTATGACAATTTTACTTATGGATTAATATTAATCTTGTTTCTATCTCTATTGCTTAGTGTTTTTGTTTGTGCCTAATGCCTTTGATTGCTTGATCACCAATTAATTGATCCGAGGATTTACAATAACTTGAGAGAGGGTTGTAAATAGAGCCTTTTAACAGAAACACCGTGAGCTAAGTGAAAACTAGAGATAGACAAACACAATTCATGCGGTCAACATAGGAGCCCATAGAGCTTCAACCTTTACCTAGATTAGCTTGTACTAAGAGATGCGGTTCACGGGGGTGCTAAAACATGGAAGAAATAGGGGTTATAGGTAGGGGATTTGAGGTGGAAGAGTGGGGAGAGAAGGAAGAATAAGAAGGAAAGGAAGAGGGTGAAAAATGGTAGAGTGGAAGAAAAGCTTCGTGAGGCACATTTTAAATCGCGTCGCCACCGCCTGGGTGGTGGGAATGGTCAGATAGCATGCCTTTCCTACATGTCCACCACCTATACATTGCATTTGGGTGCCTGGGCAGTGGTTCTTGAGCCCAAAATTCTTCCAATTTGTCATAAATTTGTAGCATATAATCCAAAGCTCCAAGAGGCATTTCTAGACATATTTTCACTCCAAAAGCTCCCCCAACAATCCAAAGAAAATCTTCCAAAAGAAATTTTCTAAGGCCAAAACCACGCAAGAATTATAATTTATTTTGTTAACTTTTATTTACTCTATTAACACATAATACACTTCACATACACAAGGCTGACAAACATTCTCAATCATGTTCCAAGTCTAGAATCAATGAAACATATGATGAGTTGAATTACAAAAATATTCCTCTTAAGATCTATACTGAACAAGCTCGAAAATTAACACCTCTATTATTTAATCTTTGTATTGGGCATTTTATTTTGAATTTGCTCAGAACACATCTTCTAATTTTTTTGAACTTCAAAAAATAGTTAAGCTTCACAAATATGATCTTCAAAAGATGGTAAATGACTCTAAGAATCTTTACTTGATGCTTGGTAGTCAAAGACCATATTTTGATAAGACAGGACTTGGGTATGGAAGGAAGAAGATGAAAACTATCCAAAAGTTCTCGAAGCAAAGACCTTACTTGTATTTACTATTTTAAGAAGGGACACTCTTTTGAAAAATGCTTTTCAAGAAGAAAAACAAAGAGACAAAAAATTAAAAAGCCTAGAAAGGCTACTAACCCAAAAGGACCCAAAAAGATGTGAGTACCTAAGTTAAAGGCTACTTCTGATGCAAGTGTCTTAAATCACATCATCAAAAACAGATGAAGTGGTATCTAGATAATGGTTATTCCAAGCATTTGATTGGGAATAGATCTTGGTTTAGAAACCTTAGACCCAAAAGATGAAGGAGTCAAGAAGTTTGCTGATGGTATCAAGTCAAAGATCATTAGTATAGGTAATGTTGGTAAGAATAACTCTAACTCGATTACTAATGTTATCTTAGTTGAAGGATTAATTCATAATCTTTTGAGCATTATTTAATTTTGTGACCAAGGCTCCAGAGTTGTGTTTGAACCTTCTCGTTATATCATAAAAGACTCATATCAAATAAGATCTTTCTTATTGCTAAAAGCCGTGATAATGCTTATGTATTATATCTAGATGACCTTTTAGATTAGAACGTAAAATGCTTAGCATCCTTTGTGGACGAGCAGCAGATATGGCATAAGAAACTTGGACACGCTCATATGAGATTAATTTCCAAGATTTCTCAGGAAGAGTTGGTCAAAGGTTTACCTAAGATTAGTTTTGACAATGACTCAAATTGTGAGTTCTGCCAAAGAGGTAAACAAACCAAGAATTCTTTCCACAGTAAGAATGTATTATTAACTACTAGACCACTTGAGCTTTTATATCATGATCTTTTTGTACAAACTACTAATTTAGGTGGTAAGAAATATGGTCTGGTCATAGCGGATGACTCTTCAAGATTCATATTGGTTGTATTCCTAGTCCATAAGGATGAAGTTTGTGAGGCCTTCAAAGTATTTTCAAAATGAATTCAAAGAGAACAAGGTTTTTGTATTTCATCCATCAGATCATATCATGGTGGTGAATTTGAAAATCAAGTTTCTGAAAATTTTTGCAATGAGAATAGCATTTCTCATAATTTCTCTTCTTCTAGAACTCCTCAACCAAATCGGGTTATTGAAAGGAAGAATAGATCTTTTCAAGAAATAGCCAAAACTATGCTTTTAGAAAATGGTTTAATAAAAGAATTTCGGATAGAAGCAGTTAACACTGCATGCTATATTCAAAACCGTGTTTTCTTAAGCTCGAAAATTAAGAAGACCCCTTATGAATTATGGGAAGGAAGGAAACCTAACATTTCTTATTTCCATATATTTGGATCAAAATGCTTTATACTTTTCACAAAGGACAAACTATCAAAGTTTAATCCTAAGTTTGATCCTGGTGTACTCCTAGGACACACTTTTGCATCTAAAGCTTACAGAGTGTACAACAAGAAAACTCAGGCTATGGAGGAGACAATACACATATCCTTGAAAGAGAAGAAAAAGGATATAGACTAGAATGTTCGTGACTTGGAAGAGGACATCGAGAATTTATCTCAAAATAATGATATTCAAAATCAGCAATCCCTGTAGATAGCCACAAGAGAAAATATTGATGATATGACTACCACTTTTGAACTTACCCATCCTCAACATGTTTCTAATAATATTCCAGAAGATTTAGAAAAGTCCCCTATTGAAAGAAGATACACTGATGCAAGAGATTTGAGAGTTGTCTCTCAAAATCAAATCATTTGTGAGCCTTCTCAAGGAATTAGAACTCGATTCTCTTTTAGAACAGAATCAAACATGGCTTTTATTTAGAAATAGAACCTGAATACATTGATGAAGCATTTCAAGATTAAAGTTGGATAAAAGCCGTGCAAGAAGAGCTCAATTAGTTTGAGAAGAGCAAGGTTTGGACTTTGGTTCCATTACTTAAAGGACATTCTATCATTGGCTATCACGACCCAATCTAGGCCGTGACCGGCGCTTAGAGAGCATGCTCCCTAGCAAGCCTTACACCTCAAGATTTCACAAAATTTGGGCAGAGTTTCCTGTATATTTAGGATGTTTCCCAAATACGAGTACTTATCTTGAAATTCAACAAGCACACACTTCCATAGGGGATTCAAGCATTCTCAGAATGCACCCTCAGCATTATAATCAAACATATTCATCCAATCATATATATATATATATATATATATATATATATATATATATATATATATATATATATTTCCAAGTTCAATTCAGAATCAAATCCAACATAATCCATTCATCAAATTTAATATACAATAGTCAATCAAACTCAATCTAAACAATCTTTGAACATAAACTTAACACACCAGCAAGGGTCGGACTCTGTCTATAGTACTATGGAGCTACAACTAAGATTACAAACAAAATAGAGTACAAATCGGGGCCCTTAGTATATAGGGCTCACCCAGATAGGAATCTAATGATGCTGAGCAGAAGGATCGGCTCCCAAGTCTGAACTTGTATATGAAAGGAATATAATAATCATAGGTGAGTTTGAGAAACTCAATAAGAAACAGGACACTTATGAACCTCATGAGTCAGTATATATATAAGTATAAAACGATTTCATTCAAATACGGAAAATAATGAAAATATCTAACAGGATAAACAAGCAAGATTCACACATAGGTGGCCGTTCCTTCATGTGAATCCCAAAATCAGGCATGCACCCCCCCTTTTTGAGAGGTCGTGAAGTTCAGGCACACACCACACTATATGTATGGCCGTGAAATGTCCGTCACGCACCACCCCCCATGGGTGGCAGTGTAATATTATAATCCAAAGTGCACCAAGGCTAACGTCTACTATCGTTAGCAAACAAATCCTGTTACAGACTTTCCTATTCTTTCATATTCATAATTCATAAATCTCGTATTGCATTCAAATTTCTTTCATCATTGACTCATGAGTAGCATTCTTAAAGTAAATAACAATTATAAATTAAAATAGAATTAATTCAAAAGCATTCTATCTACTCACAGATCACCAGTCATAGGAAAATCTTAAGTCTCTGGATCCACAAGGTTGGAGAGAAGTTCCTTGCGAACATCTGACATCACAACAGGATACTTGTATCAATTTTGGATCACTAACATTCTCCATACCATAAGTTCTCTAATCTTACAATCCTAGGGTTCCAAGAATTCATCTAAAGATCAAAGGAATTGGAATTGCTTGGGAAAAGGAAAGAATAATACATAGAATTTACCTTTAGAATTGGAGTGAGGAGAAGGAGAAGGAGAAGGAGAATAGAGGTGAGCTCTTCACTTCAAATCCCCCCAAGCAAGAATGAAGAAGGAGGAATAATTTGCATGGATGATTTGTGTCTGGATGGAAGAAAGATTGTGTTGTTGTTATTGATTTAATTGGAAATGATGGAATGGAGTTAATAGATGTAAGGATTGGTAGAAGAAGGAATTCTAGAGAGAAGGCAGAAAGTTTAGGGGTTAGAGAGAGAAAGAAAATTCGAAAATGAGGGCATGGGACGCGTCTCCGTTTATATATTGGTCTGTGGTAATCGATTACCACGAAGAACTGGTAATCGATTACCACGAACCCAGAACTGGTAATCGATGACGCGAAAAAAATTTAACCCGTAGGCATACAGAGCTTCGTAATCGACACACCACACTAGAATCGATTACAATGTCCCAAAACATGGTTCCTTGATTCCAAATGACATCCAACACCCAAGATCATCACATACCAACTAAATTCGATCATAAATGGATTAAACACATCGATCAAACAGGATTAACACAGAAAAACTTGAAACTACACCAAGGGTGTTACATACTCCCCCCTCAAAAAGAATTCGTCCCCAAATTTTGAACAAAACAATAATTACCTTAATCGAATAGGGGGTATTTGGTCTGCATAGCTTCTTCAGTCTCCCAAGTTGCTTCTTCTTCTGAATGGTTCTTCCAGATTACCTTTACAAAGGCCACCTCCCTTGAGTGCAACTTCCTCACTTAATGATCAATCATAGCCACAGGCTCTTCTTCATAAGTTAAATCTTCCTCTAACTAGATGGTATGCGGAGTAAGCACATGAGAAGGGTCGGGTAGGTACTTCCGTAGCATGGACACATGAAATACTAGATGAATCATGGCTAAGCCAGGTGGTAAGGCCAAATGGTACGCTACTAGGTCAATTCTATCCAAAATCTCAAAAGGGCCAATGTAACAAGGGCTGAGCTTGCCCTTCCTTCCAAACCTCATCACACCCTTCATAGGGGACACACGAAGGAACACCATGTCACCTATGGAGAATTCTAGGTCCCGTCTACGATGACCAGCATAGGCCTTTTGCCTACTCTAGCAGCCGTTCTCTAATCAACCGAACCTTCTCTAAGGAGTCTTGTACTAAGTCTGGCCCCAAAATTTTAGCCTTGCCCACCTTAAACAATCCAATGGGAGACCTACAGCGTCTTCCACATAAGGCTTCAAATGGTGCCATCTAGATACTAGCTTGATAACTATTGTTGTAAGAGAATTCAACCAGGGGCATATAACTATCGCAGTTCCTGCCAAAGTCCAAAATGCAGGACCTCAGCATATCTTTCAGGATTTGGATTGTTCTTTCAAATTGCCCATCCGTTTGAGGGTGGAATGCCGTAATTAAATCTAATCGGGTCCCTAAGGCCTTTTGGAAGGCCTTCCATAAATGAGAAGTGAATTGAGGTCCACAGTCTGAGATAATGGATGTTGGAACTCCATGAAGTCGAATAATCTCATCAACATAGAGTTTAGCATAATGGGAAGCTTTGTAGGTAGTCTTGACTGGGAGGAAATGAGTCGACTTGGTTAATCTGTCTACTATCACCCAAATAGAATCAAAACCCCTAAAGCTCCGAGACAATCTGGTCATAAAATCCATGGTAATTCTCTCCCATTTCCACTCAGGTATTTCAACCTGTTGTAAAACCTGCAGGTCTTTGATGTTTGGCTTTGACTTACTGACATACTAAACATCGTGATACAAAGTCCCCTATATCCCTCTTCATGCCTTCCTACCAAAACAATTGTTTCAAATCTTGATACATTTTAGTGGAACCCGGGGTCCGAAATTGTGGGCTTCCTCCAGAAGAGTTCTCCTCAGATTGCCTACATCTGGCACACACAAGCGATTTCCACATCTCAAAGTTCCTGCTTGATCAAGGGAGAATTCTGGCTTCTTCCTATTGCAAACTTCATTTCGTAAGTTACATAATTGAGTATCCTCATATTGGGCAGTTTTGATGCTCAATCAAGGAAGATCGCGCCCGAACATGGGCCAAAAGTGGTCCGGAACCTCCAAGTTCAAAGTGAATACCCTTAGCTTCTAACTTGTGGATCTCTTCCACTATGGGCCTTCTCATCGGTGCTATATGTGCAAGACTACCCATGGATTTCCTACTCAATGCATCGGCCACTACGTTTACCTTGCCCGAATGATATAAAATAGTGTAATCATAGTCCTTGAGCAATTCAATCCATCTACGTTGCCTTAAGTTCAAATCCCTTTGTTGGAAAATATACTTCAGGCTCTTATGATCAGTGTAGATCTCACACGATTCCCCATAAAGATAATGTCTCCGAATCTTTAGTGCAAACACTATGGCTGCCATTTCCAGATCGTGGGTGGGATAATTATACTCATGTTTCTTCAATTGCCTTTAAGCATAAGCAATGACTCGTCCATGTTGCATAAGAACACATCCGAGTCCTACCCGGGAAGCATCACAATAGACCGAATAACCTCCAGATCCTGAAGGCAAAACCAGCACGGGGGCATAGTTAGACAAGCTTTAAGCCTCTAGAAGCTCTCTTCACAATCATCAGACCAATGAAAAGGTACACCTTTTTGCATTAGCTTAGTCAAGGAAGCATAGATCTTGGAGAAATCTTTCACAAATCTTTGATAATAGCTTGCCAATCCTAAGAAACTCCGAATTTCTATCACGGTTGTCGGCCGTGGCCACTCTTGGATAGCTTCAATCTTCCTAAGATCCACCTTAATTCCTTCCTTTGATACTACGTGACCCAAAAAGGTCACTTGATCCAACCAAAACTCACATTTGGAAAATTTAGTATAGAGTTGGTGATCCCTTAGAGTTTGTAGAACGATCTGCAAATGGCACTCATGCTCTTCCTCACTCCTTGAGTAAACCAAGATATCGTCAATAAAGACGATCACAAAGTGATCCAGGAAGGGTTTGAATACTCTGTTCATCATATTGGTTAATCCAAAAGACATTACTAGGAATTTGTAATGTTCATAACGGGTTCGAAAAGCAGTCTTAGGAATATCTTCCTTCTGAATTCGCAACTGATGGTATCTGAATCGAAGATCAATTTTAGAAAAGCACGATGCCCCTTGAAGCTGATCAAACAGGTCATCAATCCTGGGTAAGGGATATTTATTACAAATTGTCAATCGATTGAGTTGTCTATAGTCCACACATAACTGCATAGAACCATCCTTCTTCTTCACGAAAAGCACAAGAGCACCCCATGGGGATGTGCTAGGACTAATAAAGCCCTTTTCCAACATGTCTTGCAATTGAACTTTCAACTCCCAAAGTTCTACTGGAGCCATGCGATAAGGAGGAATAGAAACGGGCCGGACATCCGGAGTCAAATCAATACAAAATTCAATCTCCCTATCTGGAGGCATTCCTGGTAGTTTCTTAGGAAACACATCTGGAAATTCTCTTACCACATGAACTTGATCAAGACTAGGCACCGCCATTTCTACGTCGTGAACCACCGCAAGATAGCCTTCATTTCCTTTATCCATCAATCGCATCACCATCATAGAAGAAATTAGTTTGGTGGAGGTTAAGCTGCTATATCCCTAGAATATAAAAGATGAACCGTCGGCCATCTCAAACTTCACTACCTTAGAATGACAATTCACCGAGGCATGGCATAAGGACAACCAGTCCATACCTAGGATGACGTCGAAGTATATCATCTCCAATAACAACAAGTTGGCCAAAGTATCCACTCTCTTGATACTAACTATACAGGAGGGAAACATTAACTGAACCATTAAGGATTCTCCCATAAGGGTTCTAACCCAAAAAAGGTGATCCAACAATACCGGTTGCTGATTGAAACGAGAAGCAAAGTATGGGGATACATAGGAGTGGGTGGAACTCAGGTCAAACAACACATATGCCTCAAAAGAGTTAACATATAAGGTACCTGCCACCACAGCATTTGAAGCGTGAGCATCTTGCCTTGTCAAGGCGAAAACTCGGGCCTGGCCTCTGCCTACCCCTCTACCACCAGGACCTCTGCCACCTGCTCCCCTACCTGGACCTCTTCCGGAGGGTCCATGAGAAACTCCTGGAGATAAAGCTGAATAGGATGACGCTAGCATGGCAGGACATACAACGCTTGGATCAAAAGCCTCTTTTGAAAAGGGACACTCCTTCTTGAGGTGTCTTGTCTAGCCACATCCAAAACAAGCTCCAATGGCTTTATGACATTCGCTAAGTGGTAATTCCCACAAGATTGACATGGAGGCCTGGAGAAAGCTGACTGCCCTATTCCTTGCATGCCAGGTTGAGATGCACTGCCAGCTTGGGACCCTGAGCCAGACACACTCATAGGAATAGGCCTTGAAGAAGTAGCCCTTCCTGAGGGTGCCTGGCGTCAGCCTTGGAAATTCTGAGCTCCCCCAGAACCATATCCCCCAGAAAATTCCCCTTAATTTTCTGCTTCTTGCCTGCCTCCTTGGCTACTCTCCGCTCTTCCCTTCCAATCTCGAAACCATAAGCAGCATCCATAATTTCAGCATAAGACATTCTCCCAACCATAGGAAGTAAGTTGGAAAATAAAAGGCCAAGCAAGCCTCGGACAAACCTCCTAGCTCTCATTGTATCATCGGATACCAGGTGACAGGCATAGCAGGACAATTTGGTAAATTGTTCTTTATATTCTGCTATAGACATCCCTAGGGTTTGCCTTAACTTTTCAAAATCAGCAACATACTTCTTCCTTTTGTTGATCGAAAAGAATCTCATCGTGAAAACCTCAGTAAATTCTTTCCGGGTGAGGAGAGGTAAACCAGAGATATCCCTGCCTCCCATGAGTGTGGCATACCACTGTTCTGCAATCCCATTCAGATTATAAGCTACCAGCTCCACTGTCTTCTCACTCGGGCATCTAAGGACCCTAAGGACCTTATTGTTGCGGTCAAGAAATTGTTGGGGCTCATCCGTTAAGGGATTTCCGGAGAAACTTGGTGGATTCAATTTGAGAAAGGATTCGATTGACACTTCAGTCCCTTCTCCCTGATGATGAGGCTCACAGACAGGTGGAGTTGGTTCTGCATGAGGTTAAGGTTCATTCCTCCTTTGATAAGCTAGGAGTTCCACCAGAGTATTGAGAGTCTGGTAAACTCTTCTCATTTCAGTTGCCAAATTGATTGGCTTTTCTTCAAGAGTGGGCCCTTCCGGTTGCCTGGCTGGTCTTCCACGGCCTCCTCTTTGACCACGGCCTCTCCCTCTCCTAGGAGGAGAGGGGGCCTAGTCAGATTCAGCGTTAGAAGCCTCATGGGCTTCTGCCCTTGCAACACGGGCGGCATTTCACCTAAGGAAAGAGTTTATCAAGGTTAGGACCAAATTGTCATTCATGATAAGAAAACACTTGAAGTGCACAAAACCTGAAAAATAGACACCAAAATGATAATCCTAAAGGCCTCTAGTAGCATCACGTTTAGTGAAAATAGGCCGGCTTCCATTTGCACAATCGTGATCCAACTAAAGGACACTTGCTCCATAGTATACAGAGAAACCTAGGCTCCGATACCACTTTGTCAGGACCCAATCTAGGCCGTGACCAGAGCTTAGAGAGCACGCTCCCTAGCAAGCCTTACACCTCAAGATTTCACAAAATTTGAGCAGAGTTTTCTCTATATTTAGGATGTTTCTCAAATATGAGTACTTATCCTGTAATTCAACAAGCACACACTTTCATATACAACTAAGATTACAAACAAAACAGATTACAAATCAGGGCCCTTACTATATAGGGCTCACCTAGATAGGAATCTATTGATGCTGAGCAGAAGGATCGACTCCCAAGTCTGAACTTGTATCTGAAAAGAATATAATAACCACAGGGTAAGTTTGAGAAACTCAGTGAGAAACAAGACACTTATGAACCTCATGTGTCAGTGTATATATAAGTATAAAATGATTTCATTCAAATATGAAAAATAGTGGAAATATCTAACAGGATAAGCAGGCAAGATTCACACTTAGGTGGCCATTCCTTCGAGTGAATCCTGAAATCAGGCATGCACCCCCTTTTGAGAGGCTGTGAAGTTTAGGCACGCACCACACTATATGTATGGCCGTGAAATATCCATCACGTGCCACCCCCCTTGGGTGGCTGTGTAATATCATAATCCAAGGTGCACCAAGGCTAACATCTACTATCATTAGCAAAAAGATCCTGTTACAGACTTTCCTATTCTTTCATATTCATAATTCATAAATCTTATATCGCATTTGAATTTCTTTCGTCATTGACTTATGAGTAGCATTCTCAAAGTAAATAACAATTATAAATTAAAACAAAATTAATTCAAAAGCATTCTATCTACTCACAGATCACCAGTCACGGGAAAATCTTAAGTCTCCGGATCCACAAGGTTGGAGAGAAGTTCCTTGGGAATATCTAACATCACAACAGGACACTTGTATCAATTTTGGATCACTAATATTCTCTATACCATAAGTTCTCTAATCTTACAATCCTAGGGTTCCAAGAATTCATCTAAAGATCAAAGGAATTGGAATTGCTTGGGAAAAGGAAAGAATAATACATAGAATTTACCTTTAAAATTGGAGTGAGGAAAAGGAGAATTAAGGTGAGCTCTTCACTTCAAATCCCCCCAAGCAAGAATGAAGAAGGAGGAATAATTTGCATGGATGATTTGTGTCTAGATGGAAGAAAGATTGTGTTGTTGTTGTTGATTTAGTTGGAAATGATGGAATGGAGTTAATAAATGTAAGGATTGGTGGAAGAAAGAATTCTAGAGAGAAGGGAGAGAGTCTGGGGGTTAGAGGGAGAAAGAAAATTTGAAAATGAGGGCGTAGGACGCGTCTCCGTATATATATTGACCTGTGGTAATCAATTACCACGAACAAATAGCTGGTCATCGATTACAACGCGAAATTTTTTAACCCATGGGCATATAGAGAGCCCCGTAATTGATTACCAGCCACACGGTAATCGATTACAACATCCCAAAATATGGTTCCTTGATTCCAAACGACATCCAATGCTCAAGATCATCACATACCAACTAAATTCCATCATAAATGGATTAAACACATCAATCAAATAGGATTAACACAGAAAAACTTAAAATTACACCAAGGGTGTTACATTGGCACAAGATAGGTATTCAAAAATAAACTGGATGAAAGTGGAAACATAGTTAAAAATAAGGCAAGGCTGGTTGCTCAAGGATACAATCAACAAGAAAGAATTGACTATGATGTGACATTTGCTCCTATTACAAGATTGGAAGCCATCAGAATGTTGCTTGCATTTGCAGCATACAAAGGTTTTGTTCTCTATTAGATGGATGCTAAATTTGCTTTTTAAATAGCTTTATTTTTGAAGAAGTGTATGTTAAATAATGATAAGCAATATTTTGATATATTGATTAACCCTTATATTTAGTTTATTGAACCTCTTTTGTACTTAATTGAATAATATTGAACACATTTTATAAGTTTGGACTCTAATTGGGCTTAATTGTATTTTCCAGCACTATTACAAATTTATACTGTTTTTGTATTATGGCTGTATCTTGAGTTGTAGATATCTAAAAATTACAAATTTTATATTGTAGGAAAGCTAAGAGAAAGATCTACAACTTTGATGAAGAAGTCAAAAACTAATTCAGATGTCTAGTGGGTCGAATTGGGCCAGGAAGTCAGAACAGGGCTGTTACGCTGGAACCAGAACAGTGTGCACTAATTGGGCCATAACGTGAGTTGTAGACATTGGATTGATGTGAAACCGGTGCCATTTGAAAGCTAAGACATAAAGCTTCAATTCATATGAAGATCATTCTCCAAAATAATGACATATTCATGGACTTATTGGCTGTTAAAATGGACTGACGCGAATACACGTATAATCTGAACATGCTATAAAGATTGGGCCATAACTCTCTCATTTCAAGTCCAAATTAAGCAAATTGGGTGTCCACTTAAAGCTAAGAGGCAGAGGATTAAGTTGGGCTCAAGGGTATTTTTGAATTTTGACATTTGAGGTCTGATAAGAGGAGAGAAAATTGAGACGCGAAGGGGACTCATCTCCAACATTTTTCATTTTTTCTTTCTTCTCTTCTCCTCTCCTCTTCTTTTCTTTTTCTTTTCCTTTCATTTTGTAAGATACTTGTTTGGGTTCTGTTTTGTAACCTTCATTGCTATGGAGGAGTAGGATTCCAAGCTAGTTCAAGGAGACTCCAAGGGCATTATGGTTGTAATCTTGAAACCCTATGCTTGAATTTCAATCATGTTTGTTTTCTTGATTCTTTATCCTCTTTTATTTGTAAATTTGCATTGAATGGTATTGATATGTGAGTTTATAAATGAGGAATTAGTTGGGTGATTGCTAATTGGTCAATTGGTATGAACTTGATTAGTTAAAGAATTAGGAATTGGGTTTGGGTTCAAACCTAGGCTAATACAATTGGGGCTAGAAATCAACATAGGTTAATTAGAGTTGAGGTCTCAATTATCTAATCAATTATATGTTGGTTGAATTCCTAGAGTTCTCTAGGTAGAATTGTGGGGTTGTTAGTAGAGGTCTCTCTAATAGCACAAATTAGTCGCACTCCATGTGTTTGATATATTGTGCGTTAATGATTAATTCATCTTATGCCTAAGGAACTCTTTGAACTAGTGTTTTTATTTTCATCTAATTTTCTTTTATAGCTTATTGACTGCATGTTTGCACATACCCCCTTGTTACTTAACTAGATAGCAACAACATCTTTGTGAGACGACCTTGGTTGCACTATACTTCAAATTTAGTGTAATTAAGTATTTTAAAATTGTAATTTGGAGCGGGCTGCGACACTTGCTGCCAAATAACTTCCTGATTTTGAAAATGAAACATTTCATCATCATGTTTTTAAGCTGTCAAAAGCTTTATATGGTCTAAAACAAGCTCCAAGAGCTTGGTATGAAAGACTTAGCTCTTTTCTACTTAAAAATGGTTTTAAAAGAGAAAAAGTTGATTCAACCTTATTTATCATGCATGAGAAAGATGATTTTCTTATTATTTAGATTTATGTTGATGATATCATGTTTGGTGTTACTAATCAAAATCTGTGCAAGAGTTTTTCTGAGTTTATGCAAGGAGAAGTTGAGATGAGCATGATGGGAGAGTTCAAATACTTTCTCGGTTTACAAATAAAGCAATAGAAAGATGGAATCCTTATTCATCAAGAAAAATATGACAAGAATTTGCTCAAAAGATTTGATATGGATAAAGCTAAGAGCATTAGCACTCCCATGCATCCTTATCAAGTTTTGGAAGCTGATGAAAATGAAGATAAAGTTTCTGATAAATTTTATTGAGGTAAGATTAGCTCATTACTTTATCTTATGGCTAGTAGACCTGACATACAATTAAGTGCAGAAATATGTGCTAGATTTTATTCTAATGCAAAACAATCACAGTTAAATACTATCAAGAGAATTATGAGATACTTAGTGGGTACTACTAATCTTTATCTATAGTACGAGAAAAGTACTTTTTGTGATGTTATAGGTTATTATTATGCTGATTTTGTTGGAGACAGAGTTGAAAGAAAAAGCACAAGTGGCTGCTGCTGCTTTCGTAGAAAATCTTTAATAACATAGTCAAGCAAGAAGCAAAACACAATTGCTCTTTCAACTATTGAAGCTGAATATGTATATTCAGCAAATTGTTATGCTCAGATTCTGTAGATTGAGCATGAATTGGAAGATCTCAATCTGAGGTATACCAAAATTCCTATTCTGTGTGATAATACCATTGTTATTAATCTTGTAAAAAATCCCATGCGCACTTGCATGATTATATGATGTGAATTCGTATATACATAAGTTATATTTTATTTATTTTTGTCATGAAACTGATTTTTCTAATTGTCAAGTGTGTGGATAAAATTAACCTCCTTTGGAAGGATATTTTTGAACTTTATAAAAATGAAATTTATAATTGTATGGCATGATCACTTTTTCATAATAAACCAAAGCAGCTGGAGAAAACAATGATGACACTTCATGTGGTAGTCTAGGAAATCCTATTGAGAATTTATAATTCTCGCCCCTATGTATGTTTTTGTATCATCTACAGATAGCTCAGGAGGCATGAAGATGGTCATATTGGGTAGAATTGTTTAAGATTGGAAAACGGCTAAGAGTTGCTGTCAAATAAGGTCCGTTCATGTAATAGCAACAACTCCCAGGTGTGGTACTATGACTTAAGCATGGTACTATGCTTGCGAGGGTGTTACACAAACCTCACTAAACCTTATCACTAGTCCTTCAAAGATCACACTTTTTGGTCTTTGAAAACAAGATGTAAACACTCAAACCTCTATTTCCTCAAGGAAAGCACAAAAGCTCTCATTTTTTCCTCCTTGAAGTTGCAACCATATCTGCCTTGGAGGAGGCCATCTTCACCAAGAAGGCACCATACACACCTTAGGTAGTGATTCCTTACTTTCTTCTTTCATTGTTCAAAAAAGCTTGAAGCCTTAGCTCTCACCATGGCCAAGAGCTTCAAGTGACATATTGAGAAAAGTCTCTTTTTCTTGTTTAAAAAAAGTTTAGTCCTTGAATCTTGTTCATAAGAGCTTTTATGTTTGCTAAAAGTTCCTTTCTTGATGCCTTAAAAGCTTTTATTTTCTTTTGTGATCTATGTGTTTTTGGTGGTCTTTTGGTTTGACAAAAAGAAATATGCTTTCTTGAAGTTGTCTCGTTCAAGTTTTTGTTGTTCTTTAAAATGATGTGTTTATGATTAAAACTTCCTCTTTTTACATCTCCAACATGATTTTGATGTGAATAGGAACATTCCTTATCATAAAAATTTAAAAAGGTTTGATTCTTGAACCTTAAAGGTGGTGCTTAAAAGTATGTTCCCTTAAAGGTTCATTTTGTTCTTTTTGAAGACAAAATATTGATTAAAGCTTTAAACTTTTTTAAAGCATAAAACTTTTTAATCATAAAGGTGGAATCTTGCAATTTTATTAGTAAAGGTTGAATCCTGCAACTTTATTTAAAATAAAAATCACTTCTTGAAGATGGTGATCACATGATGTTGTTGGGTTCATGAGTATAGGTATGCTTTATCATGACCCAAAGGGACTAGAGGGATCTCGAAATCCTTTGGGAATAGAAGTATGATTAGGGCTCCAATGGCCATATCATGAACCTAAGAATCACTAATGTTCTATCTCAAGGAGATTAAAAGATTTGAAGACAAAACTTTGGCTAAAAACCCTATATTCAGTTTTAGCCTTAACAAAAGGAAAATGGGGAGGATAAGTGCTAAAAATCTTAACTTAAGGAATGTAATCCTTAAGATGTGTAGACAAGAAATCTAATGAATCATATGGCAAATATGAGATCCAAGAGCTGATAAGACTATACATATGTCACAGTTTTTAAACTAATAAGTGAGAAGGAAAAGTACTTAACACCTAAACTTGAAATAACTAAGACTTAATATATAATTGGATAAATGGGTATTTCACTTAAATAAAAATGAAGAAGGAAGTATGCAAAACCTTAAATAAAGTATGATTTCACTTGATATGTAAGTAGCGAAAAGCTTATAACTCACATTTACTTTAAGTCATGTGTCTCTCTCTTGAGTAGACATGAGGATTCTTATAATGACTCATAAGACTTTGCATAAAGCACAAGGAAACCCTAGATACCATTTAGGTGTGAATGTATGTTGCTCTTTTACATAATTGTTTGGCAAGATTGCTTGATTATTGGCTTTTGAATGAATACTTATTGGTACTTGATATAGTGTTCTGAAATGAATATGATTGATTGTTGGTTAAATTTTTATGCTTGGCAATTTTAGGGAAGCTTCAGTATAGTCGTTATGCTACTGAATTTTCGTCAAAATTGTGGACTTATAGATATTTGATACATGCTTATATGTATCTTGCCTTTGAACTTATGCATTTAAAATGAAAGATGTAATATCAAGTATTACACAAAAAAAGGAAATAGATGGACATGATCCTTCAAAAAGGAAGGTGATCCACAAAGACAAGATAAGCAGGTATGATCCTTCAAAAGGAAAGGTGACCTATAAGAGACCCTTCTACTTTGGAGGCATATGGCGAAACTAGATCCCTCCAATTTAGAAGCATGTAGATCCCTTTATTAGCTAAGTCTAATTTAGATTAGTATTGTGTGATGACGGTCATGGAATGAACTCATGTCCAATAGCGATCTATCCAAGGGCACGTAAAGAAAATAATGTTAAGCATGTGCTAATTATGAATGTTAAGTAAGATAAGTCAAAGGAAAGTCAAGGTCAATAGTTATATGAAAATGCATGCATCTTTATGCTCTTATATTCATAGTTATGAATGTTTATTTTATGCTTGCATTTGTATGTTTCGACCTTATGACCTTGTGTCAACTTATGTTACGTTTATAAGATTAAGATTAATAAAAACCCGATTTGGGAACTTAGGTTTTCAAAACCCTTAAAATTGAATCTATTCATGTTCACCTCTTTATAATCAAACCCGAAGTGGCTAGGATGACAATGATGACACTTTAATTTTCTAGTCGAAATCCTACTGAGAAATTTGTATTTCTCACTCCCATGTTTTTGTGTCATCCTTAGAGGATGCCCTCAGGCAACATAATCATCTTTATTGAGCTTTTAGTTATGCATTGGCACTTCGACCCAATACTAAATGCATTTGTGATGACTGCTCGAGCAGCTATGGGGGTCTACATGTTCCATAGTCTTCAGTTCCGAACATATGTAATGAGTCCGTTCTTCTACCCATAGAGCCATATGAGAATATCACTTTGGATGACATGCAACCTCCTTTTCATCCTCCGAAGCACCTTATTGATGGAGAGTCTGATTCTGACACTTGCCTAACCCCGACATACTCAATGGAGTCCGACCCTTTGGAGTCATCATACCCTTTCATGATCCGGCTAATGTCTGATTCCACTTTTTTTATTGCAAGCAAAGCACCACTCCCAGGTTGTGGACGTGGTTTCATTCGCACTAGAGTTGTACCTCTTGGACATGGGCATGCCCGTGGGGGAGGATGAGGTGATGATGCATTTGGAGGATTCAGAAATGGTTTCATGTCATTTTGAGTGTGGGGATGATTTGGGATAGCACATGCGGAGCTTGAAGGCTAGGATAGTCCTTTTTGTTTATAGACCTAGGGTTATCATTTCATGCATGCATGGGTGGCGGAGACTCTTTATGTTTTTTTTTTTTTTTTTTTCAGTTCATTAGTTGCACTTTGTTTTGCTGTGGATGTTGTATGGGGCCAAATGCAGTTATCGATCCCTCGACTATTTATGTAGGACCTATTTATATCCTATATATATATATATATATATATGATGGCTATAGATGACAATTATGGTTAATTCGAGTTTAATGTTCTTATATTGCTTTTAATTATTGTATCTCATATATGCATGCACTATCGCTTGATTATATACGTTCGCGATGCACTCATGGCTCTGGTTTTCCAAAAAGGTTTATTTCTGCAATAAAAAAAATTTACCTTTATTTTCATGATTAAGTAATTTCCAAAAAGTCAATTAAGTTACGTAAGCAAAAGTAAAAACTAATAACTTCTGTGATACGACTTAAGCGTAATATGAGATTATTAAGGTGTTATATACTACAAATATTCTCCCTAGTGTTGCTGAAGTTCAGATGGATCTTATTTTGCCAATCAGCAAACTATAATGGCCAATCAGCATATACTTGAGAGAAGAATAAACAAGATGGAGAATCTGATGCTACAACTGATAAGAGCTCTTCAAGAAGGAGATACAAAGGGCAATCAATGATGGTCTTCTATGATTCTTATTCATCTTTTGCTGATGTCAAAAGGGGGAGAAGAAGAGAAAAGCTTTAGTTGAGGGGGAGCAGGAGCTACAATTCATGGCATAAATTTCATTTTTTTACATTTTACATCTGACAGGATAAATTTTTTTTTTTTTTTACATTTTACATTCATAGCATTAGCAGAAGAATTTCCTTTGTTTATTATCATTTTTGATCAAGATTATTTATATTTCTGCTATGATATCTATCTTAGAATATTTTATTTTCTACTTTGATATTTATCTTAGATTATCTTATTGTTTTGCTCTAATATTCATCTTTCTTTTTTTTATATTTCTTTTAGGTTGTTCTTACTCTTATAATGCTCTGATAATTTCTTCCAATTTAGGCTCTAATAATTTAATGCTTTGATATTTCTGATTTTTGAGTATGCATATTCTGCTCTGATGTTCATAACAATCTTATTGATCTGATATTTATCAGAGCTTTGTTGATCGTTTTGTTGCTCTAACTATGCATATTCTATTCTTTGTGAAGTTTTAATTATTATATATTTTGCTCTAATTAATATACTATAATTCTCGAAAGTTTTGATCTTTAAGTACTTTACCTTTTAAACATGAACATTAATTTTTTAAAAAACTATATTGTGAAGTGATGATTTTGCTCATATTGCTCTGATATATTATAATGTTTAAAATGTTCTTAATAGCAAATAATTTTTTTATTAACTTTTGCCTTGATTACTTATATATTTTCTGAAGTTTTTGGATAACAAAATAATCTTTTATTAACTTCAGAAAGTATAATTTCAAATCTAAAAGATTAAAATTAACACAAATTGTATGCTTATGTGCTTTCAATTCTTTTTAGAAAACAAAAGCTTTTCTTAAGCATTGGTTTGCCATAAAAAAAAAGGGGAGATTGTAAACTCCAATACCTATCAAATGCCACTAAGTTATTTAAGTCATAGCAAGTTAAGGGTTTTGATGGATAACAAATCAATTCTTAACAAAATCTTTTATGTGGACTAACGATTTATTCAAGTGTTTGTTTGCATTAGATCACAATATATGCACATTGATGAGAATTGAATCATATGATTTTCCTTCATTAAACAAATTCTCCAAAATGTTCTTATATATCTCGTACATATAATCCCAAGGAAAGAACTTTTTCACAAGAGAATCTATGATTCTAAAAAATTCTCTACAAAAAAGGTGTATTAGAAGCATTAAAAGGATGTATCTATGTCATCAGAAGGATATCAAGCCATTAGAAGGATCACGAGCACATTAGAAGGATGATTTGTCCAAAAGGCTTTGACAAGAAGGGTGATCTTCAGAAAGTTAATCAATATGAAGTACCTCACTCTCAAAAGCTTGTTCAGCATGATTCATGGATTGTTCCTAAAGGTCAAACTTGACAAGACAAGATCCAAAAGAAACACTGACACTTTGAAAAGTTGGTGGACGGAAACAACTAGTTTGTTTTCTTCTTTGAGGATGTACTTACTTGCTAAGAAAGAAAGCAACCTACTTTTCTATCTACTCTTAGACCATTAGATCAAAAAGCTCTAGACTCAAGGTTTGAAGTCTCAACAGCTAGATTTTGAAGTCTATGAAGGTGATGAAGAAGTAGTTGGAACTCTGTGCATTTGAATATCTTATCAAGCTTTCATCTTTCTTCAACTTTCTGAATGTCTAGAAAGTTACTTGTTGCAACTTGCCATGAAGAAAATCTTCTCATTTGCTTTGTAATAGCCAATATACTCCTAATAAGATTATTGAGAAGTCACTCCACATTGACCTTAATAGTTTCATGCACCTTGAGTGATTCAATGTGTGTGTGTTATTCAAACACAAAGCTTTAAATCTATCTTTGTAGTCTGACCCAATAGTGGTCATTGTGAGCTTGGAGAGACTACGATAAAATACTACTCGTTTATTAGCTTGGAGAGGCTAAGATAACATACTCCTCTATTTGATTAGCTTGGAGAGGCTATGATAATATACTACTCTATTTGATTAACTAGGAGAGGATAGGAAAAACTAGATCGGTTATGTAACACCCTCCCAAGTACAGTACTATGCTTAAGTCATAGTACTACACCCTAGAGTTGTTACTGTTACCTGAGCGGACCTTATCTGACAGCAACTTCAACTATCTTCGGAACTTCTTGAACTATCTGGAGATAACACAAAAATAGAAGTGAGAATTTTGAATTCTCAGTAGGATTCTTTAACTATCATACATAATGTCATTATTGTCATCTCCAGTTGCTTTGATTTATTGTGAAAAAGGTGATCATGTTATACAAGCTGTTTAATTTTATAGTTTGAAAAATATATTATCTGAAGCAAAGTTCATTTTACTCATACACTTGGCATTTGGGAGAGCACATACAAGGTCAATTTATGAATTATACTATGAATAATAACTACAACATATTAAGATACTATAGCATCAATATACTTGAGACATAACATCTACACATAACTATACTTGTACTTGAAGTTATACAGATACATAAAATTTACTTTTCTTTCTTTATCTTCTGCTTATCATGCCATATTCCAGAGTATGATCATCATGTCATACCCCATCGAGATGTGATCGCCATGTTACATTTCTTAGGAATATGTTCTTCCTGCTACGTCCAAGAGTATGATCGCCATGTCATACTCCATCGGAATGTGATCGCCATGTCACATTTCTTATGCTATATTCCAGAGTATGATCACTATGTCATACCCTATTAGAGCGTGATCGCCATGTCACGTTCCTTAGGAACATAGACTCATCATTGTATCTTTTATCATAAAATCTTTACATGCCACATTCTAGAGTATGATTGCCATGTCATACCCCATCAGAATGTGATCGCCATGTCACATTCCTTAGGATGTGCTTATCATGCCATATTCCAGAGTATGATCGCCATGTCATACCCCATCAGAGCGTAATCGCCATGTCACATTCCTTAGGAATATGGGACCTTCATCATATCCTTTATCGTGAATATTTATATGCTACCATAAATTTCCGGTACTTATACTAGCTGGGTCATGCCATATCTCATGTAAGCCCTATCCCCTATACTCACACTAGCTGAGTCGATGCCATACCTCATGTGAGTGGGGTGCTTGCATATGCTTTAATCTTTAGTCTTTAACTACCTTTATAAGGAGGGATCTCAAATAACTGCCTCCAAGTGAAGGGACCCACATTTAATATATTCATATCCTTTCATTCTCATACATAATCAAGCATAGACATGCTGAATGCACTCATACATATGCTTCATCATTTATTTTCATATATCCTTATATACATGACTTTCACATACATATTCATAACATATAAATGCTCATAACTTCCTTACAATTCTACCAAAAATTCGGCAACATAACAGATCAGATCCGTTTTCCCATGAATAGTGCCAATCTCAATAAACAGTCAGTCACAGTAGGAGATCAAATATAATGCATCAATCTTTCAAGCACCCACATGGAATCTGTAACACTTAGACTTTACTTGAACTCATATGTGAACTAAGGTGCCAAATCCTTTAAATTTGGGAATCCTGCTCATATTCTTCGACTTTGCCCGTTTCTTAAATTCATCTTAACTCATTTGGATCTGAATTTCGGATATGTCAAAGTGTTATGTGTCTATTTTCTAACCTCTTTAGTCCCATCTAGTTTTGATAAGTATAACTCAAGTTATTTACGTTTTAACCCGGCCTGCCCTGTGGCTGGCCAGAATTACACACCTAAAAGTAAAAATCTACTAAAAATCGAAAATAAGTCCAAATCATACGAAATTGTGTCATATTAAAGCTAACAGGACAAGCTTTCATTTGCAATAAGTTTCATTTCATTTACTTTAGTATAGCTCGAGTTATAAGTCCTGAAATTCGACCTTCTTGAACTACCATGTTTTGGCCTGGTTTGGACATAGGGCAACATCCTCGAACTACTGGGAACAAATGGGATCATTCATAATTTCATTATGGGATGTTCCCCTATGTGTAAGCTTTCTAACAAAGTTAGTTTCACTCAATTTGGAGTTGTGTAGGGTGAGTTACACCCTTCTCAAGTCACACTGCCCGGATGAAAGTCCTGATTCTTAGGTTAACTTTCAAAAATTCATATCTCTCTCAATACTATTCCAATGGTCTTATATTATATATGTATGGAAAGATTTGAATGTCTACTTTCATATAAAAATAGTTTCATTGGATTTAACTAACTATAGGCGGAGCCGTACACTCCGCCATCCGGACTGCCGTGGGGCTTCTCACTTAGGCAGCATCTCAATCCTCCACCTCTCCTAGTTTTCTTCTTCTAACTTTGATTCCAACTCAAGATTTCATATTAATCCAGCCATAAACCATCATATACATCCAACATATCATCAAATACACGAAGAAGAGTAAAATTTCATGCAACCACAGTTCAAGGAATTTAAGAACAGAAATGGAATCCTACCTCTTTGGAGTATGATTTTGCTAGGTGTTGAGCTAAGTGTTGAAGCTTGAATTGATAGAACCTTGTTAAGCTTGAAGGAGTGATGGAGTTTGTTGAGAGGAGAAGAGAAGAAGAAGGCTGGAGCAAGAGGGAGAGGGAGGCGCAGGTCAGCTAGAAGTGAAAAGAAAAATCTGACTTAAATACATGAGGGTAGTTGGAATTATGAGTATTGATTGGTTGAAATTTTGTGATTGAAGTTCAGCCAGGTCTCCCGCTGTTGTGGCTAAATTACTCTCCACGTCGCCCCAAAAATGGAACTCGCTTCCGTTCTATCTGAAATCGGAACTCATATCGATTTTGCTTAAAGTCGGAACTCGTGCAATTTATTTGACACTCGGAGATGAAATCAAATATCGGAAATCTTGTCTGGTTTATTCGACACTTGGAAGCAAAGTTGGATGTCGGAAATCATACAGCACAGAATCACATAATCTCGGAACTCCCAATTCAAACTCAGGATCACCAACAGAAATGGAAAGCTCCTGGGAATAAACTCGGAGATCGAAAATCGTGTACAACTTGGAAATCAACTCAAAGATTTGAACTCGTGTCTATTCCAATTGAGTTCAACTCTAAGGTCGGAACTCGTATTCAACTTGGAGGTTGGTACTTGTAACCATTGTGTTAAACTATCAATTCGGAGGTCGGAAACCATGTACACTATTTTGAAACATGAAGTATGAGGTTGGAACCCGCGTACATCTTGCTTGAAACTTGGAAATAAATTATGAGATCGGAAATCGGGTCCGTTTTCTTTGAGACATAAAGTCGGATATCGGGAATCACGTCCATATTGTTTGGACTTGAAGGTTAAGTCGGAAGTCGGGAAATTATGCTAAAATTCGAAGACGAACTCGGAAGTCGGAAATTATCCATTTTACGTGAAATTCGAAGATGAAGTCGAAACTGGGACTCGTGGTGGATGTTACAGGTTGTAAGCTTGGAAAAGCTTGTACTAAAGAATACTTGTGGCTATAAATCTCAACTAGCTTGTTAGGGACTGGATATAGACAAGTGGTTTGACCAAACCAGTATAAAATCTCCTTTTGTGAATCTTCTATCCCTTACACTTTCATTGTTTTTTATAACTTGTATTTTATTCTGTGTTTAATCTTTTTATTGCCTAACAAAGTTATTATAAATATAATAACTTCTATATCTAACAAAAAACACTTCTGCATTCCAAATCCAAAGACTTGAGAAAGTTTGTTTAAGTTTTTAGGAATGAAAACTTTTTTAGAAGCATGATTCAAACCCCCATTATCATGCTACTTCCACCTTCAAAGAAGGCACGACTTCAAATTCTATGCCATGAATTTGAAACTTTGCATATAAAGGTATTTGAATCATTCTTAGATTATAGTTCGAGGGTGATAGCTAATGTCAACCAAATAAAGAGGTATGGAAACAAGGTTGAAGATAATCACTTAAAGGATAAAATCCTTCGCTCTTTGACTCCAAAATTTGACTCTGTCATTTTTTTGTGTTTTTTAGAATCAAATGAACTAAGCACCACGACCATTGATGGGTTATTTGGGGCTATACAAGCTGAAGAAGAAAAAATGTTTAAAAGGCAAAATGAGCCTTTGTAGCAGCTTTCAAAGCTAAGGTGTCATTGAAAGGTGATGGTGGAGACAATAGTCAAAGAGGATATGGATATGGACATGACGAGGAAGATGGCATGGCCGTGGCCAAGGAGGAAGAAGAAGAGACAACCATGACATTTCAACTAATGAAGAGACGAGCCATCATTCATCTAGGACCATGGAAAAGGAGTAACTAGAGGAAATGTCTAGAACAAATGAAAAGAGGTATAACAAATCTCAAATTGAGCTTTCAATTGTCATAAACTGTGCCACTATGCTTCAAAATGACATTATGATAGTAATGGCATTGAAGAAAGTGCTAACTTAGTTGATAAAGAAGAAGATGAAGAGCCAACCTTATCGGTGGCACTCAAAGATGATCAAATGGATGACAAAAATTCGTGGTACTTGGACAATGGAGCAAGCAATCATGTGTGCAGGTACAAAGAAAGTTTTGTGGAGCTTAATGAGAAGGTGAAGGGAAATGTTTCATTTGGAGATACCTCAAAAGTGAAAATTCAAGGAAAAGGTACCATTTTAATTTCTTTTAAAAATGGTAGCCACAAGTTAGTAACAAATGTCTACTATGTACCCAAATTAAAAAGTAATACCTTGAGTTTGGGACAACTTGTTGAGAAGGGATAAGAAATTCTCAAGAAAGATTATTATCTTTGGCTTAAAGATCAAAAGGTTAACTTGATTGCTGAGGTGTCTATGATAAGAAATAGAATATTTTTATTGAATCTCAGCACAATTGAGCAAGGTGTTTCAAGGCCAAAGTGGGAGATGAAGCATAGTGCTAGCATATGCGACTCGGCCACTTGAATTTTGATGCACTCAAAGCCGTGGGAGAAAAGAAGATGGTGAATGGGATGCCTTCAATCAATCATCCCAATCATCTATGTGAAGCATGCCTTATTAGCAAGCATGCAAGAGAAAGCTTTCCAAAGGAAGCAACTACAAGAGCAACAAAACCACTATAATTTGTTCACACTAATGTGTATGACCCAATCATTCCTACCTCATTTGGTAAAAATAAAATTTTTTACTTTTTATTTATGATTTTAGTAGGAAGAGTTGAGTTTATTTTCTCAAGCAAAAATCTAAAGCATTTTTAGCATTTAAAAATTTCAAAGTTCTTACAGAAAAGGAGAGTGGTTGTGTAATCAAAGCTCTAAGATCCAATAAAGGAGGGAATTTTACATCCAAAGAATCAATGATTTTTGTGTATCAAATAGGATTCACCACCCTCTAACAGTTCCTAGATCACCACAGCAAAATGATGTAGTGGAGAGAAAAAAAAAAATAGAATTGTTCTTAACATGGATAGATGGATGTTGAAAGCCAAAAATATGCCCAAGGAATTTGGGTTGAAGCTATTTCTTGTGTAGTTTATTTGCTCAACCGTTCTCCAATAAATAATGTGACAAATCAAACATCGCAAGAGGCATGGAGTGAAGCAAACCAACTATCACCATTTGCGGATTTTTGAAAATGTTGCTTATGTCCATGTGCCTGACCAATAGAGATCCAAGATAGATGATCAAAGTGTGAAGCATGTTTTCATTGGCTATGATGCAAATTCCAAAGGCTACAAGTTGCACAATCCAAGTAGTGATGTCACCCGCACGGGGCGGGGGCAGAGGCGAGGAATGACTCCCCGCTCCCCCAAACCCTCCCTACCCCCATCCCCAATCCCTACCATGGGGGAATTTTTCTCCCATCCCCGTTCCTTGTATCCCTGCAGGTACCCGCACGACCCCCAGAAAATACAAAAAAAATTGAAAAATTTGTTAAATTATTATTAGTGACTTAATATCCTATAGAATGTGTTGAGAATTTTGTGTATTGTTTCTTTAGCAAGGCTCATGAGAAGAATAAGATGTTTGGCCCTCATTAACAAGTATACTGATGTGATCTTGACATTTTCTATATTCAACCAAGTCTCTAATACAATGATTGAACCAAACATCATCTTAATGCTAAATTTACAGTTTAAAGTAATTTAATAAATATAAAAATAGAACACAAATGGATAAAAACACAACACCCACTTCATTTACAGCCATAGATAGAATAATAATAAATCAAAATAAATAGCAAGAGAGAAAAATGAGCCGCAAAAATCAAATGACCAACAACATAAACTCACAGCACACTACTAATTAAAATAAGAAGCAGTAAAGCACAATCTGCAAGGGAATGCGATCTACAGTGCAAAGGCCGAGGTGTCCAATGCTGGATCTGAAGTGGTTGCTGACGCCGTCGCTGTGGCGAGGGTGGAAGCGCAATCTATAGCGGCTGTTGCTGGCGTTGCCATCACGAAGGGTTGAAATGTGACCTATAGTGGCTGGTTGCGAGGCTTAGGGCCATGTGGGTGTGGCATCATGAGGCTGAAGAAGATGATGCCAGGTTGCACCGCCAAGAAGGTAACAAATGTAAGAAAAGAAATGGGGAAATGGCGCAAGCCAATGTTTTAAAAGAGGAATGAGTCAAATGAGTGAATGAGAATGGCTGCCAGTAGGGTTAGAAATATTAGAAATATTTTTAATTATTGAATCAAATAAACGTGAAATAACATAAATGAATAGGTATACATAAATATTAGAAATATTTATTAAGGGTACTATGGTCTTTTCATATATGCGAGGTCCCCGCAGGGCGGGGAGGGTGATCCCTGCCCTCGTCCCCAAATTTGCCACGTGGGGATTTTTGTCTTCGTCCCTGTCCCCATGAGGAAAAAATCCCCAACTTCTGGGCCCCGAGTAGGGCAGTCCCTGCAAGAATCCCCGCCACGTGAGGAATTTTGACATCCCTAAATCCAATCAATGGTAGATTGTTGAGTTGTGATGTGAAGTTTGATGAAAAGCCATTAGAGATGGGAAGCAAATGAAAAAGGTACCTATTATTTTCTTTCCATATTTTGGAGAGAAAGATCAAGAGTCCATGACACCTATTCAAGGAGAAACTCCATCATCATTACCAATACATGAAGTATCATCATCTTTTGAAGAGAGTTCTAGTGATAGACCTAGAAAAATGAGAAGTATTGAAGAGTTATATGATGATAGTGAGCCTTTAGACTTCAACTAAAGTTTCATAGACGAAAGGTGGAGAAAATTCATGAAGGAGGAAATTAAAGCTATAGACAAGAATAATAATTAGGAGTTATCTACTCTTTCCAATGATTATCAGGCAAGTGGAGTCAAATCAATGATCAAGGCAAAGAAAAATGTTAAAGGAGATGCAACGAGATATGAAGCAAGTCTCTTTGCAAACGGCTACAAGATAAAATATGGAATTAATTATGAAGAATTGTTTGTGAAAAAAATCAATATTCAATGATCCAAGAAAGCACATGGGTACAAGGCTTCATTTTATTACAGAGCATGTTGACAAGAAGGAGATAGTGAAGATTCAAGATCAAATTGCTAATATGTTTACCAAGCCCCTCAAGTTTGAAGATTTTAGAAGATTGAGCATAAGACTTGGCATGAAGAAGAAGACTTCAAATTAGGGGGAAGTGTTGAATAAAATAAAATAAAAATAATAGTAATTTGAAGTTAATGGTAATTTGATGCTTTTGGTGGTTATGTGACAATTGATTAGTGCGAGTTATTGGTCTCAGAATGAGTCATATGTCTTTATTTAGGGAGAATAATGTTGTGGTTATGGTATAATGTAGTTAGTGTGAATAATGTTGAGTTAAAGGAGGAATAATTTTGTTAATTGTGATAGTTATGAATTATATAAATTCTCTCATGAAATTCCTATAAGTATCCTACATACTTGGAGTTCGATGAGTAAATTAAAGAGAAATAAAATTATTTTGCTCCAAGTGTGTATATGTTCTTATATTCCTCTTCCACTCTAACAGAATGATCATTTTAATTATATGTAAGTAAAATCAATATAGAAATTAAGGTCTTCTTAATTTTCTTTAAGGTGTATCATATGGTAAAACAATGAAAGTACAAGCTGTTGTGTAGTTGACAAACTGAATTTTATGTAGGTAAACTTTCTAGTATCAGAATTCAGAATCTTCTAAAAGAATCTTGTAACCACGGCAAAATTAGACACTTTGATCAATGATTAATCTGTCCTGAAAATTGGTAGGGACAGCTTGTAGTCTAGCTCTTACCCAAGCAGTAGAAGAAACAACCCTTCAATTCTTAATCAGTGAAAGAGAAGGTTACAATTCCAGTATACAATTAAAGTTAGGAGAGATAATTATTGTCATTATACCGTAAGGTGCTCTCTCTTCACTAGTTAGGCGAATTACAAAGTTATAAATCTCCCTCTCCATCGGACACATTATATTGATTATAAACTCTATGCACATACAATATCACGTGATCAGCTTCCAGCAATTACCCTTAACTTCTCCCAATTCTTAATGATGAATCCACACCTTTATTGACACTTGCAAAGATCCTAGCAATCTCTAATTGAGTGTTGGCAATGATTTCAGTTCGCTTAAGATCCATTTCCCCACGCTTGGCCTCAGCTTCAACCCGCATCCTCTCTATCTCTTTCATTGTGTCCATTCTTGTTTGCTCTGATCTTACCACCACTTCTGCAAGCCACCTTATGCTTTCTGCTATCTCCATATCCTCCTTCCTTCGCCGCTTGTTGGTCTCCATTTTCATCTTCCTCTTATTGCATCTTAGCTTGTCCTTTTCACTATAAAGCGCAGGTGTGCTGCTATCCGTGTCCAGTGTATTCTTGTTAGATACATGGTCAGATGACTTAGTTCCTAGCCCATCTTCCTGTTAATGAGAAATCATTAATATATATTTATTTGTGCATAATATATTTAGAAAAATGATGTTATTTATATATATATAGATATTAAGAGTGGACATTCAAAAGAAAATGTGACACAAAGCCTTGGCCTATTTACTATCACCAAATATTTTGTGTTACTCTCTCTTATATGTCCATTTTTTTATGTCCATAATATATGTGAAAATAACATCATTTTATTTGAAAACATAAGAAAACAGTGCCACATGCTTTATGACGTTGCATAGCATATGTTTAAAATAAACTAATAGCTAGATATAGCTCCAACACAATAAGACGCCTATTTTTGTCCACTACAATGATTTCTATAATGCATATCTAGTGTAATGGAGGACTTGAGTCAGCGAACAATGATTATCAATTAATTATTTGAATATGACTTTTACTTCAATGTTCACTTCATGTTTGCAATAAATTACCTTTAGTAACTTCCTAAAGGAGATGAGTTCCACTTGCTTAATTTCTGCAAATTGTAGTCTTACTTGTGTAGCATATAAACTGACTAAATTCAGTAAGAATACTCATGCGACAGATAAAAATAATTTTTCAGAAATCATATGTGAAAATCCAAAATTTGTTGTCCCTAATAAATGACACACAGCGTGATACAGTTACCTTTTTTTTTTTTTTTTTGTTTTACTAAACGAAGGAAAGAAAATGATTTTCCCGAGTCCTATGCATAAAGTTTTACACTCACAGAAAGTAGACAGAAGCCTAACAGATAAACATTTTGAACCATAAATCCCACCTCACAATGGAAAAAGTCCTTCAGAAATGGAGGAGTCATGGTCATAAAAATGCAAAATTAAATTAAGATTACCCAAAATGAAAAAATTGCAGTCATAATATAAGTCTACCTTGGCTAATCTATCAACACCATTGGATCCATGTGAGTTTTGTGCGGTTGCAAGTGGTGGAGGATTAGCTGGAGGCGGTGCTTGATGATGGGGAGCTTGTGACACAGCCAGTGATGGCTCCAACAGCATCAACGGTTGGTTATTGCTAGGGTGCGGTGATTGATGAGAAGGTGCTGCTGCTACAGCTGCTACTGTTACTGCTGTTGCTGCTGCTGGTGGTTGTAGTGGTGGTTGCAGTGTGGATACTGGTCCAGTTCCACGCAGGAGAAGATCAAGACGTGAATATAAAGGCCAAGATGAGGCATCTGCAGTTGCTGACTCTGATCTGTACCGTTTCTTCATGGACTCAATCTTGTTCTTGCACTGTGTCTGTGTCTTGGGTGATTTGGTGGAGTTTGCTCTTGATGAAACATACCTAGCAACATCTTCCCAATCATGGCCTTTGAGTTTGGCTCTGTTTCGGAGCACCCATTTGGCTTCATAGGCCTCAAGAAGTGTTGACACAGCTCCTTCACTCCACTCATCCCTCTTCAGCCTATCACTACTACTTCCACCTCCAATACTGGGTTTTCTTAGAGACTCTTCCTTATTGGAAGTGATGTTGGTGTTTGTGGTGTTGTGATTAGGGAGGAGAGATGGGTGGTTATGATCTTGGTTGCTGTTGTTGTTGTCTTCTTTGTCTTCCATCTCTCATCCCCCATGTACTACTACTACAAATTTTTTAACCCCTTGTGTTTAGCTGCTAACATGATACAACATGTTCACGAGTCATAAGAATAAGAAAGGGTAACAAGAAGGAGACAACCACTAGCATTAGAAAAAAGAGTGTTAAAAAAGAATGGCCAGCAATAGTGGGTGATGGAAAGGAAAGGAGAAATAAAAAATGGTTCACTTTTGTCAAATAAGTTAATGATGTCAATCCCTTATTACTTTTCTTTTTTTCTTTTTTTCTTGCTTTTGTGTGGGGGGAGAGAGAGAGAGAGAGAGAGAGGTGGTGCTTGATGGTGTTATTGTGATAGTGAGCAATGGTGTGTGTATGCTGGTTTTTATTGTTTTTGGTTGAGTTTTATTTGGCTGTTAGCGTTGATATGAAGCCAACCAAGACATCCACTGGGCCTAGCACAAGCGGGGGTGGTGGTGGTGGGTCAGTCACGTGGGTCTGTCACCCACTCTCCCCTTATTAGATCCTCATATCACTGTTTTCACAATTGTATTCACCACCAACACCATCACCATGCCCCTCTAATTTCAATTCCCCTCCACCACCAGCCAATGTGCTACCATCACTCAAAACTAATAGCTGTTGTTATCTCTCTGTCTATCTCTTCTTTTAGCCCCTTTTTTCTTCGCTATCTTTCTCATGTCTCTCTCAGGTTGCACTTTTGTTTAGCTCTATTTATGTGCCTTTTGAAAGGTCTTTTGGTGATTCACAGCCACTGGACCCAAAGTTATTATCCTAATGGCTTTCTAATGACGACTCTTGTTGGCCATTGTAGTGAGGAATCATAGTTGGCCACGTCATGCGAAACAAGGATGAAGGATTTTACTTGGTCATTCAATTCTAAACGGTCCAGCTAGCTAGCTATACGCCGTTTGATTGGTTCTTTCTGTCTTTTTCTTTATTTTTCCACTTCTTTCTTAGGTTAAAGATATATAGGTCTCTCAAAACATCTAAAGAAAATCAGCTATTCTTCTTTATGACGTCAGTCGAATAGATTGACTTAATATGTTCGGAATCAATTCGTATTCTCTTCTTCCGAACCTTTGAAAGAGGGAAGAAAATTTTTGTAAAATGTTATCATGCAATTGATAGATGATCAGAAAAACATAGTCGGAGAACAGGTAATTTCATCTTGTCATGACTCATGACACTCCCAATGGTGAGGTTTGCAGCCTTGCCCTCCCAAAGGAGTAAGGTTTCACCCTCTGACTGCATAAAGCCTTCTCATGCTTTTCAGCTAACATCAATGTATAGTCGGATGGGCATTCTATTTTATTTTTTTTCTTAAAAAAATTCTCTTTTTGAAGCTATGGGCATTCTAAATAAAGCATCAAAAAAAAAAAAAAAAATGCCAAAGTATTGGTCCAAATGGAATGGAATGGGTTTCAATCTCTTAAGTACGTGATCATAGGTTCAATTCCTAAATTTGTATGTATACAAAAAAAAATACTGTTGAGAAGGGGTTCTACTTAAACATCTAATTTAGTATTAATCTTTCACTTATTATGTAAGAAGATATTTTGGGAAACCAGAAAATAAACACTCACATCTTTTTCGTATAAAAATATGTAATGAAGTCAACCTCAACTTTAACCTTGTTCTAAAAGTAATTATTTCTTCATAAACTAAGGTTATGTTGGTCTATTTACATATAATTGTTGTAATCAATGTGTTTAATATAAAAATTCTATCAAGTTTATTTTTCACTTAACTAATCATACTTTTTTTTTTGGCGGTATCTATTCAATTAATTTTAAGCTTTTCAATGTCCTATAAAATTCTTATGCTATTAGGTTTTTAATTACCTATGACATTGTCTTAATTACCCTTTTATAATTTACACCACTCACTCATATGAATTGTATGCTTTTTTGTACCTATTCCTATCCGATTACATATAAATCTCATTGATAATGGTATTTTATGAAAAGCATTATTTTTTATAATAAGATTAGTTTTTATGTATAAATAACTTTAATTATCTCATGTATTGCTAAACGTGTTTTACAATAACATTTTAACATTTATTAAATTCAAATGCTACATATGTTCGAAAAATAGTACTAGGATATACGGAAAAATATATAGTACTAGATAAATGTGCCCAAAAAAATACTATACATTATCCTATGTAATATCTACATTTACATACTTTATTATTTATCAGAGTGACTATTACCACTCTTTTTTATCTATTATCATTTCCACTCAATAAATTTATTTGTTAGTTTCGCTAAACTACGCTTCAATATTTTTCATCGTTAACAAGATTGTTCAACTTACTCACAATTTTTTTATAAAATACATATTAGATTAATTTTTTAAGTAAAAAACAATAGAATAATTTACATGTGGTTTATAATTATTATTATGATTATGGAAATAGTTTGAAGACTAAATTCAATTTTTCACTTCATATATTTTTTAAGATATAATAATGTTAATACTTTTAAGGATAGTCAATTGTTACTTCTATGAGTTTATTGTCATTCCTACTTAATTAAACTTTATTTGATTAATACTCTTCTTTATTCGTTAATTAAACTAATTATTTAAAATTAGTTTTATTAGAACTCCTAATTTTAATTAAATTCTTAAAAGTCTTTTAATTTTTTATTATCACTGTTGATTTTTAATTTTTTTTTTTTGTGACAGCTAAATATTTTATGAATTTATAAATTTACTTATTTAATATATATATTTAAACCTTAAGTATCAAGTTAATGTGATTTTAATTTTTTAAAAAATTCTTATAAAATAATTAATTCATGTGTTGAGATTATCATAATTAATCAATTCTTTTCAATTCAAAATTTGATACATTAAAGCCACTAGGATTGGTTAAGTGGTGAGTATTTGGGTAATTTGTATAAAATTCTAAATTCAAATCTCATTGCCATCAATATACAAAAAAAAAAAAAAAAAAAGAAATTTGATAAGTTAAGTTTATCAAATTTTCTTCTTTTATATTTTTTAAAATTATATTACAGTATACAAAATATAAAAAATATTATATCTTAAAAAAATGTGAAGTGAGGATTGAACTTAGCCTTCAAACTATTATTATTATTATTATGATATAAATATAGCATTTAAATTATTTAATTTATCTTATGATAAATTCATCGATTTAGGTTATTAGATACTATCCTTATGAATTCAAAATTTGACATGTTAATAAAAATTTATCAAATTTTTCTTTTCATAAATTTTTTCAAATAATATTACAGCATAAAGATATAAAAAAATATGTGAAGTAAATATTGAATTTATCCTCCAAACTATTTTTACTATCATGATATTAAAAATAGGTCACATCTAAGTTATTTTATTTTATTTTATTTTTACATAAAAATGTAAACTAATATATTTTATGTAAAAATTGTGAAGTTGAATATTTTTTTAATGAGTTTAATTGGTGTCTTGTCTGACAACAGTAAAGCAGCTTTATTAATCACAAGCAATAGAAATAGGGAAAAGTGAGAAATCATGGTGGGTCCCTCATTATAATGGATAGTTATTTGTGTAAGTTGGCACTTTTCACTATTTCTATCTACTGACAAAACAGAAACTGCTTTTATATCACAACAAGATTCAAATTAAATTCTTTTTTAATTTGACCATGAAAAATAATGAAGGGTTAGATAGATTAGTAAATAAATTTATTAAGTGGGAGTTGCATTAGATAAATAAAGAGGGACAACAGCCACTCTCATTATTTAATTATTAATTTATTATTTTGTTAATTTTATAATTGTATTTTACTTTATATATAAAATTTAAGGGCGAATTATTTTTCTTATTAGAATTTAATTTTAATGTGCTGTCATTGCAAAAAAAAAGTTTTATATCAACATTCAATCACATATTGCACAACAACAAAAATGTTTAACTTAACCACCTACTACCTTAAAAGTCTTGTAAACAAAAATATGTAATTAGATAACAAAACAAAACTCTTTTACACTAATAAATGTATCAAAATTAATCTCTTATTAATTGTTATAATTATATATATTATTTATAAAATATCATTTTTATATTTTTATTGTTATATTATAGTGACTCTATGTTACATATAATATGTAAACACTAGCTATAACTACAACGAATATAAATATTTTATAAACAAATAGAATAGTAATTAATTAATTTTTCTAATTATTATAAATAAGAGATATATATGTCGTAGGAGAAGAGTGACCAGTATTGAAGATAATATTTTGTTTCAGAAAAGAGTTAGATATAAATGTTTGTCTCGAATAATATAATAGTCTAAATTATTATTGTTATGTTATTTATCATATTTTATAATAAGATTCAAGAAATCTAAAATTATTCACATGAATTCACTAAAACTTGAATAATAAAAAAAAAGGTATGAGTCACTTATTCGGCATGTTCATATTTTACCATGACTTGAGCTTGATTTTTATTTTATTTTTATTAGTAAGTAATATATAACTATTCGTATATACCCTGTGTAACGAATCCCACATTAAGGGAAAGCATTTAAAGGGAGTACCGCTTTATAAGGACTTAGACTTTTCGACTCCAACAGCAAGCTTTAGAGATGTAGCTCTACCAAGAATTTATGTTTATTATAAATGGTGTTTTCATTGAGAGGCCAACACGCAAATGGGCCGACCTAGGAATGAAGCGATCGAGGAAAAGGCTACCTGGAAAGACCAGAGTGAAGCCGCTCAGAGTAAGTAGTCTAGAGTTGGGTCGCCATAGTTACGGAGGGGGCAACCAAGGAAAGAGCGACCTAGGAAATGGCTACTTGGAAAGGCTAGAGTGGGCTACCGTGATCGTTGGCTTTTAAATAGGGGTGACAATGTTATAAGTTCCACATTGGAGGAGTCATGCTAACAAAGTATGGTACTTAAATCTAGGCGCTCTCTTACCTAATAGGCTAGTCCCTTGGGTTGGGCTCTCCCCCACATCTCCACACTAATTTGTAACAAATATAAGTCCTTGGGAGAACTATACCCTAAAAACTAACTGTTAGAGTGAGAGAATCAAAATCCTTATTGGGTCTCCCTTGCAAGGTGGCCTCCCCGATGTAGGACTCATTACATTGCCACCCCTTTTAAAAGCCACCATATCAATGGCTGCACTCTGCCACACTTCACTCGGTGATGCCTCACCCAATCACTGTCAGCTCTTCCGCTGGTCAGAACCCTCTATAAGTAGCTCTTTCCAGCTGTCCCACATCATGGAGGCCACCTTGAAAAGGAGGCCTTATAAAGACTTTGGTTCTCCTACTCCGACAACTAGCTTTTGGGGTATAGTTTTCCTAAACACCTATACTCATTACAAATGGTACTCTCGTTAAGAAGCTGACACACGGAGGGGACAATCTAGGAAAGAAGTGACCTATGAAAGGGTTACCTAGAATGACTAAAGTGAAGCCGCTCAGAGTGGGTCACCGTGGTCCGTGGTCACAAAGGGGGGCGACTTAGAAAAGGAGCGACTTAGGAAAGGGCTACCTAAAAAGGCCAGAGTGAACCTGCTCGGAGTGGGCAATCTAGAGTGGGTTGCCATAGTCGTTGACTTTTAAATGGGTATGGCAATGTTACAAGTCCCATATTAGGGAACCATGCCAACAAAATTTGATACTTAAGTCTGGAGGCTCTCCTACTCAATAGGTTAATCTTTTGGGTTGGGCTCTCTCTTGGGTTTGAGTCTATAAAATTGGATTTATAACGAGTATAAATCCTTTGGAGAACTACACCCGAAAAGCTAGTTATTGGAGTGGGAGAGAATAAGTCCTTATGAGGCCTCCATTTCAAAGTGACCTCCCCAACGCATGTAGGACTCGTTACATTGCCACCGCCTATAACGTCCTCCTTTGTACAGTACTATGCTTAAGTCATAGTACCACACTCTGGAGTTATTACTGTTACCTATCGGACCTTATCTTACAGCAACTTCAGCCATCTCTGAAAACTTCTCGAACTATCTGGAGATAACACGGAAGCAAGAGTGAGAATTTTAAATTCTCAGTAAGATTCTCTAAGAATTTACATACCGTGTCATCATTATTATCTCCAGCTGCTTCAATTTATTATAAAAAAGGTGGACATTTTATATAAACTGTTTAATTTTATAGTTCGAAAACATATTGTTCGAAACAAAGTCCATTTTATTCATACACTTGTCATTTGGGTGAGCCAATACGAAATAAATTCATGAATTATATTATAAATAATAACTAAAATGTATTAAAATATAATATCATTAATATACTGAAAATATAAAATTTGCACATACCTTCACTTATACTTGAATTTATGGAGATACACATAATTTTCTCTTCTTCCTTTATCTTCCTTTACTTGTTATACATATTCCAGAGTACGATCACCAGATCATACTCCATAGGGGTGTGATCACCATGTCGCACTCCTTAGGAATATGTTCACCCTACCACATCCCAAAGTATGATCGCCATGTCATACTCTATCGGGATGTGATCGCCATGTCACATCCCTTAGGGTATGGGATCATTATGCCACATTCTAGAGTATGATCGCCATGCCATACCCTATCAGAGCATGATCGCCATGTCACGTTCTTTCGGAATATGGATTCATCATCATATCTTTCGTCATAAAATCTTTATTATAGCTTTCATCGTAATCATGAATGCATATGTATCAAAGTGTATTTCATAACCTATGTATAGGCTTTGCCGAAATTTCGGCAGCATGACGGATCAAGTCCGCTTTCCCGTGAATAGTGCTAATACTCAGAAAACCAATTTTACAGAGAAATCATAACGCTTCATTCACAATTCAATCATCAATTTCATGGGAACAATTGTTGCATTTAGAATATAGTTGCTGCCTCAACACTTTCATTCAACCCGATTTTTACAAATCAGGCCACAATTTCTATTTAACTCATCTAGACATAAATTTTGAATATGTTAGAGTGTTATGTGTCTATTTTCTATCCTTTTTAACCCCATCTGATTTTGATAAATATAGCTCAAGTTATTTAAGTTTTATCTAGGCCTACCCTGTAGTTGGCCAAAATTACACATTTAAAATTAAAAATCCACTAAAAATCGAAAACCAATACAAATCATATGAAATTGATATCATATTAAAGTTAACAAGACAAGTTTTCATTTACAATAAGTTCCATTTCAATAGCTTTAGTAGAGCTTGAGTTATAAGTCTCAACATTTGACCTTTCTGAACTGCCCTATTTTGGCCCGGTTTAGACATAGGGCAACTTCCTCAAATTATTGGGAACAAACAGAACCGTATCTAACTTCAAAATTTTTATGGGGTATTCTTCTATGTGTAAGTTTTCTAACAAAGTTAGTTTCATTCAATTCCAAGTCGCATAGGGCAAGTTTTGCCCTGAACAACCTAGTCTGCCCAGAATCAAACTCAAAAACCTAGGTCAAAATTCCAAAATTCATATATCTCTCAATACTAATCCAATGGCCTTATATTATATATGCATGGAAAGCTCTGAACGTCTAGTTTCACATAAAAATAGTTTCATCAAATTTAAATAGTTGCAGGTAGAGTCGTACACTCCGTTGTACGGACTGCTGAGGGATTTTGGTCTTCCAGCCCCTCACTTCTTTCTATTCTCATCCTTTTCTACTTCTTAATCGATTTTAAACACAAAATAGCCATCAAATCAATCAATAATCATCATATACATCCAATACCATATCAAGAAATGAGAAAACAAAGACCCTAATCAGCCACCTATACCCAAGAAGACAAGAACAAAGTTGAATCTCTACCTCCTTTGTATGTGATCTTGTTAGATTTTGGAGCTTGGATTGATGGAATTTTATCAAAGCTTGAAGATTCAATAGAGTTGGTTGAGAGGAAAAGAGAAGTAGAAGGTTGAAACAAGGAGAGAGGGAGGTGCAATTAGCTGAAACGAAAAGGAAAGGAATATGTTATTAAGACTTAATGAGGTAGCTGGAATTGTGGGTTTTGATTAATTGAAATTTTGTGGCCAAATTTCAGCCATGCTTCCTTCTCCTTGTGGCTTTGGTGGCGCCACCCATAGAGGGTTAAATAGCTGAGTATTCAGCCTTTGAATCATAGGGTTTTGGGTATATAATCCTATTGATTCGGTTCTGACAGTTTAAAATACCGAAATCTTACCGATTTTCTTTAAACTGGTGAATCGGTTTAGGAAATTTTTTTTTTAATAAAATCTTCGATACTTCTAACCTAATTCCCTCATATCTAAAATCAATTAGTTGCTAATTAATTGATTCTAAATAAATATTTAGTTGAAATTTAATTAATCTCAATTATTCGATAAAAATCAAACAACTAAGCAAAAAATGATAAAAAAATTTGGTGGATGTTACACCACCTACAAAAGCCAACGTCTTGGCGGCTGTACTCTATGACACTTCACTCGATCACAATCAGCCCCTTTGCAAGTAGCCCTCTTCAAATGGGTGTCTCTTAATGAAATTAGCATATAAATCCTTAAAAAAATCACATCCCAAAAATTAAATGTTAAAGTGAAAAAGTCAAAATTCTTATAAGACTTCTTTTTTAAGGCAACTTTGCTGATGTGGGGCTCATTTCACGCTACTATTCTAATTTTTGACCCTCGATTCAATTAAGTTTTCCTCAACTTAAATTTTATTATACCAGGAAAAGGAAAGACGAATCAATTAGCGTTGACGGAATTGTTAACAAAGTTAATGAATGCCAAAGAACTTGTACTTTAACGGACAATAGTGGCCTTGTCTGACCAATGCCATATTGGAATTTCATTGTCTCACCACGCTACATATTTAATTTCGTTCCGTACCTAGGTCATTGTATATCTAACCAAAAAAAAAATAAAAAATTCAGGAACCTATTATGCACTAACATTTTTTTAAAAAATATTCTGTATATTTTTATAATCGATTGTAACTTTATAGATTCAGGAAATCTAAGCTGTCCCTAAGCTATAAAAAAAAGAAAAGAAAAGAAAGAGTTTCATTTTAATATAATGTCAGTATAAATTTTTTAACATAATTATTTAATTATATATTATTATATAAATAAATTTTTTATTTTTATAATTATTATTTGAAAAGTAACACATTTGACAGTATAAAATTCTTTACATATAATATATTAAATTTTTTATAGTATATTAATACATAATAATAATATATAAACTTTAGACTAATAAGAAATCAAATTTAAACTCAATTTCGATTATCATTTCATTTATAATGAGATTAAATTAACTTCTTCCTTCTTTCTTTATAAGAAGAGTCATTATTTGACCCAATATAAATGCTTTGCGAATAAATTAAATTAGTTTATAAAACTTAATTTTCATGAAAATTCACTTATTCCACGTATTAAGAGGTGTAAGTTTACTTGTCATCATTATTTGTTTGATGTTTTTTCGGTTAAGAAGCTTTTTTTTTTTTTTTACCTTACCATGGTAATTTGGATAAACTTATGAGAAAAAAGTTTTTTTTAAAAAAAAAAAGAAAAGTAGAAGCAAAAATAGCAATAGAAAGTAGTTTTACATTTGAATGTAATTATAAAAGTATATTTTATCATAATCAAAAGTTGTTAAGTTATTTAAATATGACAGACAAAAGTACTTTTTTGTTATAAAATTACAATTGAGGATATAAAATTCTAGAGGAAGTGAAAAAAGTAGTGGTGGTCTTTTTGAAAAAAAAGTTAAGAATAGATTGGTAGAAAGAGTGATTCCATATTTATTGGGTATATTTATTGTATCTCTTCTCTCTTTTCTACTACTTCTATTTGTTTCATAAGTAACTCCTTATCTACATTTTAAAATAAACAAAACACTAATTATTTTCTGACTCTATATTTTCCATGAAGTACAAACAAATAACCAAGCCAATCACTCACATTTAGCTAGTTTAAGTTGTTCAACATCTATTCCTCTTACGTAAGGTCTCGAGTTCGAGTCTTGTGGATAGAAAAAGTTAGTGTTAAAAGAGCTTTATCTTTATAGTGAACCGACCTAGCTCAAGTTAGATTAGTTGAAGTTTAGTGGACATTGAATATTGGTAGTTTAGACTAAAGAAAAAAAAAACCAATCTAATCATTAAAAGTAATTTTTTCTATCCGAATAAGTCTGTTTGGATTGACTTTTTTCAAGGGAAAAAAAATTACTTATTTTTTAAAGAAGGTACTTTTATAAGTTTTTATTGATATTTCGATACAACTTAAAAAAAAAAGGTTTCAATTAAAAAAAAATCAATTTACCACTTTTTTTTAAAAGTTAGGAATACCTAACTTCTAAAAAAAGTAAAAATAAAAGTATTTTTTAATAAAATTATGTTCCAAAAAAATCCTTTATTTTTATTCGAAATTATAATACATATATTTTTTTTCTTATACCTTATCAAACTTTAGTTTTCTTTTCTCTTTTTGAATGCCTTTTTTGTAATTTGGTTATAAAAGAAAAAGAAGTACTTTTATTCTTTGTATTTAAACATATTTATAAGTAATGATTTAAATTACTTCTCATATAATCTATTCAAATGCAAAATAACTTTTTCTAAAAATTAAAACTCTATTAAAAAAAGTTAAGAGAAAAAAGTCATCTTTTAAGAAACTTATCCAAATGGATTCTAAGTACTTTTTTCTATCAAAAAGCACAAACAAATAGGCTCCTTATCATCTTGACTCAAATATTATAATAGATTTAGATGGACATTCACCTAAGTTGGTGTACGCTAGAGTTATTGGATTTTAACTTCATAACTAACACAGAAACAAATCAGTGACTATATGGGTGTAAGTAAACATTTTGGTTTTGTTCGAGGTTTTTGAGAAAAAGTAAATTTGAATTGATCAATTCAAACTAAATTAATTAGATTAAAATGGGTTTGATTTTTTTGGTTTTAGTCATCAGGTTGAAGTAAGATATAAAAAAAAAATTGTATTTTTAAAGCTTTTATCCTAATGATAACTAATTATAACATAATGCTTGATTATGATATACTTAATAATGATATGAATAGATAAATGACTGAAAAATATAGACAAAAAAATTGGATAAAAGGATATGGAAGAGGAGAATCATTGAACAAAGGTAATTGCTTGTGAAGTAAATGCTGATAATTAAGATTGGCTTCAGAGGAGTATTATTGGAGAAACTGGCCATGGTGCATGTTGATGTGGGGTGTCTAGCTGATTAAATCCTAAAAGAATGATTCACAGTCACTAAAATCCGGGATATCGGAAAGTATAAAATTCTTCTAACCTTCTCTTCCAAAGAGGATATGGTGCAACATTACAATTGGGTTTGGAAATCCTAAATCTCACTTCCTTGAAGTTAGGAAGTTGAGTGCACAAGAGGTTTTCTAGGCAAGGAGGTGTCAATTGAATGCCACAAAGCATGCCAATTCATGGCTGGTCTCATTCTAATTTGAAGAAAATTGCTGTTGTTTGGGGTGAATTATGTGTTTTGAAAGCTCCACTGAAACAGGTGAGTCATTTGAGTCTGCAAAGTTTCTTATAGATACAACTTGTCTATCCTTTATTAAAGATTGGATATGATTCTTCATAGAGGGTAATTTTATTTTTTTATTCATTTAAAAGGAATTGTAAGAGATGCTTTTTTTTTCAAACCTATTGTTAAGTGTGATGTGTCTGCTACATAAAGTTAAGAAATTGGATTATCTGAGTTATGAGCTTGGAAATTTCAAAGAAGGTGTTTGGGCCAAGAACCATCTTATTTTTGAAGTTTGAAAAGATATTTCCTTCTTATTATTTTCCTTTAGTTAAACGGAAGTGCTATTGTGCACTCGTGTCTCTAACCTTCCGATTCCATTAAAATAGTAAAAAAGAAAAAAAATGTTTCAAAAACATTACTTGAGTAAGTATTTCAATTGATCAACCGCCTCACACCTCACAACCAGTAGCCCCTCCGCCATCGTTCTCGCTCTTATCTTCGCCATCGATATTCCTCTCCATGTTCCAAAACCCTATAACAAAGGAAACTGACAAACCATTCCATACTCTAGCAACTCTTTGATGTCGAGTTTGTCTGTAATACCACTGCTTGCAACGGAGGCGACAACTGCTTATCCCCATCGTAGCATTGCATTAATACACATCAACAAGTAACAATATAACTACTAGCTATTAGTTATCAACATGCATTTTAAGGATTTCTTTTATTAAAAATATCTTAATGACTGCTGTACATTTTATACTACACTATTTGCTGGCTAATAATTAGAAATTTTTTTTTTTTTATCTGTGACATTTTTGCAAAGTTGAAGAAAATATCTTTTGAATCTATCAATCTTGTTTTCTTGTGAAATAGATAGTTCTCTCGTGTAAATAACATATACTTCAAGACTGTTAATTAGAAGAGATTTGGTAGGATGGTGAATTTTGTGGTGGTGGGATTGGTTGCATGTTGGAGGCGCATAAGATGGTTGATGGTGTTGCGTACGGTTTGGAGCCAGCGGAGGATCTGGTTGGGCAGGACAAGATGGGGTGCTTTAAGGGATTTGGTTGTGGAGAGGAAGCAATAGATTAATTTTATAAATTAATTTTTGTGTTAAGTTCAAACTACAACTATAAATGGCTTCTAATTAATTAAAAAAATTTGCAAGGACCTCCACCTATTCATTAATAAAAGAGAAATGTTTATGTGCATAGTCTACAACACCCAAATCTGATATGTAATGATCATAGTTTAAATAAGTATAAATTTTAATTATGTGAATATTGAGCATGATATTAACTAAGAATTAATATACATTGTTAGTAAAATAATATGTCAATTTGACACTTACATAACTAAAATTTATATTTATTTGAATTACAATCACCATATGATAAATCAATTTTTGAATATATTTTGGCAATCCAAATTTTAGTGCAAACACGTCCAAATGGGCATCAGTACATCAAGGATATTGGAAGTTAAAAATTTGACTATGAGCTATAATGGGACTTAGGAGATTTTTGCTGTGACTAATTGTGCATATACTAATTTGTTCTTACCTAGGTCTTGAGGTTGGTGCATATCTCCTTCCCTAAGCTTGAAACGTCTTTGTTGGAGACATACAAAAGGACTTCAACTCTCTAGTTAGTAAAGAAATGATGTTGCAGGTGTATAGGATTTAAATAGAGCCTAGCTAGTACTTGGAAATGGAGAATATTTAAAGTGAAAATGATGAGGGGAGCTCATAGGGTGGTTTTGAGATCCTTTGAAAGCACTTGAGATAGAGGAGTTTAAACCATAATAGTTTTGTTGGCAGGTCTAGATTCAAAGGTTAACATAGCTCGGATGTGCTTAGGAATGTCAAAAAAATTCGTCCCCACAGATACCCGCGGGTAATACCAGCAACGGGGCGGATATGAGGGGAAGATTTTACCCCCGCAGGTAATGGGAATGGAGATTTTAAATACCCACATGTTAAACGGGACGGGGACAAGGATCACTATCCCCATACCTGCGGGTATCCAATATAAAATTACTATTTTACCCTTAAGTTATTAACTTAGTTAGGCTAATATTGTTATTTAAATTGCTTGGACTAATGTTTAAAGTTAGAAGTTAAATTTATTTGTACTTATTATATATTAGACTAAAAGTTAGATTACAATTATGTGTTTATTTTTATTTTAATTTGTTGAAATTTAGATTGAAAAATTGGATTATTATGCTTATTTTGTATTTATTTTTATTTTAAATATATTAAGTTATTAGAATTCGAATTATAGAATTGGATTAGTATTTGTGTTTATTTTAATTATTTTATGATATTAGAATTTTTATATTTAATTTAAATTTTTTGAATTTTTTACATTCTAACGGATATCTATGGATATCCACGAGTACCCATAAACTCGTGGGGAATTTAAAAACGTCGTCTGCATAGATAAATCCACGGCCCACCTACCCCATTTATATGCTCAGTTTGATCACTTATAGATGTTTCCAATTTATAAGCTATTGGGTCAAGCTTTGATGCTAAGATATTAGTTCGGTCTACAACCCTAGGGCTTGGTCAAAATTAAAAGATTGTGAGTTGAGCTCTCATTAGCTCGAGTATATCATAGACACTATTATTGGCAGAACCTTTTCACATGCCATTTGACGGTTAGGCATGTTTCACCACATGGCCAGAAATAAGTGGTAGATTGTCGACTTTGCATTTAATGTGAAATGATGGATTCTCCTATTCTATCTAAGTTGTCAAATATTCATGACGAAACCATATCCATTAATGCCTTTCACAGTTAAAATCTAAACTTTAATAGAGGAAAAAAAAATCCTCAGTCACAGATCATTCAGGATTGTTTCTGTAAGCTCCAATACCCTTCAGAAGCCATCAATTAGTCTTTGAAGATTATCGTTAAGGGGTTTGATGAAAATCAACTCTTAATGAAAATCTTTTGTATAAACTAATGATTTGATTGAGTGGTTGTTTTAGAAAGCATAAATTACTCTATATACTTATTGGAGAGAACTGGATCTCACAACATTTTTTTCTTCAAAATGAATTCTCTAAAGGTTCTTGCACATCTCAAATGTAATCTAATGAAAAAGAGCTTTACAAAGAGAATCCTATCTCTTATAAAAGTAGATTTGAAGCATGGGAAGGATACCAAGTCTCTAGTAGGAACACAACCCATCAGAAAGATGACCTGTCTAGAAGGCTTAACCAGAAGGGTATTCTCAAGAATGTTGGTCAAAGTAAAGAAGACCTCACTCTTAAAACTTGCCTTGCACGATTCATAGATATTTTCTAAAGGTCAAACTTGACAAGGCAGAGATCCAAAGGAGTGTTGCACACTAAAAAATTGGCTGACTCAAATGACTAGTTTTCCTTTTTGATGACATACTTGCTTACTAAGAAAGAAAGCAACTTACTTCTCCCTCTAGTTTAAGATCATTTGATCTAAAAGATCTGGGCTCAAGGTCTTAAATCTCAACAGCTAGATTTTGAAATCTATATAAATGTTGAAGATGAAGAAGAAGTAACTGGAATTCTGTTGATTAAAAATCCTAAAGAGCTTTCATCCTTCTCAAACTTTTGAACAACTAGAAAGTTTTTTTTTTTTTTTTGAAACTTCTTCAAAGATAATCTTCTCATTAGTTTGTAATTGCAAATACTCTTTTAGTGAGATATGTGAGAAGTCACTCCACTCTATACTTAAACGATCTATACACCTTGAGTGATCTAATGTGATGTTTATCAAACACAAATAAAATTTTTTTTATTATAACCTGACCTGATAGTGGTTGTTGTTAACTTGGAGAAGTTAGGACAATACTACTTGACTTGTTTAACTTGGAAAGGTTAAGAAAATACTACTCTATTATAAGCTTGGAGAAGCTTATAAAAGAATACTCGTGGTTATAAAATTCTCAACTAATTGTTGGGGATTGAACATAGGCAAGAGGGTTGGCCAAACCAGTATAAATCTTCTTGTTTGATCCTCTATCCCTATCTTTCATTCTTTTTTATCTTATATGTGCTTATTCTATTAGTTATCTAACAAAGTTGTGAACACAATAACCTTTGATTCTAACACTTAAACACTTCCGCAATCTAAGTCCAAAGACTAGAGATATTTGTTAAAGTTTTCAGGTTTTGAAAAAGTTTTAAATGCTACTTCCACCTTCAATTAGCATCAAAGCTCGACCTCTGGGGTCATGCTTCCTAATGATTGTAGAGGAAAAAGATCTTGAGACATGACACAACAAATCATACATATTGTTGAAGGGCACTCCATCAATCGCGTTCCATATTTCAATGGAGATTATTACCTATATTGGAAGGATAGAATAAGACTCTTTATTGAGTCTACAAGTCTGGATATGTGGGAGATTATTGAGAGTGGAGATTATGTTCTAACTATTGAGCAATTCGTGCCTCATGTGGTTGCTGGTCTAGACCATCCTCCTCTAATAGTGGTTGGAGTGATTTCCAAAAACCAATGGACAGACTAACACAAAGCTAAAGTCCAAATGAATGCTAAAGCTAAATATCTTCTCACTTGTGCTTTAAGTAAAAGTGAGTATAATAAAATCATACCATGTGGTTTTGCTAAGGAGATTTGGGATAGACTCCGAACTTTCGATGAAAGGACTGATCAAGTTAAAGAAACAAAGATCAGTATGCTAGTGCATCAATATGAGATGTTTAAATCTTGGATCATGAGGACATTAATGCTATGATAACAAGGTTTATGTACATTGTAAATCAGTTAAAGGTATTAGGAAAAAGATATTCCAATGCTAAGATGGTTAGAAAGATCCTAAGAACCTGTCCAAGGCTTGGCACCCTAAGGTAACAACCATTCAAGAAGCCAAAGACTTGAATGTGCTTAGCCTTGATGCTCTCATTGGATCGCTTAAGATTCATGAGATTGAATTTAATGAAGCCTTTGAGGAGAGCAACAAAAAAGGCAAATCAATTGCCCTGAAGTCCACTTAAAGAAGATCTATTTCTTCCAAAGCCATGAAGGCTTTAGAAGAAACAAATGAAGAAGAAGAACCTTTTGATGATAAGGATGATGAAGTAAAGGATGAAATTTCTCATCTAGCTGAAAAGATTATAAGAGCTTGGATTAGAAGGAAAAAGAAGAAAAGGGGTAACTTCCAAGGTGGACAAGAAAGGAAAGACAAAGTAGAATTAGATCATCTACTTTGAATGCAAGGAACTCGAACATTTAAGATCTGAATATCCAAAGCTAAAGAAAAGCGCCAGAAAGAAAGCACCCAAGAAAAAAGCCATGATGGCTATATGGGAAGACCTTGATGAGGAGCAAGAAGGCACAAAATCCCAAGAAGAGGAGGAGATAGTTGCAAATCTCTGCTTCATGGCAGATATAGTCTTTGACAAAAAGACTGAGTTGTGTCTTAAGTCACATGATCAGAAAGAGATGAAATGTTATCTGGATAGTGACTATTCTAGGCACATGACTGGAAATAAATCTTGGTTTCAAAACCTCAAACCCAAGGATGGAGGAGTTGTAAAATTTGCTAATGGAATCAAGTCAAAGATCATTAGTATAGATAATGTTGGTAAGAACAACTTTGACTTGATTAATAATATTATGTTGGTTGAAGGATTAACTCACAACCTTTTGAGCATTAGTCAATTTTTTGGCCAAGACTACAAGGTTGTGTTTGAACCTTCTAGATATATCATAAAAGACTCCACATCAGATAAAATTATTCTTTCAATTAAAAGGCATGATAATATTTATGTATTATATCTAGATAACCGTTTAGATCAAAATGTAAAATACTTGGCATCCTTTGTGGATGAAAAGTGGATGTGGCATAAGAAAATTGGCCATGCTCATATGAGATTAATCTCTGAGATTTCTCAAAAGGAGATTGTAAAATGTTTAGCCAAGATTAGCTTTGACAATGACTCAACTTGTGAATTCTACCAAAGGGGTAAACAAACCAAGAGTTCTTTCCACAGCAAGAATGTAGTGTTAACTACTAGACTACTTGAGCTTTTACATCTTGATTTTTTTGGACCAACCAAAATTGATAATCTAGGTGGTAAGAAACATGGTTTGGTCATCATGGATGACTTTTCTAGATTCACTTGGGTTATATTTCTAATCCATAAGAATGAAGCTTATGAGGCCTTCAAAATGTCTTTAAAAAGAGTTCAAAATGAAAAGGCTTTTGTATTTTATCCGTCAGATTTGATCATGGCGATTAGTTTGAAAATCATGTTTTTGAAGGTTTTTGTAATGAAAATGACATTTTTCACAATTTTCTTCTCCTAGAACTCGTTAACAAAATGGGGTTGTTGAAAGGAAGAATAGATCTTTGCAAGAAATGGCCAGAATTATGCTTTTAGAAAGTAGTTTATCTGAAGCATTTTGGGAAAAAGCATTTAACACTACATGCGACATTCAAACTCGTGTTTTCATATGGCCAATACTTAAGAAGACCCCCTATGAATTATGGAAAGGAAGGAAACCCAACATATCTTATTTTCATATATTTGGATCTGAATGTCTTATCCTTAACACAAAGGACAAGCTATCAAGTTTGATCCTAAATATGATCCTAGTGTATTTCTAAGATATTCTTCTATGTCTAGAGCTTACAAGATATACAACAAGAGAACTCACACTATGGAGGAGACCATACACATCTCTTTCAAAGAGAAGAAGAAGGATCTAGACCAGAATATTCATGACCTAGAAGAAGACATGGAGAATTTGTTTTTGAATAATGGTTGACAGAATCAACACTCCTTTCAGATAGCCACAACAGATGGCAATCCTGAGCTTTCAATGCCTCAACATGTTTCTGATAACATTCCAGAGGATTCTAAAGCATCCTCCATAAAGAGAGGATATATTGGAGGAAGGGACTTGAGAGTTGTATCTCAAAATCAAGTCATTAGTGAAATTTCTCAAGGAGTTAGAACTAGATCCTCATGTAGATCAGAATCAAACATGGCCTTGATTTCTAAAATCCAACCTAAGTGTGTTGATGAGGCTCTTCAAGATCACTGTTGGGTAGAAACTATGCAAGAAGAGCTTAACCAATTTGAAAAAAGTAAGGTCTGGACTCTGGTCTGACTACCTAAAGGACATTCTATCATTGGCACCAGATATGTGTTCAGAAACAAATTGGATGAAAGTGGAAAAGTGGTAAGAAACAAGGTAAGGCTTGTAGCTCAATATTACAATCAACAAGAGAGAATTGACTTTGATGAGATATTTACTCTTGTTGCTAGACTAGAAGCCATCAGAATATTACTTGCTTGTGTAGCATACAAAGGTTTTGTTCTCTATCAAATGGAAGTAAAATTTGCTTTTCTTAATGGTTTCATTTATGAAGAAGCACATGTTAAACAACCTCCTGGTTTTGAATGTGAAACCTTCCCTCATCATGTTTTTAAGTTGTCAAAAGCTCTATATAGTCTGAAACAAGCTCTAAGAGCTTAGTATAAAAGACTTAGCTCTTTTCTACTTAAAAATAGATTTAAAAGATGAAAATTGACACAACCTTGTTTATCATGCATGAAAAAGATGATTTTCTTATTGTTCAGATTTATGTAGACAATATCAAATTTAGTGCTACTAATCAAAATTTGTGCAAGAATTTTTCTAAGCTTATATAAGGGGAATTTGATATGAGCATGATGGGTGAGTTCAAATACTTTCTGGGTTTGCAAATCAAGTAACAGAACTCAAGAAATGTTTAGAAAGTTCATATTAGAACATCCCTCATAATTGGTTCAGAAAAACTTAGTTCAAAATGGTGTTTTGGAAAGATGCTTAGACAAGTGCCCAGAACAAGTTCAAAAAGATTTGTTCAGAACAATGTCTTAGAAAGGGTTTATTAGAAAGTTGATCAGAAAAGGTTTCAGAAATCATGTTCAGAAAGTCAACCAAGAAAAGTGACTCAACTTCTAGTTAAAAGGGAAAATATTTAAAGTAAAGGCAGTTTTGAAACAGGGGTAAGTTGAGTAACTTCGCACATTGCCATATTTCATGAAGCAGGAAAGTCAAAAGTTGGCTTTACACAAAATGCCATCATTTTGGTCCTAAAACCTTTCATATTTTCATGATTCTTGATTATTTCCTTTAACCAACAAATCCATTTACTCACTCTGAAACCCCCTTAACACTATTCATACACTATTTGTCTTCCCAAAGGTTCAAACTTTAAACACCTCTTTACCTTCGCCTTCTTCTTACCCAAACAAATTCCTTTTTTTATTCAAGTTCCAACCTTTCTTGCTACAATGGCTGACAAGGGTCGTCAAAGTGTCCCCTATATGTTCGATGATGATGCAATGTAGGAGAACTTCCAAAGTAATTTCTTTAGAAGACCCATCATAAGAGGAAGAAGTTTTTATTTAGAAAACTTCACCTTTATCCCTGAATTCTACAATGTCTTTGAGTTTCAAGGCTGGGAGAATTTTTGAGGATCTTAGAGGACATTTATATAGGAGTTGTCCCTGCTTTCTATAGTACTTTGAATGCTTCAGACGAGGACAACACTTTTCTCAAGAGCATTGTGAGGAGTTTTGAACACCAAGTTCTACCTTCTGATCTTGCAGAAATCACCAACACTCCCAAAAATGGTATTCTGTATCGTGGAGGAGAAAGATGGTGGAAAAAACTTGTTGTCACAGAAGTTGAGGTTGCTGAGACACTAACAAGAAATAGATGTATGAGTGTTCGAGACATCCAAACTTCTAGTCTTTTGGTTCCTATTAAGGTGGTCTTTTCTGTTCTTCAATATACTGTGTTACCAAGGAGTGGGAACACAGATGTAATAAGTGAGATAGATTAGATGGTTATGTTGTCTCATGACCAGAAGAAGGATCAATTTTGTGAGATTGATTCTTGATTTTATCATTTCTACTGTTGGTGCTGAAAGGAGAAAACATGCAACACTTCCTTATTGCATGTTTCTTACCAAGGTATTTATCAAAGCACAACTTTCCTTAGATGGTGAAAGGTATGGCAAGAAAAGATCAACCACCACCATGAAGACTATTTCAGCTCTAGGTCTAAAACCCAAAGATAAGGAAAAAGATAAGGAGAGCAAGAAAAAGAATGTTGCTAATGTGGTGCCTAGCACTAAAAAGTCAAATCAAAACTTTTTGAGGAAGGTAAAAAGAAGAAACAGAGGAGAAAGAGAAGGCTTTCTTCCATTCTAAAGGAAAGAAGATGAAGCAAAGAAGATTAATGAAACTTACTAAGGAGTCTTATTCTTCTTCAAAGGCTAATGATGAGGTATTTGCAATTGCTGCAGACCCATTAATATGGTTGACATTGCCACCACTCTTGCTGCCGCTCTTGCTCTTTGTGCTGCTAGACCTGCTCAAAGAGGGATTATCGTAAGGGAACCTACACTAAAAGAGCCAACACCTAAAGATGTTCTAGAAGGAAAGGGCAAGAAGAAAATAGAAGGAAGTTCGGTTGCTCCTTCAAGAGACTCCACTCTTTCTCCTATCAAAAGAGCTAGAAAGAAAGCAAAAGAAAAGAAATTGAGAGAAGAAGCTTGGCTCTAAAAGTAAAGGAATAAAGCCACTAGAATTGGAGCATCTGAACAAAGAAGTTCTTCTATCTCTCAAGAGGTAGAACAACACTTTATTGTAATAGAGGAGGTGAATCCTCCCTCTAAGATGAGAAGGGTAGTGCTGCCCTCTGAATAACAAGCTGCAGGAGCTAAAACTCAACGATAGAACCTGTAAATTGTTCCTGCTTGTCCAGAAAGAACCCTTGATAGAATCAACACTAGTGTGGTGAGACTAGAACTGAAGCTGCTGCACTAGAAGGAACCTTGGTGACAGAAGCTAATGTTGATACTGTTTCTACTTCAGAAGCTACACTCTTCTCCACCCTTCTTCAGTATCCAATACAAGCTTCTCAAGATATTCCTGCCACCCCAACTATTGCCAATGTCCTATTTCTATTGGCTGATGGACCTAAGTTTGATAAAGCAACATCTACAGCTATTTCTAAATCAGCCAAGCCTTCAACTGCTCATACTAAGAAGGTGCCATCTGAAGAACCTACATTAGGTCTTGCTCCTGTCTTTCCAAGTGCCAATGAGATTCAAATGGATCTTCTCTCGGCCAATCGGCAAACCATCATGGGAAGTTAATAGCAGTTGATGACCAATCAACATGCCATGGAAAAAAAGAATAGACAAGTTGGAGAGTCTCATGTTGCAGCTGATAAGGGCAATTTAGAAGGGAAACAACTAGGGCAATTAGTGATGGTCCACCACGATCTGTTACCATCCTTTGCTGATGTCAAACGGGGGAGAAGACAAGAAAAGCTTTGATTGATAGGGAACTAGGAACTAGAAAACATTCATTTTGCATTCTGGATACTTTTATCATTATTTCTTTGTTGTTTCATAAGAACAATTTCGGATTTAGTTATCTTTTAGTTTCTATTTTATGCTCTGATATTAAGTTATTTACTTTTTGCTCTAATAGTTATTTGAGGTTCATTGCTCTTATATCTATCTTGTAACACCCTCTATTATATAAGCCATGCTTGAGTCATGGAGTTATATTAAGAGGTTATCACTATACTAAGATAATCTTTAAAAGATGGAAAATATAATACATGGCCCTTTAACTGTTTACTTCATTATTGACTAATAGTCTCTGATACATAGAGAATAAAATAATTATACTTTAAAAGAAATTGTGACTGACATAGTACACAGCGTTTACATCCGACTAGTCATTAGCTAGCTTCAATAGTCTCTTGGTCTAGCTTACGACCGATTCTTGCTCAGTGAAAGGCCCTGTACTCCGCCTCGCACTTGATTTCCAACTTGGGTGCTGGAATATTTACGAAAAAGAAAACATACAAGTAGGCAGTGAGAACCTAAGGTTCTCAGTAGGTAAACTCAAACCAATCTTACAGTGCCATCATAAACATTCCAGCCGCTTCGGTTTATTATGAAAATATGAGCACATATAAACAAATAGTGGTTCAATTTTAAGTTGAAAACATCTTTCTCGAAGCGGGTTATATTTTAACAACTACTTGTCATATCATATGACAGATATAGAAATACGGATAGTATAATATGCTTCAACAAGGATCATAATAGCATTATGACTTAACTAGATAATTGAATATACACATACAAATGCTTATACTTGAATGTATGCAAGTGCACTTGACATAATTTATCTCTTCTTTAACTTGCAACTTAACCTTGCCATTCTGTACTTGGTCCCCCGGAGGTGAATGGCCTCTCTCACCTCTGGGTGATAGCCTACTTTTCAGGTTCGAGCTCATATCTATACATGAGTGATGTGTTTACTTTCCCTGACCCTCACACCGGTCTATTCCCCTTAAATCTAGTTGAGGGCTGGCCCAAGTCTTAGATAGTACCGCTCTGGCCCACACTAGCTGGGTCCATGCCATACCTCACGTGGTAGCTTGGTACGTCTTTCTTGCAAGTTCTCATAAATCTTATTCTTCTTTGGACATAATTATACATGCATATGCTATATGCATTCATTCATATACTTTATATTATACTTAAATCATTCTTGCATATATGAATCTAATGAGCATAACATATAAATGTTCATAACAGTCACATAATTCACATATTTTTGCCGGAATTTCGGCAGCATAACGGATTGAGTCCGCTTCCCCATGAATAGTGCCAGGCAACCAATACAAATGTACAAACTTGCAATTCAATATGGACTAGCAAATATATATATATATATATATATATATATATATATATATATATATATATATATATATATATATATATATATATATATATATATATATATATATATATATATATATTCATAGCATCATTCATCAATTTCAATTCAAGCACCAATTGGGTTTTCGGTTTATTCTCTCCTGTTTTGCCCGAGTTTGGTATACTCCATCCTTATTGTAATTCAACTCATTTTAATCTAATTTTTGGATATGTCAAGCATTATTTGTCTAGTTTCTAACCCTTTTAGTCCCATCTCATTTTGATTTGTATAACTCAAGATATAAAAATTCTACGTCAGACTACCCTATTCTTAGCTAGAATTGGGTTCTTATAAGTAAAAATTCACTAAAAATAGAAACCTAGGTGAAATCATACAAAATTTATATCAAATTAAATCTAACAGAACAAGCTTTCAAATGAAATAAGTTTCATGTCATTTACATGAGGATATCCTGAGTTATGAGTCCCAAAACTTGACCCTAGTGGACTACCCTGTTCCAGCCCGATTTGAACTTAAGTCAACTTCATTGATGTACTGGAAACAAATGGCAATGAATCTAACTCTGAAATTTTTATGGGATGTTTCCTTACATGTTAGCTTTCAAACAACATTAGTTTCACTCAATTTGGAGTTGTGTAGGGTGAGTTATACCCTTCTCAACTCATACTGCCCAAATAAGAATCCAGATTTCTAGGTCAAACTTCAAAAATTCATAACTAATTCTATACTAATCCAATGCCTTACATTTTATATGTATGGAAAGCACTAAATGTCTAATTTCATATAAAAATAGTTTCATCAAATTTAATTGGCTGTAGGTAGAGCCGTACACTCCACCATACGGACCGTCGAGGGGAAAACCCTAACAATTTCTTGAATTCTTCTTGGATTCATGTTCTTCTCTAATCAATCCATCCAATCTTCAATTCAAACTCACATATACACCTTAAACCAACCTTAATTCATCATCCCCATGCATTACAACATCAGAATCATAGATGAATAAGGGACTCTAGGCAGCCCTAATTCAAAGAAAAAAAGGAGAAAGTTGAGATTCCTATTTTGGCGGTGTGAAATCTTGGTAGAACTTGATCTTGGAGTGAAGTTGATGGTTGAAGCTTAAGCTTGGAGATGAGAGGAAGTGGAAGAAGATGAAGGAAAGTGGGAAAATGAGGCTGGCAGTGGGGAGGCCAAAAATGATAAGAAGAGAAGGAAGGGAAAGGTAGAGATTTTTGGAGGCACTTTGTTTTGATTGGTGGATTCAACTTCATTATCAAATTTGGTTTAGCTTCCCTCCCTCAATGGCTGATCAAGGTGCCACATGAAGAGGTGGTTTGGCTAAATCTTGGCCCTCCATCATAGGGTTCTCATAGTATAATTTCTATTAGTCCGGTTCCAATAGTTTAAAATACCGAAATTCTACCGATTTTCTTCAAATCGGTAAAATGATTTTAGAAAAATCCTATGAGATTTCCTATGGTTTTAATCTAATTCCATTATACCTAATCATTCTAAACTACACTCAATTGGCTTTAAGTGAATGCTTAATCGAATCCTAATTAATCCCAATTATCCGATGAAAACTAAACAACTCGGTTAATAATGATGAAATTTTTCGAACGTTACGCTCTCCACTCACTTGGCAGCCAATTGACGCCATCCATAGGCGTAGAAGTGGCTCACTTTTCAACCATTCAAACTAGTGGTGTTAGTTTGAAATTCTACTGATTCGGTTCTGGTGATTTAAAATACCGAATCTTCACTGATTTTCTTCAAACTATCAAAATGTTGCTAAAAAAAAAAAATCCAATAAGACTTCTTGTATATCTATTCTACCCTAATCTCTCTAATTTAACATCTAATTAACTTTTAATTATCCTCTAATTAATTTCTAATTAACCTTACCTAATCAATAAAATCGAATAAATCGATTAATAGCGTAGATTAAACATTTCGCAAATCCAAAGCCTTTATGTTTTCTATTTTTCGTAGCAAATGGCATATCCGTAATTTTGAGCAAGTCCAGGGACACCCCATGTCATTTCACACCTGACTGCCTCCATGGCCCAATCGGCAGAGATTTAAACTTCCACGGTTTCACCACGTGATTTTGCTTCGCTTAAAACCCCATTCTGCTAATTCTACAGATGTGGAGACATAAAGGTCATTTTATGAAAAGTTCTAGGATTATTGTCGAAATAATTCTTTGGGGTCAAAATATAATTTCTAAAAATCCTCGGCATCTCTGTAATTAACAAAAGTGTACAAGGGCACTTTTGTTATTTATTAATTTTTAACAAATGCAGTGCTATATTTTCAACGGTAGTGTTACACTACCCTATAATTCCAAGTGTGAGAATTGTCATGACATAGCGCTGCCTGAGGAATTCTTATACTGTCTAAGGGAAATAATTCAAAGTTTCCATTATGTTCTGCTTACGAAAGTGGGGATGTTACATATCTCTCTTCTTATTATGGTGAAATTGGATGATATTTTGCTCTAATATGAATTATGAGTTATATCTTGTAATCGAATACTTGCTTTATTTCATGATATGATATATCTCATATATTCTAATTTCTTAGCTTTGTTCTTATGGTTTGAGCAAAAAGGTTATTTTGGATGTTTATGGTAGTTTAGAATATTCAGTATCTTATCCTGAAATTTCCGAACAATATAACAAATTAAAACCTATTTTAGAAAGCATTAATTGAAATTTGAAAGATAAAAGCAACCCAATGTGTACAAATGCTTATATGTTTTCAAGTTTTATAAACAAAAGCTTCTCTTAAAAATTGGTTTGCCATCATCAAAAAGGGAGAGATTGTAAGCTCCAACACCCTTCATAAGCTACCAAGTGGTCTTTGAAGCTTACTTTTAAGGGTTTTGATGGATAACAAACCAACTTTTAATGAAAATCATTTGTATGGACTAATGGTTTGATTGAGTGTTTGTTTTAGAAAGCACAGATCACTCTAAGAAATTAACTTTTTTTCTTCAAAATGAATTTTGTAAAGGTTCTTGCACATCTCAAATGTAATCTAATGAGAAAGAGCTTTTCGAAAGAGATCTTGTCTCTCATAAAAGTATATTAGAAGCATCAGAAGGATATTGCTATATTATCATAAAGATACCAAGTCTCCAAAAGGAACACAAGCATATCAAAATGATGACTTGTCTAGAAGGATTGACTAGAAGGTAATCTCCAAAATGTTGATTTAAGTGAAGAAGATCTCATTTTTAAAGCTTGCCCTGCATGATTCATAGATATTTTCTAAAGGTCATATTTGACAAAACAGAGATCCAAAAGGAGCGTTGACACACTAAAATGCTAGCTAACTCAAATGGCTAGTTTTCCTCTTTGATGATGTAATTGCTTGCTAAGAAAGAAAGCAACCTACTTCTCTCTCTAGTTTAAGACTATTGGATCTAAAACTATGGGCTCAAGGTCTAACATCTCAATAGCTAGATTTTGAAGCCTATATAAATCTTGAAGATGAAGAAGTAGCTAGAATTCTACTGATTGAAAATCTTAAAGAGCTTTCATTCTTCTCAACCTTTTGAACAGCCAAAATGTTTCTTTCTGAAGCTTCTTGAGAGAAAATCTTCTTATTGGTTTGTAATAGCAAATACTCTCTTAGTGAGATTTTTGAGAAGTTACTCCACTTTATACTTAATCTATTTATACACCTTGAGTGATATAGTGTGAGTGTTTATCAAACTTGAATAAAAAATCTTTTATTATAACGTGGTCCAATAGTGGCCGTTATTAGCTTGGAGAGGTTAGGACAATGCTACTCGACTTGTTTAGGTTGGAGAGGCTAAGAAAAGACCACTCTATTGTAGGCTTGGAGAAGCTTATAAAAGAATACTTGTGGTTATAAAATTCTCAACTAATTATTGAGGACCGGATATACGCAAGTGGGTTGGCCGAACCAATATAAATCTTCTTGTGTGATTCTCTATCCCTATCTTTTATTCTTTTTTGTCTTATGCGCTTACTTTTTTAGTTATCTAACAAAGTTGTTGTGAATACAATAATCTTTGATTCTAACACTTAAATACTTCTGCAATCCAAGTCCAAAGACTTGAGATATTTGTTTAAAATTTTCAAGTTTCAAAAAAGTTTTAAAAGGCATGATTCAACTCCCTTTTGGTGCTATTTCCACCTTCAATTTCCTTTTTCATCTCTACTAGCTAGAGTCCTTTCTCATCATTAATTCATTCAAAACTTTGCTTACTCTTGTTATTCACCACATCTAGCATTTGTCCTCTGCATTTCAATGCATGTTCTCATCACTTGTCATCTTGATAAGTTTTTTCTTTCACTTTACTAGTTCCTTCATTTCCTTTTTTTTTCCCTATTTTATCCTATTTTCAAACTCAAGGATAAACAATTCTACTTGGGTGTGTTTGTGACTTTAAAATCAAAATTCTAATGAACTTGATTGTTGATTTGAAGTTGATTTCTTAGGGTTTCATTTCGTTTCTTTTAATATATTGTTGTGGCTAAAGAGAGGAAATACAAAAATGCGAAGGGTGGGAAAAGGAATTGGCCTTGCAATTATTTAGCCCTTTCTAGCAATAAGTATGAATGGGTAGAATCATTAGTCAAAAAAGAATTTTCATTTTTTAATGATACTAAGAGTATTATTGTGCTCCAACAATATAGTAAATGTCTAGAGTTGGCGATGGGTCCCTATTTGAGAGTGTTCCCTACACCCTCGAGGATAGGATATTTCACTCCTAGAATCTGGATGTGGATTTGGCCTTTGTTTACATGTATGTGAACTTTTTCAAAAACTAAGGTCTTACGCTCCTTTTAACTAACTTCAAGTATGTTGTGCTTAACTAGCTTAAGGTAGCCCCTACCCAACTCCATCCAAACCATTAGGATTTTATTTAGTTAAACAAGATCTTAACAGGGTATATGGGGGTAGAACCTTTGGGAGAAGACTTTTTTTCCCTTTTTCCAAGTGAAAGGAGTGTGGAAGGGGTAACGGGTTTCCCTTAAAGAAGAGGCTATTCATTTCCTATCAAAGTAAAACCTCTCAAGGCTAATTTTCCTTTCTTCCTACATGATTATAGTCCTAAGAAATTTCGCTTACACTAGGATTCCAATGTAAATGCTAGATCTAGATTATGATAGTTTATCTATAGACGACTAGTATATAGGAGACTTTCTAAGAGAGCCCAATTTATCTAAGGCCTTATATCAAACCACTCTTTTCCAATAGGATACTAATAGAGTTGACGTGCTAAAACATATTAGCAAGTTCTTCCATTTTTTTCGACTGCTTAGTTCGATTTTTATGTTTTGTTCTATGTTCTCATTGGTTTTGGTACTTATTTAGAGAAAATGACATTGAATCCATCTTCGTCCAGCCTCTATGCCTTCTTAGCGAAAATGGAAAAGGCTACAACTATAGGTGGAGGCCCACTGGGGTCGTTTTGATTGGATGGACCTTAACCCTAAGCTGCTTCTATGAAAGAGAGAGCTTAGCAACATTGTCTAATCTTCAACCTTAAAAAAAGATGAGAGACCAACTTCAGGAGCTTTCAGTAGAAGGTTCTAACTCTTTGTAAGAAGGTGTTTCACAACTCGGGGACCATGTTCATCCTACCTTTTTTGATCCATTTCAAGCCCAATTATTGTTGAAGGGTTTTACTTCTTTTGTATGGCCTTCCTCTCTTTGGAGATACAACTTTCTATTTTATCATTTTGTCAACAACCAAATCTTCACCCCAAATGATATGAATATGGGAAAACGTGTCAGAATTGTTGGCGTCTACAATTGAATGAAGAACCATGGTCTTTGTTTGGTGAGCTTAGCCTAGCAAGCTGAAGATGGAGTAGGCTCAGTAAATGGACGAATAAATACCTTAAGGAAAGAGCATTAGGTAGAACTTGACAAATTAAAGGCCACCCATAGCCTAGAGGTTATGGCGAAAATAAGGAGATTTTGAACCTAAAGTTAGAGTAGAAAGAAGTCAAACAATGAAAAACTTTTGCCCAACACCAAGAAATTAAAAGAAAAATGTTAGCTAAGTAGGAACTTCATAACATCACTTCGGATAAAGCCATAAAAAAGGAGGAAGTCGAAGGGCTCAACCAAGAATTGGATAGGTTCCAAGAGGAGGCGGTGGTTTAGTACCTTGGTGTGTTTGAAAGGGCAAGCTCAGTTTCTTTATCCTGGTTCAAATTTTTTAAGGGTTGGTCCCTTCAAGATAATCCAAGGTGACCAATTAGTTGATGAGCCTTCCAAAGAAGTGGAAGAGGAGCTTGCTCGAAAGGAGACAGCTCAAAAGGAACTCAAGGTTATTGAGAATTCTATGATGAGAAACATAGCAAATGAAGGCTAGTTGGTGACTCCTTCCAAGCCATACCTTCTAAGGACAACATTGAAATCGTGCATAATTCTGCATAGGCTTTGTTCATTTGTTTTATTATACATTAATGTTTGGTAGGCTTAGTGCCCTTATTTTGTGGTACCTTTGACTATGAAAAGGTTTTTGTCTCCTTTTATTTAAGTATTGTTTATTTTCCTGGCTTGCTTTTTCCAATTGTGATAATTTCATATCATTCTACTAAGTCAAAGCTAATTAACAAATGCTTTTGCTACTAAATTAAGTAACAAAGTCATGTGAAAGTTTATCACTAAGATAAACTTGTATTTGATTCCAAAGATTTTCTAGTAGTGTTAGAGTCCTTTCTTTGGAATGCCAATCCTAGGCTACTTTTATGAGCCCAAACAAAGTGTGCATCATTGTGGCGTGCAACCATTCATGGTCTTGTTAATATATTATCTGTGCCCAATTCTTGGCTTATGCTTAATTTCTTGGGCCCAAATTTTTTTCCAAATTGTTTTGGCCTTATTCTTAGCCTTCATATTAGTTGATTTTAATCTTGATTTGTTAACTTATTCTTGTCTTTGATCTTTTGATTTTGAGCCTTCTTCTTAGTTTGTCATATTATTCTGACCTTATTCACAACTTTCATATTTCAATTTTGGCATTATTACCGCTCACAATATCATTTCTAGCCATAATCTTTCGTTTAATATTAAGCCTTGTTCTCAGCTTACAATGTTACTTTCAGCCTTAATCTTGACCTTTATTTTTTGCTTGACATTTATTCTTGGCTTAAAATATTGCTTCTAGCCTTAATCTTAATCCAAACTCTAATTAGCTGTAAGATATTGACAAATGTGAAAATTGACAACATATATAAAAATTCATAATTTTATTAGAACTAAATAATACATCAAAAGTTTCATCTAGATTTTAAATTTCTTGACTTATGTAGGTTATTTCTCGTTAAAATCTCCATTGGACAAACTAGTGGAAATGCACAAAGGAAAAATAAGAGTACACAAACCATGCATAGATCTAGGAAAATAACTTAACTGAAATATCACTTAAGTGAGGTTGTGTTCCACATTTGCAATAATTCCCTTCCAATAAGCTTTACAATCTTGTAGGCTCCCTTGTTAATGTCTTTTTCAACCTTATATACTTCTTTCCAATTTGGGGCGAGCTTTCCTTCTTCGATTGGCTTTCTCTGAAGTTCAATATTTCTTAGTACTAGTTCTTCTTCCTTAAAGTTCCTTAGGGTTTGCTATTATCATAGCTCCGAGCTATCTTCCACTTCATGGCTTTTTCTAGCTAGTTCTCTACTTTCTTCCACTAAGACTTGCTCAGCCTCCTATATTACTAGATTGGCTTCTTCATCAAACACTTGTCTACTTAAACTAGGTTCTAAAATCTTCAGCCAGGATCATACTTTTTGCCCTAAAAATGAGGCTGTATGGATTTTTTTTTTTTTCCATATAAGACTAGGTCCTTATACGGTAAAACCATAATACGGCAGGTAACTCCTTAATCCAAAGGTCATTAACATTGTCTAGACTTTTCTTCAAACCTATTAGGATCACCTTGTTGGCGGATTCCACTAGTCTATTCGTCTAAGAATGTTCACCAAAAATAAACAATTAGAATATGCAGACGTTTGCACAAAAATCCTCAAACTTTCGATCTATGAATTGAGTGTCATTATTAGTCACAATTTGGAATCCCATGCTTGGATATAATTTTTTTCCATAAAGATTTTTGAATTTTATCCAAGCCAATGGATGCCAATAGTTCATCCTCAATACACTTTGTCAAGTAGTCTATAGCCACCGAGAGATATTTTATCAATCCAGGTGCAAATGGGAAAGAACTAAGAATGGCAATCCCCATTTGTAGAATGACCAACTTACCTCTGAGAAATGCAACTATTCAAGATATCTCTATATGACCTCAAAGAATCGCTAACATTTGTCACACTGTCTAATGAATGTTGTATAATTTGATGTCATGGTTAGCTAGAATTAATCGGCTTAGAGGACTTTTACTACTAATAATTGTCCTTCAATGTAATTACCACAAACTGCTTCATGGACTTCAAACATGGCATTTCAGCTTCTTCCATCTCGATACACATTAATAATGACATTGGCAACCCTCTTGTACACTCTTGATTGATAATAAAGGTGTAAAAATTGGGTGACATTTTCAACTTTTTTGCTTCTAAAATATCTCAAGCAATTACCCTTTTAATAGATACTACTTGAGTAAAGATTGTGAATCATTACTAAATTCCACAATCGCTACTTTTCTTTGATCAATACCCGGTTGACCGTGCACTTGTTGCCAACCTATTATTCTCTAGCTTTTTAATCATATCTACCTTGGATAAGAGGTCAGCTCAAGTATTCTCCATTCAAGGAATGTGTTCTATGCCACAACTGTCAAACATGGAAATCAAATTCTTTACTTGTTGGACATATTTTTCTAGTAAAGGATCCTTGGCCTAAAAGTCAATATTAACTTGTCGAATTACCAACTAAGAACATCGCTCGAGTAGAATATTTTAAAGTGCAACTTCTTAGGCCAGCTTCAATTAGAAAATGAGGGCTTCATATTTGGCTTGACTATTACTAGCTTTGAATTTAAACTATAGAGACCACTCTACTATGATCCCATTTGTTCCTTCCAAGATGATTCATGCACCACTTGTTTCACATGATCATCATCATCATCAATGATAGGTTCCACTACATAGTCAGCTAACACTTGGGCCTTGATGAGCCCTTGTGGCAAATACTCAATGCTAAACTTTAATATTTCAACTAACTATGTTGTCATTCTTTTCCACACCCTGGCTTCCTTAACTCTTGCTTAATGGGTTGCTCTACTCAGATGATGATGTGGTGACTTTGGAAAAATGGCCCGAGTCTTCTAGTCAAGATTACTAATGTGTAAACAAGCATTTCTATTTTTTTATACCTTCCCTTTGATCATTACAGTGTCTTGCTATGTAGATCAGTCTTTGCTCTTTTCCATGCTCCCTGATCAAAATCAAGCTCAATGTATTCTTGGTGATTGAAGGGTACAAGTATAAGGGTTTACCCAGCTCAGATCTAGTTAAGATTAGTGCAATCATCAAAAGTTGCTTCAATTATTAGAATGCTTATTCATAATCAGGCATCCATTGAAAGCCATGTTGTTTCTTCAAGCATTTGAAGAAAGCAAATGCTATTTCTACGAATTTTGATAAGAAACATGACAAGGCTACAATCTTATTTGTCAATTGTTGGGACTCTTCTATGGTTTGTGGCTCTTCATCTGCTGAATAGCTCAACATTTTTCGAGGTTGGCTTCTATTCCCTAGTATGTAAGCATAAAACTAAGGAATTTGCCCCTTGTACAACAAAAGTGCACTTATCCCAATTTATTCTCGTATTGTAGTTTCAAATTTTTTTGAAAAATCTTAGCAAGGTCAACACATTCAATGTTATGTGTTAGGGACTTGGCAACCATATTATCTACTTACACCTCTATGTTTCTTTTAATATGTTCATCAAAAACATTATTCATTCAATGTTGATAGGAATCTCCTACGTTCTCCAAACCCGTAGTTAAGAAAACCAAATTAGACTAGCTGGTTCAACTAGAAACTAGTCCCTAGGGCAATCCAGTCATACCCAAAAAAACCAAAATTTCAAAACCCAAAAGGAACTAGTGTGAACCGATTAAGCTCAACTGATCCAAAATTGGTGAACACGACTAGTTCACATTGTTTTAAAAAAATAAAATATATAACTTGATTGGCTAAATCAAGGGCTACTAGACCTCTTGCTCTTTTAAAAGTAGCCCAGAAGGAATAAACATAAAGCAATGTGTCACATGGGCATTTATAAGTGCCTTAGGAGCAAAAATATCCTAATCTAAGTAATGTAAGTGTCCCAAACTAGAATCTTAGAGCCCATATCATGGTCCATTTATTAAAGCCCATATTACACTTAGGCCAACATGGCCCAAGTCTGAGCTTATACAAAATAGAGCCAAGGCCTAACTCAAAACTTATGTAGAAGGAAGAGCATGCTCGTAACATGTGGACAGAAATCTCAAACTCCAGTTATGAGCAGAATGTAGCTATATATACAACTGATGATGCCGCATATCTTAGACTCCTTAATATGCATGGAGCCGTTGAGAGTCTTGAGGTGGCCTCCCCATATCACGAAACTCAGTCGTATCAACCCTTGTTCATTCTTATCTATAAGAGGAGGTAAAACCTCTCAAATCAGGTATGCGAACACTCCCCATACACTTGTATCTTTTGCATCCCCTGACTTGAGCATCAAGTCCTTGCAAGTACACCCCCCACTATCATGAAGAGTGAACTTCTGCCACCAATAACCGAGTTCTAGTAGCTTTAGGATACCAACTTTGTTCAGAGCACTCTTAACTTCTAAATTCTGTTAACCTACATCCAAACATTGACGTGGTCTGTGGGGAGCCTGAAGCTACTTTTTTTGCATTGCTTCGATGATTTCAAGCACCATGTCTACCAATAGGAGGCAGGATCAAGGGGCGGCACACGGGCCAGTGAATGATGAACAACCACCCCTTCGAGAGCAGGTGGATGGATGCACAGCTTCAGAGTTAGCATTGGACACCAGAAGTCAACACAACGTCCAAAATACAGTGGCTCATCACTCCCTGATCCTAGCTCCAACTAATATCCTAGTGTCAAAGGTTGAGTAAGCCTTAGAGAAAGCCATCTCATATGCCGAAATGGTATCATCTTGTGGGATCAAGCCTCTCATGTTCGGGAGCTAGAGTAGAACCTGGAACGAATACGGGAAACTGATGATGGATGACATCATCGCAATTGACATCGGTGAGAACACAGGAGTTGTGATCGTGATGAATCGCGTCCCTATTGGTCATATTACCACAATGAAGAGCCTCATCCCACAATTGACCTTAGGAGAAATATTGTAAAAGTTGGACGAATCCCCAAAGTGAGCAATTGCACTCACATCAATCATGCCAAATTGCGGCCTTCTTAGGTGAGAAGCTTGGACCAACAATCGATGCATCACTCAAATTGATATGAATACTTGAAGAGTAGGGATGAAATGTCGTTCTCCAATTATATTATGAGTGTCCTGCTCTCAAAAAGATTCAAACCCCTAACTGACCTAAAGCCCTATGAAGGGAGCACAGACCCCAAGAGCATATGGATGCTTTCAAGTCCAAAATAACTTTAGTAGGGGCCTCTAACCCAATCAAGTATAGAGCTTTCCCAATCACATTGAAGAAAGTAGCCCTCAAGTGGTTCAATCTGCTGTCTTCGAGATCCATCAACAAGTTCTTGGACCTTACATCTCAGTTTTTGGCTCATTTCACTACTAGGAGGTTCAAGCCAAAACCAATAACTAGCTTACTAGGAGTATCCTAACAATAATAAGAGCCACTCTAAGATTTTCTCAAGCGTTTTAATGTAGAAATGTTATTAGTGGAAAAATTGGAGACTCAAGCTACAATGCTCACCCTACTCAATAGACTCTAGCATGGGGCCTTCAAGGATTCGTTACCCAAATGCCTACCAGAGACCATGGATGAAATCCAACTAAATGAGAAAAGATACATCTACCTAGAAAAAAAGTAAGAAGCCACTGCAAACGAGGAAAGAATCATGGACATCAAGGGTCAGAAGGTACCATGACTATACTCCGCTTAACGTGTCCCTGGTTGATTTGTACAGAGAATTTGGCAAGTGGAGAGATTCCCCAAATCAAATGCACTCGGATTAAGGGTCAACACTAATAGGTCCTTATTCTGCGAGTATCATAATGGTTTTGAGCACAGAATAAAGATTGTTATGACCTTTGAGGTGCTGTTGAGCAGTTGATTAGAGAAGGAAGATTGATGAGGTACATTGCCTCCCAAATAAGCCTTAGGAAAAGGAGAACCTCCTTTTTAAGAGACGAAGAAAGAAGGAATCCTAGAAACCAGAGGACCTCGAAATCGAAGAAAGCTTGGGAAGATCATGAAGATATAGAGGTGGTTACAAGGATAGTTAACATCATTGCTGGAGGTGGCACGAAAAAGTTTGCCTACAAAAAGCACCTCCAAGAGGTTTTAAGCTTGTCCTCTAAGAAAATGAAGAAGATGTACAAGTTATCATCCACTGCCGAGACTGTCTTCTCAAGCTTCAACTAAAAAAGGATTATCCTAGGGCCCAACAACAACCCCGTGATTGTCTCGGCTGTGATAGTTAACACTAAGATAAAAAGGGTGTTTGTAGACCAAGGGACCTTGGCCAACATCATATTTCAAAATGCCTTCGACAAGCTAGGGTTGAAGAACTTCGATCTCCAAACCTACAAGGAAGAACTCATTGAGTTCTCCATTTAACAACCTAACCTAGAACTTGGACATTCAAGGTCGACCTCCTAGTAGTCAACTACCCTTTTGCCTACAATGTAATTTTGGGAAAACCTGCCTTGAACAAGATCGAAGCTTTCATCTCTATAGCATGCCTCACTATGAAGTTCTTCACTGACAAAGGTGAAATTGCAACAGTAAGAGCAAACCAGGCAGTAGCTCGCTAGTGTTACAACGCGAGCTTGGAAATCGAAAAAGGGAAGAAGGAAGAGTCTGGAAATTATTCCCGTTTTTCGAGTTCATTAAAGGTCATGATGGTAGACCTCGACACTCGAGGGCGATAGGAAATGAGGAGACCCGAGCTTGATAGAGAACTTGAAGTCATGCAAATCGGGTCAATGACGAACCAAACAACTCGGATCAACAAGAACTTCCTGACTTCGTTAAGGGAAGGGCTCCTGACACTCTTGAAAAGAAATGTGGACTTGTTTGCTTGGACTACTGCTAACATACCTAGGATTGACACAGAATTCATGCACCATTGCTTGGCAGTATGCCTCAAAGTTTGACCAGTAGCCCAAAAAAGAAGGAAGATGAATCCGAATAGGGCCCCTGAAGTTCGAAAGCAAGTTCAAAGCCTTTTGGATGAGGGTTTTTCCTGCATGGTAACATACCTGACGTTGTCCAAAGCCTTTTGGATGCGGGTTGTCCAACGTCATCATGGTAAAAAAGTCAAATAGGAAGTGGCGAATATACATCAATTATACCGACCTCAACAAAGCCTAGTCAAAGGACTCATACCCTGCCAAGCATAAATAGATTAGTTGATGCTGTGTGCGAGTTCTGATTTCTTACATTCATGGATGCATAATTAGAGTACAACCAAATCCTAATGCATCCCTATGATGAGAAGAAGACAGCTTTCATTACCTAAATAGCTAACTACTACTACAAACTTGTGCCATTTGGGCTAAAATATGGGGGCGACCTACCAGATGTTGATGAATAAGATATTTGCTGATCACATCGGAGCCCTAATGGAAGTTTATATTGATGACATGCTAATCAAGGCAATGGAAGATGGGAAGCTCCCCTTCAACCTTGAAATTGTCTTTGGCTGTTTGCAAGAGCATAGAATGAGGTTAAACCCTCCAAAATGCGCCTTCGCTGTCAAACCGGTGAAGTTCTTAGGATTCATACTCACACATTGAGGATAGGGTAGCCAAGGATAAGAAGTGAAAAAGCAAATAATGGCCATTGACTTATGTGTTAGATTTTGATATAAGAAGAAAATCCTCTCCAAATCAGATTGGTTTTCCAAAAGGAAGGAAGATATGGTTTGATACTGTGTTCGTTCTCAGCAATATGGCACTTTGACAATATCAGACCAGACTTTAAGTAAACAACTACAAAAAGTTCACAAATTTACAATGATTAAAGGCAAAAAACTATCATTTGTAGTTTGATTTTAAAGGTCGTTGGAAAGTAATTGAAAAGTGAGGGTATTCATATATGGTGGTTCTTGTTTGGAGACAGTGCACCAATAATTTTCCAAACCTAATCTTTTGGGCATGTTAATATTGGTGCTGTTTTTACCCAGCATTAGACCAACGTGGCTGCGGCTAATCAAGTTGTAAAACAGTGAAGTATAAGTCGTGGTAAGGTTGGCAATGACTTAATTAGACCGGGTAAACACCTTTCTAAAGTGATGAGCTTACTGTTATAAAAAAATTGTCTTTTTATTTTTTTTAAAAAAATGTTTTTATATTCGTATTTTTTAAAGGGGAATTCCACAAATTAATAATTTTAAAACCAAACTTTTCTTATGCCCTTTCTATTATTTAAGAAAGCATGAATCTAGCTAGCTATGTTTTTAAGTATTTATTCTATAAGTTTTTCAACGGAGAATATATACTTGTATAAAATATAATGTAAATAATATTGAACAAGGTGAATAAAACCAAATTGGCACGTTGAATTATGATTTTGCCAGTTGTTTTATGCAAAAACTCTAAAAAATTGTTGTTTTGTAGAAATAATAAATTATATAGGTTTATCTATTAAAACTCACTTATACAGTAAAATAATGAATAACTTGATTAAGTCTTCAAAGGTTGAATTAAGAATAATTAATTTTTAATATATAATATCGCTCGTTTTTTCCCTCTATGAATACGTTGTATATATTATTGAAATAAAAATAATTATTAAAAATATTTAAATGATATTTAATATATATTTTAATTATATATAGTAATATATTCAAATATTTAAAATAATTATAATTAAAAAATATTTGAAGTGTGACAATTTTAATTTATAGTTAAATAATTAATAAAAATATTGTTTTAATATGATTTTTCTTATATCCTGTCATAGTTAAAAAATAAAATTATTTAAATAATAATATTACTTTCAAAATTCATAATTAAGTAATTACACAAAAATGAGGGTGCATTTGTTTCAACTTTTAGAAAAAGTAATTATGAAACTTAAATTTTATATAAAACTAAAAAAATTGAAAATTAATTTTTTTTCAGAAATTACTCTTTTTCAGTTTCTATAAAGAGACTAAAAATAAATTTTTTTGAGAATCTGATTATTTTTAAAAAAATGATCCAAATATATAAAAATTAATTTTTTCAGTGAAAAAATAATTTTTTGCCAAAATAATCATAAACAAATGCATCCTTAATAAAAATAATATTTTATTATAGTTTTTCTTTTTCTTGTTATAGTTTTTCTTATGTTTAAAATTGTTTGTGATAGTGTGATAATGATATTGTTGGCAACAAAAATTAAATAAAGGCAAATTATATGCATTATTGAGATCTTAACAATTGGTGAACCCACTAAAGTGTCATACCCTAGCTGAGCAAAGCTCAGCCGAGGAAAGGTAGATTAAGAATAATTAATATATCCAACTTTGGCTAAGCTAATTGTTTTAATCCAATTGGTAGTCGAGGAAGATAAATCTTAGGCCACTAAGTAAGATTATATGTTTAATTGTGAATGTTGACTTCGGCTGAGGTGTAAATGGTCTTATTGGCTGTATTTTTGAAGCAGAATTTGAATAAATTAGGTGGGAAATGGCTGAAAGGTCAAAAGATAAGCTAAAGGAGGTTATTAGAGACCAAGCCAAGTAAGATGCATCATGGGAGACATCATTTGCCTATAAATACTAGAAGGCCCATAGGTTGCAAGGGATCCGGAAATCACAACTTGACATCTACTTTACTTCTTGTTTTATGCTTTAGTTTTCCTGTTAGCAGTGTCATTTCCATTGTACGTTTAGCCTTTTAACTTTTTAGCCTTTCAACCTGTATTTCTTTATGTCCGATTGGGTTTGAAGCCCATAGGATTCTCATTGTAACTTGTGTGAACTTCATCAAGGATTAATACAAGTCTTGCAATGATCAACCATATCCATATCTTATTCCTTTGGTGATTGATTTTGGCCAAGTATTTATCATTAAGCAATTTGGGAACCCATATTTGAGGAGTTGACTTCCTTCCCCAAAGTAATTGTTTAACCTCTTGAAATCAAAGGGCTAGAAACCTAGCCAATTTCAAAGTTCTGGCAATGCCTATATCTATCTAAACACCATCCTAGCTAAAAATAGTCCAACAAATTTTTGGCAAGCCTAGTGGGACTCCAATAGATCAATCATCAAAGATTCCAAAACTAGGTTTAGACTATACTTGGTATATGTTCCTCAGGTTGAGAAAATTCATAATGCCAAGTCCATAAACACCACCAAAACAAATAGGTCAGAAAGCTAGAGGACCATAGATGGCCACATTGGCTGTGCCTTGTTCCCCTCAAAGTGAATTAGGATCATGGCCAATATACCTATTGTAATTCGATGCGACTTAAGAGAAGAGGGGATTTGAAGCAACGTGATTGAACCATGTCATTACATAAGGAACATTGCAATTCTCGAATCCTCTATGCGCTCGTTCAATATTGAAATGAAAAGCAATAATTTCTGAGTTCCAACTTTGACACAATAAGAAAAAGCAAAATAGTGATGTAAGAAATTGAGGCCAACAAAGATCGAACGCTTAAAATCGAAGGGAACCATTGACTTTCAGTTTCATGAAACCAATGCTATATAGTACTCATCTACCATTTGCCTTCACATGGAAATCGGTATTTGAGGTCTTAACCTCAAACTCGAGTTGGGGGCACTATTATAGACTAACCTTAATGCCCATAATGATGCAGGCTTATAGGGTCGGCCTATGCCAATAATCGGCCCAAATTGTGCAAGCTACTAACGAAAAGAGTGAATCTCATGCTATCGCAAAAGTGGTTACTCAGCTCCTTCTAGCTTCGAGATAAATGAGATTAAGTTCCCCTCAAAAAGTGGAACCTCCACCTCTAGTTACTTTTTATAAATATTAAGTTGGGAGCTAAGGTAAGTCAACTTACCGAAGTGTCAGAATCCTTATGCAGGAGCAGCACCCACCATTGGAGTAGGAAGATCAAGCTTGCCTCATGTTCCCAGAAATCCATTCCTACTGGTCAAGCATATTTACTAGGTAACTCAAACCATTTGGCTACTTCTGAACAATTATAGTTTTTTATTATCAAATATAAATTACTTTTCTTGAATTCCTTTTACTTTAATTATCTTACAATCAATTCCTTTACATTCAAATCCAAAATAAAAAGAGCCAAGATCGCTAATAATTGACACTGCTCAAACTTTGACGTCATAAATTAAGGCTTTCTTTTCTTAACTTTGCAATTTTAAAATCATAAATTTTCTATTACAAAAAATGCAAAGCTATTTTAACATTGATTTTGGGTATGTTATTTAAAAAAAAAAAAAGTAAAAAAGAAGAAAAAAATCAGTTGTTTGGGCTGAAGTAGAACTAGTCAAGGTAAGAATAATCAATATTATCATATATTAAATTAACTATATTAACGTCTACATTAGATACATATTCAGCAAGATTTAGTGTACCTAATTCTTACCGTTTCAATTTTCATCTAAGGCGTTCAAATTTCAGTGGGCGTATCGTTGAAAAGTAAAAGAAAAATGAGAACGGAAAGAAATTCTTTAGGAATCTTAAACATCACACTCCGGTATCTTATCAAACCATTAAACCGTATAAGAAAAGGCCATTTGCATAAAATTCAACCATTTCGAAACTATTATAATCCTCACTGAAGGCACTGACGAATAAACCGAAGACTAACCAATATATTACTAAGCAAGAATCAATTGTGAGAGGAAAGGGGGGCTTACCACAATAGCCAAAGGTGAAGGACACGGACACATTGGTTGACTCATCATCCTCTTGAAAAAGCATTCTACCAGTTATTGTGCTTCCAGCATTATGGCTGGCCCACCAATAGTGGCAATTAAAATTAGACCGATGGAATCATAATATAACTAAGCGACACAACCAACATATGGTTGATTCAAGTAGTTAGACATTTATTCTCTTCAAGTAAATCTTTACTCAGCCTTACAAATAGAAAAATTATTGTTAAAGAGATTTCAACTCAAGTCAAATTAGTTAGAGTACAATAGACTCTATATATATGGTTTAGACCAAAAACAGTTAATAACTATGCGACACAGTCGCAGTCAGTCACCTTTGGCATTGGCACCATGGTTGTTGGTCTGGATTGCCCATTTGATTCAAGGTTAAACTGATGCTTACCCACAACGATAAAGCGTATGGAATCCCAACCACAGCGTATTACAGACCCACAAAGAGAAGCACTATTAAAAAGTTTGGTCAGAAGAAGAGAAAAAGCTTATGAGAGGAACAAGAGGAACTGTACGGGGCACTAGTATGTGTAAAGAAAGCACAAACCACTATCCAAAAGTTGGCTTTTGGAAGAAGGCTCCCTGGTATAAAGAATGAGAGATTAATCAAATAAAGGTTTTAATTTGAACGAATTGCAAGGTAAGGTAACTTTATGCCATGCTTACAAAGCACAGAACCATACTAGTCATTGCCCAAAATTGTCTGTAATGGAAGGTATATGAAGCTTTTAGAAAAAATTACAAAAGGACCTGCAAGGTTGCAAAGATTAGATAAGAAATTAATGATACTATAAAGATAGCTTTAAGCTGTTTGCCTCAATAGAAAGAATCTTTTTAGTTGACTAATTAGGCTTCAATTTCAGTTCCTTCAACACGAGAACTGCATCATTGATTGCATTTTTCACATTTTAGCTATTGAATTCCAAGGTGAAAAATTGAATTAAATCTCCAGCCGAGTTTCTGCTCAGTTGACTATACAAGTAAGAGATGAATTCCTATGTTCTATGTTCAACTGTCACTATTAGACTTTTTATAGTAATGTCAAACGTGATTCATAAATGGAAAATGCCAGATACACAAAATTGTCTCGTAAATGTGCTTAGGTGATGGAATCAGTTTAGGTGTGGAAAAAGGTGAGCTCAATCGTGAGCAAATGACAAAATGTATTGAAGATAGGAGATGATATGAGCGTTATTATATATAGCGTTGTTGCACATAAATAATAACTACCAACCACATGATATATACATGGACAAAATGACATGGAGCCTTTTCAACACTATATGATATGCCAATGTTGCACATGTGGTTTACCTGCAGCTACCTGCCAAATGATAACCAAGGAAACTACTTTCAAGTGAGTCAAGTCACTGACCATATGCATTCGGCCAATAGCCTATAGCCAGTAGGGCTGGGAAATTTTTTAATTAACACCAAATCTTTTGTTCTTGTTATTTTGGTTCCATTCATTTAATCCTATTGAATCAAAATGATAAACTTTGGGATTTTCCCAAAGATCAAAACTATTAGGAAAGCCACAGTCCTTGAAGTTGAAGAAAAAGACATGAGTTCAAAATATTATCCACTAGTACTGTTCCTACACATTACAACCACCCCAGACCAGATGCAATGAAATATTTGGAAACAAGAAATGAAAGAGCAGTTAAGAGAAAGAATAAGAGGAAAATTTGAACTCATTAAACTCCAAATTGTAGTTAACATATAGCACTTGTACTAATTGATGTTAGCACCATCCATCACGCGTGTCATTCATGGGATCACAAAAATTCCCCTGACCTTAGTCCATTTAACATTATCAGGCTGCAAATCATATCGAGGTTCCTCCTGGCTCCTGAGATTTTGATTATTCAAAATCATTCCAGAACAAGAGAGCAGAGGAATCTAATAGTGTCCAAGAAGTAAAGCAGATCAAGTGAACCACACTCAACCGATACATAATCTTCTTGAGGCTAAAAAGCTGATTCTTCATGCACATTACTTATTCAACAGAGTAACTAACTTGCGAACTAAAACTCTAGGACTCTAGCTACTGAAGTATGGAAATGCATATTGAATAGTTAAGGTCCCAAAAACAGTAAAACTCGCAAAAGTTCAAAGGATAGATAGATACTTAAATTCCCTAACCTTAACATGTAAAAACATGTAGCTTCTCTTACTCACAGTACCCTGGACACTGATATTGGCAACTTGGTCTAGATCACACACTACACCGGAGCCATTGATGCACAGGTTTTTAAGGATCATCTCAAAACTACAGACTTTAGGAGCAAGGTAAACCAAGATGCTGCAATCTACTTAAAGATCAACAAAAAATTCAAAGGACTGGGGAAAAAATAACACCAGCAGAAGTATAAAATGAAAATTGTCATCAATTGCCACTGATTTTGTTAGAATGTACATTACAACAAGACATTGTTCACATCTTGATCAACAGAGCATAACCATATTAGAACTAACGCACCCTAGCTTGTATCTCTCTGTACACTATCTATCTAAATCTAAATTTAGTAAAGAATAAAAGATTTCTAAGCAACAATTGTAATTGTATCATTACATTTACAAGTCTGACTCAACAGGATACAGATCGCCACAATTCTTATTACAGCATCCACCTTCAAACAGCACCTTCAACAACGCCACAGCTTTGCTCTTCCCTTTGGCGGTACCATGCTCCTGCACGCACACGATCCCATCCAGGGCCTCAGCAACGGCTCTCTCTCTAACCTCCTTAACAACTTCCTCCCCACTACACCTCACCAGATTCAACAACCCCGAAACCGCATTCTCCTTGGTCCTCAAGCCACACGCCGCAGCATGTTCCGATCCCAACAAACCCGACAACACGAGAATACCCAAAACCGCCCGGAACGCCTCCTCGCTCTCCTCGCACCCCGCAATTTGCGCAATTACCGCAGTGGCATGCTCCACGATCCCACTCTTCTTCGTCTTCTCCTTCGCCACGATGGCGAATAGCACCGGCACCGCGCCGAGCCGGACCATTATGGTCCGGTTCGGCAGGTGCAGCGCTACTGCGAAACACGCCTTGAGGGCGTCCTTCACGGACCTCGCCGGCGAATCGGGGGAACCGATGACGTCGACGAGTGCGTGGAGGATGTCGCGCCTGCCGCCCACGGCGGGACGGAATTCGGGGACGACGGCGAGGAGGCTGTGGAGGGTGGCTGCGGCGGACTGGACGGCGGAGGGGAGGAGGAGGAGGCGTGGCGGGAGAGGAGGTGCGAGAGGGCGTCGAGAAGGCGGGGCGTGGAGACGAGGGGGCGGCGGTCGGAGATGGAGAGGTTGAGGAGGGTGGCGGCGGCGTGGTCCTGGATGGGGTGGGAGATGGAGAAGAGGGCGTCGGCGAGGAGGGGGACGGCTCCAGCGGCGGAGATGAGGGGGCGGGCGGCGGGGTCTTGGTTGGAGAGTTGGCGGAGGTGGCGGAGGGCGGCCAGGCGGGTGTGCTCGGAGTCGGCGGAGAGGTTTGAGACGAGGGTGCGGATTGTTAGGTGTTTGGGGTCCATACCATATGGCGGTTGGGTTGAGGTTAGTTACTCGCTTTTTGTTGTGAGGTGTGGCGAAGGGGATGGCTTATTTATGGGTTGGTTAAGAGTGGAAGGGATTAGGTTGGGTGCAGTGTTATGGTGCTGGGCGAAAGAGAAAGGAGGGTGGAGGAGGAGAGGAGGGTTTGTGTCTGTAATTGGGAACATGGTTTCCACGGACAAGCTTCCGTGTGTGGACTCTCGATTCACTGTTTTGGAGTTTTGGTTATTAAAAGGTTGATTCAGTCAGTTGTGCGCCATGACTAGAAATTAGGGTGATGTGATTAAGAACAGTTTATGGTTTTGGTTTAATTGGGTGACGTTATTATCACTTGTACGGACATTGTCGGGTGGGAGTGGTAATAGTTTTTGTTTAATTGGATGAACCAAACTGTTTGTGGGGAATTTTGTCAACGACTACTAAATTAGTCTCTGATTTCCCATCCACTGTCACGAAAATAAAAATAAAAGAAAAAGTTTCTGATTTCACATCCGAGATGGGAATCATCTTCTCATATGTGTGGATTTTAAGTTTTATTAAGAACTCATCAGTATGAAATGTTAGGAATTCAATATATAACAATGAGTGAAAAGTAATTGACAAGAACTAATTCAATAACAAAATACATGTAAGTGGAGGCAAAAAAAAAAAAAGAAAGAAAGAAAATTTAAAGAAACTTGAACAAGTATGATAAAAAAGAAATCAAAGAAAAGGAATTCATTGCATAATATAAGAAAAGAGTCCTTTTATTTGCCCCAAGTTTGGTGTCTTTGGGTATTAATTGATTATTGATAATTTATACGTAAATAAGTGAAAAATTCATGCATATGACTGCGAAATTGATTAAGTGTGGTGATAAATGATAATACTATCATCTGATTCTTCAATTATATATGTGAATTCTTTACTTATTAGCACACAATCACTAGTGGTCGATTGAGACACAAAAAGTTATGTATAAATAACATTTTTCATGTAAAAAATTTAAAAAAGAAAAGAAACGAGAAGATGGGTGATGTATAAATAAGTGGACACTTTGCTACGTGCACACACATGTGCTAATTAATATCCAAACCATAATTATATTTACATTTATATTTAAAGTTATGCTAATAACTACCCTTTATACTAATCTTCAATGTATAAATGCTACTTTGTTGATTCAATCTTGTCAACCACTTATGTTGAAAATTTCACTATGTCGACACCTGCCATGTGCCTATGATTTTGTTGGAGTTGAAAATGGTAAATCTCCCTCCTTCGCCTTCAACTTGCCAATGTCCAATATCTAGAGTATGTTTTAGGATGGGGACCTTATCTTTCGGTCCATCGTGGACACCTAAGTGGATCCCCTATTAAATTACTAAAGTGTCTCATAATCTTTTCAAATCCCCCTTCTCTCCCACAACATCATTACCCACTCTCTCTCTCTCTCTTTCTCTTAACCACCACTATTCTACCCAAACACCCTTGCAATACCTTCTTCCCCATTCTCTCTGCTAGTGCCCAATAGCACCCTTCCCCTTCCCTGACACTGGCAACCCCCCCTTCTGTAGTTGGCACCCCTCACTTGCAATGGCGATCTATCTAATTTGACTATAGTTTAGTTTTTGTGTCTTTGCTTGGTGGTTTTTGTTGGACTTGGATGGAAAAATGAAGGTTGTAGAATGGTTTAGGGTTGGGATGATAAGATAAGTCATGTGGGGACAACAACAAGAATGTGGTCATGGTGTGAACGAAGGGGGTGGCAAAGGGCCGTGACATTGGGGAGCGGTGAGCGACAAGGAGGACCAAGGTGGTGGCATACGATGGCAGCAGGGGTGGTGGGGGTGGTGGTGGCCTAGGAGCGGCAGTGAAGTTGAAAATGGAGGAAAAGATTATGAGAATAAAGGTGTAATTTTACTAAATCTGATTTATTAATAAAATATTAATTATCATTTAACCACATTTACCTTTATGATTAACCACATTTTGCAAATGTGGCTGAATGCTAGGTCCATAATCGACCAAAGATAAGATCCCTTGTCAGGAAAAAAAAAAGTTTCTGATTTCACATCGGAGATGGGCATCATTTTCTCACATGTGTGGATTTTAAGTTTTATTAAGAACTCATCAGTATGAAATGTTAGGAATTCAATATATAACAATGAGTGAAAAGTAATTGACAAGAACTAATTCAATAACAAAATACATGTAACTGGAGGCAAAAAGAAAAAAAAAGAAGAGAAAATTAAAGAAACTTGAACAAGTACGATAAAATGAAACCAAAGAAAAGGAATTCATTGCATAATGTAAAAAAAAGGGTCCTTTTATTTGTACAAAGTTCTTTTTTGTTGGTATTAATTGATTATTGATAATTCATATATAAATAAGTGGAAAATTTATGTACATGACTGCGGAATTGGTTAAGTGTGGTGATAAATGATAATATTGTCACCTGATTCTCTAATTATATATGCGAATTCTTTACTTATTTGCACACAATCACCAATGATCAATTGAGACACAAAAAATTTATGTATAAATAACATTTTTCACGTAAAAAATTTAAAAAGAAAAGAAACAAAAAGATGGGTGATGTATAGATAAGTGGACACTTTCCTACGTGCACACACATGTGCTAATTAATATTCAAACTACAATTACATTTACATTTAAAGTTATGCTAATAACCATAGTTATAGAACTCCATAGTTATAAAACTCGACCCAATGATCAACTTCAGCAGCCATAGCACTTGGGTCAGTGGAGTCATTGGATTCAACCGGATATAATTAAATAGATATATAAAAATATATTGAAATTCAAATAAATAAAATAAAATGACATAAGTAATCAACAATTTAACATACTTTAAAATTTGTATGCTTATATAAATGTATATAAAAGCATATATATAAATAGAGGATTCAATTTGATGCAGGTAACTATCTATACTACAATGAAATGAGAACATCATCTTTTAATACAGCAATACCAAGAAAATGTTGAAAAAGCAACATGTTATAAAATGCTTATTAATGAGAAGAGCTCAAAACTTGAAGATAGCTAATCAAAAATTACAAATACAATCTAGGAGAAGATGGAGCTAAGTGGAAAGTAAGACATGTTATAAAATATTTCCTACCTTTTTTTAGTCCTACATTGAAAATGGAGGTAAGTGGAAGCTAAGACAAATGTTATAAATGCTTCCCACTAATGGTTAATCCCACATTAGAAATGAAAGTAAGTGGAAGGCAAGGCTCTCACTATAAAATGAGAATACTAGTGTAGGAAATGTTCAATTACTTTCCATCTTGACTTGAAAAAGTTATTAATATGGTTAAAAAAGTTAAATTTTTTAAAAATTAAAATATGCATGACTCTCGAGTCGAACCGGGTTACACTGATTTTTATACATATTCGGTCTAGAGAGCAACTCATACCGGTCACTTAATCGGACCGGCCGATTCGGTCCGGGTTTAATAACTATGCTAATAACTACCCTCTATACAATTTTCAATTTATAAATGCTACTTTGTTGATTCAATCTCATCAACCACTTAAGCTGAAAATTTCACTAAGTCGACACCTACTATGTGCTTATGATTTTGTTGGAGTTGAAAATGGTAAATCTCCCTCCTTTGTCTTCGACTTGCCAACATCCAATATCTAGGGTGCGTTTTAGGATGGGGACCTTATCTCTGGGTCCATTGTGAACACCTAAGTGGATCCCCAGTTACATTACTAAAGTGTCTTATATTCTTTTTAGAATCCCCTCTCTCTCCTGCAACATCACTACCCTCTCTCTCTCTCTTAACCACCACTATTCTATCCAAACACCCTTGCAACACCTTCTTCCCCATTCTCTCTGCCAGCACCCGCCAGATAGCGCTGGTGACTCGAGCGTTGCAACTCAATCAAATTAAACCAAATAGCAACTATATTATAGTAGGCAACTCAGGTCATTTCCTAAGATGAATGCACCATTTTATTAGCAAATTCGGGGGATTTGTTTCATCAAACACTTGAAATGCAGTATGTAGAAACCAAAATAAAACAGAATTGATGAGTGATAAAACCAAATTAAAAGATCTAATCCAAGACACAAGATAAGAACAATTAACACTCCATCATTGGCTTCTAACTATATGCAATACTCCAATTCGGTGATTAGACTTAAACTTGATTGAAATCTCAATCTAAATCTAGCATTCACATGGCAACCTCCGTGAATTCAACTAATTACACAATCAATTCGATTCAAAAACCTCTAGAACCAAATTTAATTGAATTAGTTTCAAGCACCAATGCAACTAATCATATGTTCAAATCTGAAACATAATTCACATTCCTTCAGCAATCAAATCACATACATCAACCAAATCATATGGACATGATCACATTCCTAATCAGCATTCAAGAATGAAGAACTTCAATTCTTGCATGAAATTAAGAATGAGAGAAGGAAAGATGAAATCGAATTGATGTCTTGTATCCGAATGATGCACCAATCCTCAAGAGTTTAATTGCTTCACTTGATGTCTTGAATCAGAAGAGGATCTACTCCTCCATCAATAGAGAAAATGAAAGAGAGAGAAAGAGGGGGGGAAGAAAAAGAAGTTCTATTTTTCAATTCTGATCAAAATAAAAATGAGTCAAAAAGTCCTCTCACAAGTTGGGTTCCCTCCTATATATACCTATGATTAACACACTATTTGACTAATTACATTAATCCTCTCTTCTAAAGCTACAAGTAGACACCTCATTTACATTTATTGGACTTGTGGAAGGAAACTTATGCAAAAAACACTAATTCAGCTTCACTAGATCCGTCAGTGAACTTCAACCGCATGTTTGGCCTAGAAGATGCCATTATTTGCACTAGTGATCTGAAGAAGAGTTGTAGACCTGGAAGTCAGCTTTCCAATGGCACCTATTTGCCTCAATTAGATTCCTGTAGCCCGAGATATAGCCCAATTATTACACTCTACTTAGGAATCGCGACTACATCTCTTGAGTTCCAGCTTAAAAACTCAAGACTAGCCTCTGACCTCTTCATAAGATTTGTAGGCCTAGCTCTCAGCTTTCCAACAAACAAGAATCATGCCAAAATGAGGTATATAACTCAAGTTATGGCCAGAAAACCAAAACAGTGGCAGAATAAGGTTAGTGCAAGAAAATTAGATCAAAGTCCAACCAAAGTCCAATTAATAGGAAATGATCCAAGTTAATTCAAATATGCACAAAAGAGGGTTAGTGAGCTAGTTATGAGGAAAAATAAGTATATAAAATTCCAATTCATCAGCAACA